>VDFB02281492.1:357541544-357613358 GCA_007258455.2 Sequoia sempervirens
TGATTACAATTATTGGCCCCATAGTTGTCATTGCACCAAAAGGTCGACCTATTAATGCCTGATACAACTGCTAAAGTTAACAGATCCATGGGAGGTGGTTAGTCCATGTCACAAATCTCGAGGGGAGCGCTGACCATTTGCCAAAAAATTGTATTTTAAATTTTTATGTCTTTATATTTAAAAAATAAAAATCAATTCTATAAAGTTTTGCTTTCAAATCACATGCCTCTTAGCAAGGATTTTTTAGTGGCAAATCTTCGTCAATTGATGAATAGTTCATATCGACCAAGTCAAAATTGGAAAATATATTGCAACCAACGGGGTGGCCAAATCATTTGAATTTTATGAATTATCGGGCCAATGCATTTCAATTCGCTATCAATTCATTTTATGAGGCATATGTAATTAATAGCTTCACCATAACAAACTACACGTTTCTAATAGAATAATTGATATTTTCGCTTGGAATCTTGGTAGCATGTATTAAATCACCCCACATATTCACCAATACTATTAAAACGACATTGTATACTAGGACACGTTTCACCAAAATCATTAAATGTTCGCTACACGTGAGGACCCACTTCACTAATAAAATTTATAAATAATTATGTATGAGGACCCATTTCACCAATAACATTAAAAAATAACTACACTTGAGGACACATTTCACCAATTACATTAAAAAATAATTACATATGAGAACCCATTTCACCAATACTATGATAACTCCATGCTAATTGTAGGGCCATAGTCGCCTTGAAAATTACAACGTATGTGTTTCGTTGAGGTTTGATTCGCCCAACATTTAAATGTATCATTGTATAATCATGTAGGATTTGCCAAATTTTTTCCATACCATTTAAAAATTCTCATAGAATTTTCCAAATATGGATTGATATAAATACAACCAAAATTCTAATTTATTTTTAACACATTTTTTTTCAATTTTGGACTTGTGAGCTCTCAATTCAGAAGTTGGAACCTTGATCATAGGCAAGTTACAAACTTACAACTACAGGCATTGTTGCATTAACAAATAACGAGTCAGTGAAAACCTAAAGATAAGTGATCATTTCTTCATAGTGTTATAAGATTTTTCATCTCTTTGTGATTCTTGCTTCAATCTTAAAGATGATATTGAGTAGGAAATGGGATTTATATTCTATGTCCTTAAACTAAGAAGGCATCCTATCTCTAATTGGTTGGCCTCGTTCTCCATACAAAAACAAAAATGTAAATGATCCCTACCATAGTTATCCAATAGTTTTCTTAGCCTAAATCCTCTATCTAATAATTTTTATGCCTTTTACCTTGCTTGTGACAATCATTTTCATAGACTAAATGTTCAAAAACCTAGTCAAAATATCTCTCTTAGGACTTGTTCATTCCTCTAGGTTTCAGGACCTCGTATGAGTAAACCATGTAAATATAAGTTGTTCATCATGGTCATGGGGTCTAGTGGTATTTTGAGTTTTTCCTTAAGTTTTTCATTGAGGGTTTATGGTATCTCCTACATCATCTTACGTGCATTCTTTCAAAGTTTCCCGATTGTCAAACCTAGGGTTAGGGATGTTATACACCTAGTATTGTGAAGACATGGGAAGGTTGTAAACCTTCATGGTTGAGATTGGTGGTGTAAAAAATATCCCTCATAGGTTATGGGGTGTTGTGTTGTAGTATCCTTCCACTTGTATGATGTCACGTTGTGACTATTGAACAAGACAACTAAGAGGGGGGTGAATCAGTTACAAGTAGCAATTTTAAACTTCAAAACCCTCAATAGAAGTTAGATTTACATGCATTCACAAAACCTTTACTCTACTAATATGTTTGATTGTTAAGTGAAGAAAAAAAAACTAAAAGAAGCAAAACCATGCACACAATAACACCAAATTTACGTGGAAAAACCAATGAGGGAAAAACCACGGTGAGGATTAGATCACAATATAAAGAATTCCAAAACCGAATACAAAGGCTTATTGCCAGAAAGGCTCACTGCCAAGAAAGGACACACTGTCCAATGAGGGTTCACTGCCATAGAATTAAAAAGAAGATAGAAGAGAATTGTTACAAGGAGAAAACTATCTCAATGCAATAGCGATTCCACCACAATTTTCTCACACACTTGCAGACATGCTTGAAAGATAGAGTACACCTTTAGCTTACTACCTTCAGGAATTTGACACTTGAATTTCACACTAATCTACTCAAACTTGCATCACACACACTATCTCACATCTATCTTGCCTCTATCTTGTCTTTCAAAAACATCTAAACTTGTACTTATACCGTCTTCAACCTTGAAACCCTTCTAAGGTTAGTCAAATATGATTCACATTTACAAATTCAAATTAGGTTGGCGCCAAAGCATTCTACGGTGGAATTAGAATGAGGGCGACCCATGCACATACTCTTAATGAGGAACTAAATAAGTCCCAACACACCTTGAAACACTTTTATGATCTTCGTACAAGTAGTGTTTAACACAAGGTCGGCAAACACTCGTGCAAAAAACATAAAACAATTAAGCACACATATCCTTAAATTTGTCCAATATTTTCAAAAAAAAAAATTCACTTGAAAACAATCTAGAATAAGTAATGAACACCTACAAATTCATCTAGAAGCTTCGCAACAAACTTCACCTAAAGAGTATAAATATTTTGTACATTTGAATAACCTTGTTAATCATTGAAATCCATTGTAACTTAGAAATACATCACCATCAACACCAAATATCAAATCCTCTTGAACCAAGAAAGAGAGAAACCTTATCAACATATTCTCATAACCGCAGGTCCTAAAACCAAAATGCGGAGAAATGCAGAGCAAATACATTTCTCCCAGACCACAGCCAGACACACTGAAATGCATAGTTCACATACTAGTGAAAATATCTCACACTATATGACGATCCAGTAGCCCAAATTTTGGATATAAAAACTATCAATAGACATGAACAATACCTCAGATTTGCACAAGCATAGCATCAACCCAAAAGAAACACAAAGCACAACTCTAAGCATACACTGAATACCTACATAACACTATTTTCTCTATTTAAATTTTTTTCTCAAAAGAACTTGGAAACCAAGTACTAGAGACATCAGTCCAACACTACTTCACTCTAACACACCTTCAAACATAGCAACACAAGGATAACTCCATATACTCACAACACTTCTTCAACCTCTCAAATATACATGCACAACTTGTAAACCTTCTTTACTACAATTTTCTCAATATCCTCACCATATACAATCAATAACCAACTTCCATACACATAGTTGACATCAATGACAAGAAAAACTAGTTGACATTAATGACAACACTTTTATACTTGCAACAATCTCCCCCTTTGTCATTGATGGCAACACATTATGTGAAAAACCATCAAAGACAACACAACAACTCCGAACCACCTTCTCATGATTTCTTTTACTTTCTATCCCCCTGTGTACATAAAATTTTTCACATGATGCTTTCTCTCCCCCTTTGACATCAATGGAAAAGGAAAAAAATAATTTACATTGTTTCCCCCCTTTGTCACCAAGAACTTTACCAGTACTAACTAATCCCCCTTAGGAGTACACCCAATCAACTGCACAATGACAACACAAGACACTACCTACTCCCCCTGAGAGGTAGCCACCAAACATCAATCTGAAAGGAAGATAGATCCATAGATCCATTGGACTAATGCATCTTCATATGCATCTAGTTCAAGAAAGGAGGGGAAATAACCCCTAACTTCTCCTGGAGATACTCAAAATTATCTTTAGGAAGAGCCTTAGTAAATATGTCAGCAATCTAATCCTTTGTAGGTACATACTCAAGCTTTACTTCATTCTCCATAACCTTCTCTCTAAAAAATGATATCTAACAGATATATGCTTTGTCCTTGAGTGCATCAATGGATTCTTTGAAATGTTAATTACACTTGTATTATCACAAAAAATAGAGATGGGATCATCATACATTACGCTGATATTCTTTACTATATGTCTCATCCACAAAACTTGTGTGCAGCAACATGCTACAAAAATATACTCAGCCTCTATAGTGGATAAGGAAACCAAATCTTGTTTTTTCTTAACCATGACACCAATCTACATCCAAGAAAGAATGCACCACCACTTGTAATTTTTCTATCATCAACACAACTTTCCCAATCTGCATCTGATAAGCACCTAGTGTAAAATTAGTATCCCTAGGATACCATAAGCCATGATCCAGAGTGCCTTTTAGATATTTGAATATCCTCTTGACAACTGCAACATGTGTTTCTTTAGGATCCTCTTGAAATCTAGCCACAAGACAAACTGCATGTATGATATCCGATCTGGTATCAGTTAAATACAATAGTCCTCCAATCATTGATCTGTATTTTCTCTTATTAGCCTTAGGGGAATCATCATCCTTACTCAATTTGCAGCCAATTACCATAGGAGTGCATATAGGTTTGGAACCATCCATCCCAAATTTCTTCAACATTTCTTTTGCATACTTTGATTGTGAAATGAAAATCCCTTTGTTTGATTGATTTACAGTCCAAGGAAGAAGTTCATCTCACCAAACATTGACATCTCAAACTCTTTTTGCATTTCTTCAGCAAACATCTTACACATAGTTTCATTTCCTCCAAAAATATTGTCATCCACATACACAATGGCTATTAATATCTTGTCATCTTCAATTTTGAAATATAAATTTCTATATATAGTACCTTTGTTGAAACCTTATTGAATCGAATATTTGTCCAATTTTGCATACCAAGCTCTGGGAGCTTGCTTCAAACCATATAAATCCTTTTTCAGTTTGTATACCATATCTGGTTGATCTAACAAATGGAATCCCTCTGGTTGTTCCATGTAAACTACTTCCAACTCACCATTCGGAAATGCAAACTTCACATCCATCTAGTAAACTTTAAAATCCTTATGAGAGAAAATGCCAAAAACATCCTGATAGCTTCCATTCTAGCCACCAGAGCAAATGTCTCTTGGAAATATATACTGTCCCCTTGTGAGAAGCCTTTACACACAAGCCTTGCCTTGTTTCTTACTACTCCATTCTCATTCAGTTTGTTTCTGAAAACCCACTTACTTCCAATTATGTTCTTGTTTGCTGGTCTAGGAACCAATTCCCAAGTTTGATTTTTCTCAATTTGCATAAGTTCTTCTTGCATTTCTTTCATCTGGAATGTTCATCTTTACATGCCTCACTCACTGTCTTAGGATCAACTTCAAAATGTAAGCAATAATTTACCTCAACTTCAGTAGATTTTCTTTTTCTCAATACACCTTTCCTCTTGTCTCCAATGATTTGATCTTCTGAATGATTCTTTTGCACATACTTAGGGGTTTTAGGAACCCTTTACAAAGCTTCTTCTTCTTCATTCTACACTTCTTGTTCTTCAACAACTTCTTCTACTTCTTTGCAATCAGGTTCATCTGATACATATCCATCGACTTCAATTGAATTCTTCAATGCTTCATCAACCTTGACATTTGTGCTTTCTACAACCTTTCTCATCCTTTTATTGAAACATTTGTAAGCTTTGCTTCTAGTTGAGTATCCAAGGAAAATACCCGCATCACACCTAACATCAAACTTTCCTTAGATATTTTCTTCATCTCTTATGATATAACATTTGCTTCCAAATAACTTGAAATACTTGAGAGTAGGAATCCTTCCACACCATAGCTCATAGGGGAGCTTAGTGATGTTAGCTTTTGCTTGAAATCAGTTGAATACATAAACAATAGTGTGAATTTCTTCTCTCCAGTAAACTTGTGGTAGAAGGTCTGCCTCTGTTATCATTGATCTAGCAGCTTCTTGAATAGTCCTATTCTTTCTTTCAACAACTCCATTCTATTGAGGAGTTCTAGGGGAAGACAACTGTCTTCTTATTCCATGGGCTTCACAAAACATATTAAACTCATTGGAGGCGAATTCACCACCTCTGTCAGACCTCAAAAAATTTATTTTCAAATTTATTTCATTCTCAACCATTGCCTCAAATGCCTTGAATTTGTTTAATACATCAGATTTCTCTCTAAGAAAAGTAACCCATGTCATTCTAGAGTAATCATCAATCAAAAGCATAAAATATCTTTCACCTTGTAGACTTCTCACCCTTGTAGGACCACAGAGATATGCATGAATCAATTATACTAGTCTGGTAGTAGATTGTTCCTTTGACCTAAAGTTGTTTCTAGCTTCCTTTCTAAACTTCCATTCCTTGCAGACTGCATTAACATGCTTTGTAATTCTTGGTAAATCTCTCACAACTTGTACTGCATTGATTCTCATTATGTTATCAAAATTCATATGACACATCCTCCGATGCCACATGAAATTGTCATTAATCTGAGATATAAAACAATGCGCATCAACACCTTTAAGTTGATAGATGTTTCCTCTAGTCTTCTTGTTAGCAACAATCACAGTTCCATACCCTTTTTTTATTTCAAAATTTCCATCCTTGAACACAATATTATATCCCTTTTTACACATTTGTCCAATACTCAAGATATTATGCCTCAAATCCTTAACATAGTAGGCACCATCAGTATTATACTTGCCATCAAAACTGATTGAACCTATCCCATAGATCTTAGCACAAAAATCATCTCCAAACTTAACTAAGCCTCCATCATATTTTTCAAGTTTAATAAACTTACTTTTGTCACCGGTCATATGATTTGAATAGCCACTATCAATGACCTAGTAGTTCTTTTCCTCTTTAGCATGAAGAGAAGAGACCAAAATACCTTCAAATTTCTCTAGAGCACTTTCCTTCACACATTTTTCAGGAGTAGATTCATCTTTTAAAGCCAAGAACAAGCATTCATTATCATCAAAATCTCCATAATCAGACTTATCATTAGAAATACCAGCATCTTTATTGACATAGTATGCTCTTTTGATCATCTTTCCTTTATTTTCTTTACCTTCTCCATGTTTATTTCTTTTAGCTCTCTTTGGACATCTTGAAGCATAATGACCTATTCCTCCACAACTAAAACATTTGAATGGTAATTTACCTTGATACTTACTAGAGCCCTTTTTCATTCTTCTTACAAAATTTGCTTCTACTTCATCAAGATTTTCTTCATTCGAATCTTCCACTTTTGTATCCTTGAAAGTAGTTTCTAACTTTGTTCCATTTTTTAAACCAAGCTTTCTCATTTCAAATGAGGTTAGTGTACCAATCAACTGATCTTTAGTATAAGTATTATAATCTACAATTTCCTCTATAGTAGATACCTTTTCACTGTATATATTAGGGAGAGTTCTGAGTACCTTCTTCACTATCTTGGATTCATCAATTTGTGAACCAAGTCCTCTCATTCCACCTACCAGCTCATCTACTCTGTGCATGTAGGATTTAATGTTCTCATCTTCACCCATTTGTAGGATCTCAAATTGTGCCTCCAAGTTTTGCAACTTTGCTTGTTTAACCTTTTCATCTCCTTCATACATCTTTTCCAACTTATCCCAAACCTCTTTAGCAGTCTTCAGATTCATAACTTTAACTACTTCAAACTGTGAAAGACTATTTATAATAATGAACCTTTCCTTCTTGTTGATTTCATGCACTGTGATCTCATCAACAATACTTGGACCATTAGCCAGAGCAACATACTGGTTCTGAATATACCTTTTGATCTCATATCCACGGTATGCTAGACATCCTTCCATCTTTGAAATCTTCTAGAATGCATAGTCGGTGCCATTGAACCTCAGACACTCAATAGTGATCTTGCTCACCATCCTAGACCTTCCTTAAGTGGTTAAGATCTTCTCCAAGGAACCTCGCTCTGATACCAATTGTTGAACAAGACAACTGAGAGGGGGGGTGAATCAGTTGTAACAATTTTAAACTTCAAAATCCTCAATAGAAGTTAGATTTACATGCATTCACAAAACCTTTACTTTGCTAATATGTTTGATTGTTAAGTGCAAAAACATAAACTGAAAGAAGTAAAACCATGCACACAATAACACTAGATTTACATGGAAAACCCAATGTGGGAAAACCACAGTGAGGATTAGATCACAATATAAAGAATTCCAAAACCAAAAACAAAGGCTCATTGCCAAGATAGGACACACTATCTAATGAGGGCTCATTGCCCAGACTCACTGCCACATAATTACAAAAAAGATAGAAGAGAATTGTTACAAGGAGAAAACTATCTCAATGCAATAGAGATTCCACCACAATTTTGTCACACACTTGTAGACATGATTGAAAGATAGAGTACACCTTCAGTTCACTGCCTTCAGGAACTCGACACTTGAATTTCACATTGATATGCTCAAACTTGCATCACACACTATCTCACATCTATCTCACATCTATCTTGCCTCTATCTTGTCTTTCACAAACATCTCAACTTTTACTTATATCATCTTCAACCTTGAAACCCTTCCAAGGTCGGCCATACATGATTTGCATTTACAAATACAAATTAGGTTGGTGCCACAACATTCTGCATTGGAATTAGAATGAGGGCGACCCATACATATTCTTAATGAGGGCCTAAATAAGTCCCAACACACCTCAACACACTTCTATGATCTTTGTAAGTAGTGTTTAACACAAGGTTGGCCAACACTTTTACAAAACACATAAAACAATTAAGCACATGCATCCTTAACTCCACCCAATCATTTCAGAAAACAAAATTCACTTGAACATGATCTGGAGTAAGTAATTAACACTTGTAAATTCATCTAGAAGCTTCACAACAAACTTCACCTGAAGAGTACATAAATATTTTGTACATTTGAATAACCCTATTAATCACTGAAATACACTATAACTCAGAAATACATCACCATCAACACCAAATATCAAATCCTCTTGAACCAAGCAAGAGAGCAACCTTATCAACATATTCTAAGAACCGCAAGTCCTAAAACTAAAATGTAGAGAAATGTGGAGCAAATACATTTCTCCTAGACCACAACTGGACACATTCAAATGCATAGTTCACATACTGGTGAAAATATCTCTCACTATACAACAATCCAGGAGCCCAAATTTTGGATATAGCAACTATCAATAGACATGAACAATACCTCAAATCCGCACAAGCATAGCATCAACCCAGAAGAAATGCGAAGCACAACCCAAAGCATACACTAAAGACCTGCATAACACTATTTTCTCTATTTATCAAATTTTCTCAAAAGCACTTAGAAACCAAGTACCAGAGACATCATTCTAGACATTAATTCACTCTAACACACCTTCAAACATAGCAACATAAGGATAACCCCATGTACTCACAACACTTCTTCAACCTCTCAACTATACATGCACAACTTGCAAACCTTCTTTATTACAATTTTCTCAATAGCCTCAACATATACAATCAATGACCAACTTCCATACACATAGTTGACATAAATGACAACAACAACCAATTGACATCAATGATTAAACCTTCAAACTTGCAACAGTGAGAGGATGTCTTGAGAAGCGTGTGGTTTTCTAGAAGTGATCCACCATCATTCTAGTTAGTGGAGAGTTGTGTCTCCTGGTTAGACATCCTCTAGTGAAGGTTTGACCTTGTTTAGATTTGTTAAGTGAGTTTGGATGTGGATTGGAGGTTGATGATTCCATCATCGTATCTTAGTGTTGTGTTGCGAGAGAATATGATCATGGGTTTGTAACAGATCATGGATTTGTAACCAATCATTGTGTAGGTGTTGTGCTCTCTCTCTCTCTCTCATATATTCATCATGGTGGATTTATCCCCAGAGATGTTAGTCTCTTGTTGTTGCGACTTTGCTTATGCAATGGGGAGGTCATCTGGTTATTATTGTCATTGTGTCGTGTTTCATTCAACACCTGTGTGCATGTTTTTGTGTAAGTGCAACATGTTGATTTCATATCTTCAGTGTTGTAGTTTTTATTTCAAAAAAAAATAGTTGTTCAATCAAGTTTTATCTTGTGCTTCGAGTGAGGTATTATATTTCTATTCATACACATGGAAAAATAGAAAAAACAAAGAATCTAAAAAAATTTACACACTATGTGTTAATGTTTTTCTTTCAACAAGAACATTAATTTAGATATATAAGGAATAATTTATGCATTATATGGAATAAAACTATTTCTAAACTATAATTACTCTCACATAAAAATATAAATAAATATTTAGTAGTAAAAAATTATGAAAAAATATTTGTACACTAGATATTGTTGTTCCAATATATGTTTAATCATTTATAATTTTATCGTTTTTGTACAAAAAATATGCATTATGGAATAAATGACACTTTTTAAAAATAATATTAACTATAAAAAAGTTATTAAAAATTACATATTTTTTTTAAAAAAAAAAAATAATAAAGAAAAATATAATTAAAATCTACACATGAAATCTCAAATATTACTAGTTCGTGTGATCTTCAAATTCTTAATAGTTTAGTTCTACTATAGGTGACAGAAAGTGAATTGTTGGTTGAAAATGTTTATTTCCATGTCCTAGTTTAGCCAAAAAGCGGGACACACTATTGTGGGATCACCTAATCACAAATACATTCATATAAATATGAACATATCTATCCTAATTATATAAATAATAAATCCTAAATCCCCCATTCTAATCCCAACATCCAAAATCCCATATCCAAAGCTTCAACACCCATTATTTTGTGTGCAACTATTAACATCTTGGTTCCCCTTAGTCCAATGAGATTTCCTCATGCCTCCACCTTCCCATCCTTCAAAACATTTTTTATAATCCAATCCATTAACCAACATGTATCACATCCATTTAATCCCAATTTTTTCTTAAATCCCCATTATCCTTCATCCACCTTTCCTTCCATTTTCCCTTGGAAACATCCTACAATATTGAAGCTATAATGGTACCATGTTAATATTTTTTAGAAGCCAACTTAGCAATCAACAATATTTCTAACAAAATCTATGAGCACAACAATAATTGACATGACCCATTTACAAAATGAATTCAACAAGGGATGTTATTTGCTTACCATGGAAATAGATGTTTGAGTTTGAATCCATATCCCTCAATCCAATCCAACAATCACCAATTTCAATATATCTATTAGAACATAATGTTATTAGGGGTCATGCCATTATAACATTTATATAATGTTCTAATATAAGGTTATTAAACCTTATATATTATTATTCTTTATTAAGAATATCCCATTTGAAATACTTATAGTCTAATATTATTAGATTATCAATTATTTATGAAAGGTTATTTTGAATAGGTGTGACTAACACACCTTAAGGTATTATACCACCCTTTCTCCTATGTTTAAGGAGGTTCCTTCTCATTTATGAGGTGAAGAGTTTGGATATTGATAGTGAATTCTATCACTATGCATATGAGGTATTATAATTGGCCATGTGGAAGTATGGAGAAGTCTTCCCTAGGTTCGGTCTATGCTCTAATAGACCATTATTGTAAGTGTTTTAATAAAATGATGCTTTATGGGGTTTTTTACTGAAAGGGTCTTCCCCATGTATATGGACTGTGTATTGTATAAAATATATACTTGTATGATTCTCATTTTATCATTATATCTTGTTTATAATTATTAGTATCCAAGGATCTTAATTTATAGAAATATCTTATTCATCCCATCCCACCTAAATTAAAATAAAATAAATTAAAAAATTATGTTAAGAAAAGGTAAAAAGAAAAAAGCATCCCATAGTAAAAACCATTTTCATGGTGCCTTGGACAAGTATCATGATGAAAACCTATTCTCAAGAATCATGCATAAATCCATTATCTATGAGAACCCTACACTTGGGGTAAGCTTTTCCCACAAGGGTTTTATTATTCATTTCTTTTTGGTGCAAATTGGCCTTTCTCTATAAAGAAAGGTCACACAACCCTCTACCTTCTCCCATTCCTCCATACTTTTAAGTAAGTGCATAATATTTAGAAAATACAAAGCTTACTTCTTTCCCATCAAACTAACTTCCTCAACCTACCCTTGCCCTATCTATACCCATCCATGCTACATTTGTAATCTAATCCATCCCATCAAATCCTCCCCCTTCCCACTTTAAACCTTAATAAGGATAGGGGAATACTTTTGAAACATGCTTTGGATATATCTTGATGTACCACATCTTTTACATCTAAACCTTCCATATCTCATCACATTTATTGCTCCACATTGCGAATGGAATGTCTAGAGTAGGACATGTTACTCCTACACAATATAGTCTTTGGAGATCACATCCTAAAACCCCTCTAGCTACCCCCAATCCTTCCCATATTTTTTATTACTATCATAGATGATTTCCCTCTATGATACTCTTTGTACCTATGTTCCTCATATGAGCTATTTTTATCCGCTTTGAATCAATGTTATGTTGTCACATTGAGCACCAACATCCTATCTAATCCATCAATAACTATCTTGAGCACAACCACACTTAGTGCGTAACAAGAGGCTTTGGTAAGAGACTTGCTTTGTTTATTTTTATCATGGGTGCCCTAGTCTCTTAGGTTCAATTGAAAGTGGTAATTAAGCATGTAATAAAGGTTTGAAGTGTATTTTTTATGTAAAATTTGTTTTTCTCCTTGCATTCTTATCCACAAGAACATATTAGAAGTCCTAAAAATAATGTATTATAAATTTTGAGACACTAATTAGACAAAGGTTGTACTATTCTAATATTTTAATATTATAAGAAGTTAGAAATATAACTATCTTGAAATTGGGTATCCATCCTCATGAGAGAGTTACAAAGTTTGTAAGGAATCTCCAAATATTTGGTATTACATGCAAGAACATTCAAAACTAGAGTTACAAAATTGACCAACATGCCTAGAAAATAATGCTCCATTTTAGGAAGGTGAATGGTCATAATGTATCATAGTAAATATTTAAATTTATGTGGACCCTTTAGTGTGATGAATTCTTCTTGCATGTAATTCCCTCACACATGTTGAGAATTAGGGCAAGTTCCTCTTGGGATATTCTATACTTTTAAACACCACTCAATGTAGTTTTACTTAAGCCTAGTTGCTATAAATTGAAGACTTGGGTTTAAATAGTTTTGCAATCACAAGTTTAAGGAACATTGTTGGGTTGCTTCTATGCTTTAATAATGAAGAAATTATTATTTGATAAGAGGTTTATAATCTTAGTGGATTGTATTTTCCATCTCATTCTAAGATTAATAAAATGTTACATCTCTACTTGGTACTAGGTTTTTCCCTAAAGGGTATTTTTAAATTACATATTTATAGAAATTGGATATAACTAACAAAAGAAAGTATGTTCAAAATCAAAGCATCAAAATAGTTATTAAAAAATGATAAATCAAAGAAAAAAATAGAAATAAACATAAAAGAGATGCAAACCATAAAATAAGATATATGTGGAGAGATTCTTGCAAGGAAATATCTACACCTAAAGAGATCTAAAGGTTGTATTAGTTCTCAATATGAGTTACACCAATATAACTTATCCAGGTTTGAATTAATGTACAACACTTTGGTGCAACTACAACTTGTCCAAGCACCAATTTAAATTGAAGAATGATAAGGTGAAGCCATGGGATAGTTTAGGAAATCATAAATACAAGACTAAGAGAGGTATGGAGCCCAAAATGGTTGAATCCAAATTTGAACACCACCCTTGGTCTAAGATTCCTTCAACTACTAATAGCATATTCCTTACATGCTATGATAGTTCCATAAAATAGAATATTTAACCACCCAAACTTGGGCATCCAATTTGTCTTTATTCTTTTATACATTAGATGCTTCATGACAAGTGTTCAACATTGTCATAATGTTGGTCAAGATTTCAATGTAACCTCAGTCTTACATGCTTACACATCATAAGAATCTATCACATGTAAGATCCATGAAGACCAATCAAGATGTTCTTATACACCTTTCAAGATGTCAACATATGTCCAAATGATAAAAAACCAAAGTGGAACAACAACATCCTCATGTGAAGAAAAAATCCACTAAAAGATAAAATCTATGCAACTCCAAAATGGGACACCAACTTTCCCAAGTGGAGACCAAAGTCACAAAAGACAAAGAGACAATACATACAAAATATCAATACATGAACAATAGGATTGCAAGGTTGAGACACCTTATCCCAACAATATTGTGGTGCTCACTTTGAAGTATTCTTATTATTGTTTCTTATAATTTCATTTTTAGTTTGGTATCTACTTTATCTTTGATTTATATCAATGACTATGATAGAAGTTAAGATATGTATTGTACTCCTAATCAAATTATTTGACCTAGATTCAACATTTGGTATCAAAGCTTGTATTGAATTGATTTTGTGTGGGAAGGAATACATTTTTTGAAGTGGGTGCTTTGGTTAGAGTTGGAGTATTTTATTTTTTTGCAAATTTGATCTAAAAATGACAATTTTATTAAGATTTGTAATAAAAAAGTATGATGGACAACTTTTTTAACTTTGAACATTAAAAATAAAAGACCTATTAATAGAAAGAGATTAATGAATTACAATGAAGTTGATACACTTGATTTTATACCTACTAATATGTATTAATGATCAAATTTCCAAATAAATCAAAGAATATATTTATACATTCACTCATAATTTATAAAATTTGAAAAATATACACAAATAAAACCCCAAATATATAGAATACATATATCAATTGTTGGTCCTCTACATATACCTTGTACAATACATTATTTATAATATAAAAATCTTCATTTTCCTTACTATTTGTCCCAATTGTTGCCTTCAAGGCTTTGGGTATCTTGGCTCAAGAATAATCCGTCACTTGGTGAGCCATCAAGTAAAATAAGAACATTCTGCTCATTCCATGTACAATATAATTATTATTTGTGGTTATAGCTAATTCGCTTCATTTGCATGCCATAGCGATAATGGATAGATTGCTGACATGCAAGAGAATGCGTATTATATTATAGAATTATGGTTGAAGGAAATTATTTGTTTGAAGACAAAGAAGAAATCGATTACTTTGAATATCTGCTCAGATTTTGTATGTGATTGCTCAAGTTATTCATCCAAACATTATAGCATTCTGTGATTTAAAGTTTTATTTATAATTTTATGCGTTAATCTTTGATTTGTATATTTCTTCCATACTTAATAAATTGTAAATTCAGATCGATGCATTGCTATTATGATAAGTTTTTACACGAACACTATTTCCAGGGATTGTATATGCTACCCTTGGAGGATCATCTTATTTATTTCCAATAAATCTCTTTTATGTCTTGTACTTTCACTAAGAGATAACCAGGCTGCATGATCAGTTTGGTTCATTGGATTTCACTAACAGGTCGACACTTTTGAAGAAGATGATTCTCTTAGGCGATTCCATTTTGCTGAGATTCTTTTGATAATAATATTTTGGAATAGTAAGATCTGTTATTTTATGTAGAAAAAAATGTCTGATAAATTTATATAATAGAAGCAATGTATATAATTTTATATAATATAGGTAATGTATATAATGAAATAATTGTGGAATAAATGGACAGTAAAAAAATGTGCAGTATTTTTATTTAAGAATTATTTCCAATAATTTTTATTTTTGGTAAAATTTCAATCTTTCAGATCAGACTCCATGATCTATCTTCAGGATCAAGAGTTCAAGAAGATGTAAAAATGGTTCACAGAGTGTGATCCAAAACATTGATTAAAAAATTTGCATACAATCAAATCCAAAAAATACAAAAAATCAATAATATGGATTGTTGAAATCTAAAAGCATTGAAAATCTCAACCTTTTTTTGACTAAAAGAGGGGTAAAAATTTATTCAATCCAAAAAAGAGCAGTACAAAGCAAGGGAATTACACATCCCTATCAATCTCCACTAATTGGTCCAACTTTTGTGACAAATCTGGGGATAATTGGCCCCTATCCACAATATTCCAATCATGCAAATGATCAGAAGCCCATTTAGCCAAACAATTTGCAACCCCATTCCATTCACGCAGAACATGACAAAAATAAACAAAATCAAAGGAAGCACACAGATGAAGAATTTGTTTTATAATAACAACCAAATGCCAACTAACATCCTCTAATTGTTGCCTCCTCAACAAAGTCATTACCACCTAAGAATCCGATTCACAAATGATCCATTGCCACCCGAGAGCCCAACCATGCTCCATAGGACACAAAATGGAAAGAGCCTCCATCACATTGTTAGTATACCAACCCTTATAAACAAAAAAGATAAACTCAACAGTCCCAGAACTAGTCCGCCCAACACCTCCAATACTAGCATGGCCAGGATTACCACGAGAAGAACCATTCGTATTGATTTTCAACACACCCTGAGGGGGAGGACACTAGGGCCCCTCCCTATTTATCTTTTGAAGGACATGACAAAATCTATTTCTCTTGATCTGACCAGCACTCTAAGCAACCCCCCTCTGAAGAGAAAGATTGAGATGGGTACAAAAGGAAGCCTCTCCTAGATCCACACCCTCAGGCAAGTCACACTTAGCTGCAATAGTTTCTCCCATTGAATGAAGAATCCTCCACCACAAGTGTTGGACAACCAGCTTCACATCTTGAAAAATCCTATGATTCCTCTCTAGCTAAATATGCCAGATAATAAAAGTTGGTCCTAGAGCCCAAGTAACTTGGAGAAAAGAGGTCTTAATAGGGGCCTTCCCCCACCGGGAAAAGAACTCCGCCAAAAAAGAGACATGCCAACAAGCCTGATTCCACACATCCCACCAAAGGTGCCATAGCCTCCTAGAAAAGGAACACTGGAAGAAGAGATGAGAGACATTCTCTTCACTTTTACTGCACAAAACACACATTGAGGGACCCTGGAACCCTCTCTTGCACAAGTTATCCCAAGTAAGACACTGGTTTTGGACCACTAGCCACAGGAAAAAAATTGCACCTGGGCCATGAAAATTTATTCCACACTTGCTTCCACCAAGGAACCTCAATGTCCCCAAACACCTGCCTAAGCAACTCACCATAACTTGCCGAAATATAATGCTTATGAGATAAATCATTGTTACTCTAGGCCAGAACATCCTACCCCACCATGGAATTGCATTCCTGTGATGCCAGAATCCAAGCCAACTCTTGCATATCCTCCTTTGACCCTCCTGGTGGCCAATCCGAGGAGTGCTTCCATCTAAGGCTAGCAACCAATCCAATATTTCGAATAGACTTGTAATGCACAATCGTATTCCAACCAACAAAATTAAATGATCACAAAGAGACTGGAAGTGAGGGTAAGCATCCCAAGAATCCCACCAAAAAAGGGCTTGAGAACCCGAATGACATCCAAAAAAACCCCTTCTTAACCAATTGAGCCTTCGATTTGAGGGTATTCCAAATCATAGATCCCCTTCTTTTTAAAGGGAAACGAGGAACATCAAAAGTGTTAACATCCTTAAGATACTTGTGGGTAAGAATATGAGCCCAAAGCTGATGCTGACTAGTACACCAACACCAATATAACTTGGTTGCAAAAGCTTGCTCATTCAAAATAGCATAACGCAATCCAAGGCCCCCCTCTTTCTGTGGCCTACACATCGTATCTCACTTAACAAGACTCCACTTGGTCGACTGCAAGTTACCACTCCAAATAAATTTCTGTGAAAGAGCATCAAATTCCCTTAGGAAATACAAAGGAGCCGCTTGAACAAAACCCCTGTAAATAGGAAGAGCCTGGATAACAAACTTCAGAAGAGTCACTCTCGCAGCAGTAGAAAGTCAATGATGAGTCCAATGATTGACTTTACTACGCAACTTATCAAGCAATTTTTTCCAAGAAGACCTATGCTGCCTACCAATAGTAAGAGGAATTCCCAGATAGACAAAGGGAAGAGACCCAATTTGAAACCTCAAAATATCAACAATCCGCCATTGAATAGCTTGAGGAGTATTAAAAAAGAAGATAGAAGACTTGTGCTCATTGATTTTCTGACCTAAAGTAGCAAGGTAAATATCCAAAGCCTGCCTAAAAGAAACAACCTCCTAAAGGCGAGCCCTCCCCATAAGAGAAGTGTCATCCACAAATTGAAGATGAGAGAGTTGTAGAAGCCCATTGCCCCAACACCAGCCTTGAATCTTGCCCTGGGAAACCCATGACTTCAGAAATCTACCCAAACCCTCAGCCATAATAATAAATAGATAAGGGGAGAGAGGATCTCCTTGACGAAGGCCCCTGGAAGCCGCAAAAAACTGAGAAGGTTTCCCATTCATAAGATCAGAAAAAGAGGAAGAGGTAACACAACTCATAGTCCAGCTGACCCAATCTAGACTAAAACCAAAACCTAAGAGAATTATCTGCAAATGGGGCCACTTAACTCTATCATAAGTCTTGGCCATAGCCAACTTGATGAACATAGACTTCTCCTTGGAAGTCGCCATAGAGTGGATGACCTCAGAGGCAACCACCACCCTGTCCAGGATCTGTCTACCAACAACAAAACCTCCTTGTTCCTCAGAGATAATAGAAGGAAGAAATTTTTTGAGCCTCTCAACTTTCAATTTAGTAATAATTTTATACACCACATTACAGAGAGCAATAGGTCGAAATAATTTTAGCCGATCAACACCTTCCTTTTTAGGAATAAGAACTAAAAAAGTAGAGTTCAAAGCACGAAGCATTTGCTTACTGTGAAGAGATTCCCGTGCAACCTCCAACAAATAATGAATCTTTATTAATTCACCCTTAAGCATATGTGGATAGAAATAGACACATTGAAAGCAATTTTACACATTGCATGAAATCATGCAAAATATAAATATGATTACTTTAAAAGATGAGTGAAAATAGAAAAATCTAAAATAACACCTATTTCTAAAATTTATGTAGATCAAAATTTTACAATAAGAAGGAAAGATAGAACAAAGGTTCTTAGAAGGAGAATCAAGCTATTAGATATGTATGCCTCTACTATGATTATGACTTTATAAAGATCCACAACTCAAAATTGAAAGTGCACAACTTCAAGAGATGTACCACTTACAATATTCCACTATGCTTGCAATTAAAAATTGGCATGTTACCAAATACAATAGAAAGGTATTTAAGCACATTAGTCACCACTCATTTATTTATAAACTAGCTTGATATTTGGAAGAAACACAATAGCTAAAATCTTAGTTTGAAAAAAATGGAAATGAAGTCATTTCATCATCCACAAAGCCTATGGATATGTCTTTGATTCTCACAAGAAAGATAATTAGAAATATATGAGAAGATTTTATAGAAGCAACAACACAATTCGTCAAATCTAATTCATTTTATTGTTTAGCTTGTTCTATTAAGTTAGATGGAAAACAATATAAGAGATGAGTTCTATAAAATGAAAATGGAACATGGTACCATTCAAAATTTGCAATTGTATTTATAAATTGCAAATATAGACAAAACCAAACTAAAAGATCTTACAAATATATAAATAGTTGCTATTGAAGAGACTATCACCTAACCTCACAGATATATCTGCACAAGACTTGTATAATCTACAAAACTTTATCCAACAATCTTGCTTATCTAAGCTACTCCTATTACTACCATAATAAGGTTGAAAGTGTAGACCTTCATTATGATAGAATGTTGAGTATCTTTGATAGCTTTGTACAATAGGTCTTGTATTTCTTGACTTTTCCATTTGAAAAATGGAGATATTCTATTCCAAATGGAGATATTCTATTCCTTTCAAGTCTTTACTCCCATTAAAGGGTATTAAACAGTCAAATTCAATGATGTTCAAGTAACTCACAAGTTGTCTTGGTAACTCTTGAAGCCGTGGACAATTGCTGATGATCAATTGTGTATGCTTTCCCTGGTCCAATTTCCCTGATACACTTTGCAATCTTGAACAATTTTTGAACTTCAGACGATTCAATGGTTTTACTAGCCATAAATGCACTTTACTTAAATTTTTGAGGGAATCAAGGGCAATATATTTAAGGCTGGGCCAATACTCGAAGACCTTGGATGCCAAATTTACATCATGAATGCCTACGCTTTTAAGCTTAGTGCACAGACCTGTGGTATACTCACTTTCTGGATATCCACTACTGCTCAAAGTCAGATCCCCATTTAACTCGCAATTTACTAAAACCAAACTTTTAAGATTACCGAGTTTTCCAAGGGATTCTGATAAGGACTTTCCATCAACGACCGGCTTATTAGTCAAGCTTCCTTGTAGGACTACTTTTTCCAAATTATGTAACATTCTTACTTCATTTGGAAACTCTGCAGATGAGGTTCGATAAAGCAGCAGCTCTTTCAACTGGAAAGGTACCTGAAATTTACAACGTGTGTGTTGAACAGTTATTAACAAAATGACTAGTCTAGACTGCGCTAACTACCATTAACATAAACTTAATTTTCGATGAAGAAAAACAATATACCTGGCCATCTTTCTGCCACAATCTCTGAAGATGTCCTCCGATGATTCTTAAACACTGCAACTTTTCCAGAGGAATCCATGAAGGGATGCTTGTCCATTCATGCCCATTGAGTTGAAGCTCAATCCATAGCAAATCAGTTAACGCCAGATCATGATCATCTGAGTTTCCCAAGAAATATGTAATTTGGCATTTCATGGACAAATAAAAAATTGAATTGAAACTCCTAATTCTTTTGTCTTTGGTTTCGGTGAGGATTTTTTTTAATCCCTTCTTTTCCTGCATTGAAAGATCCAGGTCAAAATGGTGCTGAAGATGGGAATTCTTCTAAAAATAGATCATACTAAGGAAATAATCTTTCGGTAGATTTTATAATTTCGAATAGCAAAAGATGAAGGGAGAAAGAAGGCAACCATAAGTTTGAGGTCTTGAGGACGCCACAGTCGAAGGGGAGAGGCATGTGCATCCATTTCTCTTGCCATTTGTCTGCCTAGATCTCGAAGAAGATCATGCATTTGAAAAACAGACGGACCATCATACTGCAATTCACACATACCGTTCCCACTACCCCACGCGGGTTTCCCTCTTCTTATTTCAAGAAGACATTTATCTTTGAGAGTCTGAATTGTGTGCTCTGCGTTCCATCCCGATCCCTTCCATATCCTTACGCCCATACTCACCACTTTGCCAATGAAAAAACATGCGATGTCCATAAAAAATTGTTTTTGTTCTCGGTCTAGCCTCCCCAAACTTATTCCAAGTTTCGTTTTTATTTCCAGATTCAGACTACTCTTAAATTTCTGCAATTCTGACTGCCAAATATCTACATCAGCAGTGCCAAAAAGAGTCACTGCAGACACTTGTATAGCCAGAGGCAAACATCCACAGAAGGCTACAAAGTTATTAACTAACTTCTCATATCTAGTGGGCGCTTTTGCCAGGCCTAAGGCATGCCTACAAAAGAGCTCTTTTGCATGACTTCTTTTCATTTCTTTCAATTTATAATGACCGGTAATTCCGGCTCTTGTTAACACACTCTCGTCACGAGTTGTGACAATGACCAGACTACCAGAATTGAGTGCATCTCTGAACAAGAGAGCATCTAGCTGCTGCCGGTCATCGACATCATCCAGAACAATAAGGAATTGATTGCTAGATTTCCGCATTCGCTGCTTAAGAAAGGATCTGCCTTCACTTTTACTCATAAATTTTCGGTCTTCAAGGAAGAGGTCTTTGAGGAGCTGACTTTGCAAAGAAGCTAATTCATTTTTTGCAGATGCTTCTCTCACATCAAACACAAAACTTGATCCATGGTAACTCCATCTTTTGCGGTTAAACAATTCTTTGGCTAGGGTTATTTTTCCAGAACCCCCCATCGCAAAGATTCCAACAATATTCCCTTTCTTTGCAGTCTGCCTTTCAAAATCCTCCACCAGTTTATCAAGTCCTACCGGATATTTTGCAACTTCCATACATCTTGTGTTTCAACCTCTTGTTTCACAGCCAAAGTAATCTTTCTACACAGGGTCTTGACATCACTGACAATTTTAAGGGAAGGGAGAAATCGATCACAAACGTATTCAAATAAGTATGGAGATGATAAAAAAGAAGATATGAAAAATTGAATCATAATGGATTGAAAGTAAACAAGAGAAACAGAAAAAGGAAATAACTAAGTGGCAAAAATAGGGTTAGCCTTACTCAGTAGATGTGCTGAATTTGTATCCGCTGACGAGTGACGAAGATTTGAGGGCTTCTTTCCACTGGTGAAGCCTCTCGTTGCTGAATCTCCTCTTTCCTTCATGTTCTGCAAATGCAGGTGCATAAACTCCCCTGTTAAGGTAGCGAAGGTCAGAAGGCTTCACATCACAAAACACAGGAATAAACCGAGCCTTGGTTTTCAACATGAGAAGCAACTCATCAAGACACCAAGAGGACTCTGCATATCGTGGTGAGAAGATGGAGATTTGAACTGTGGAAGTGTTTATTGCATTTTGTATGGTAGAGGGAATTGGATCTCCCGCTTCCAACTCGGGCTGATCAAGAAATGCCCGATATCCCATACGCTGCAGAAAATTGTAAGTTTCTGAAGCAACAGAGTCTTTGACGTCAGGGCCCCTGTGGTTGATGAATGCATCATATCCTTTTGTACACACAGTGAAACCTTCCCTTTCAAATTCACTGAAAGGGTCAGACTCCATACTCTGTTGGTGAGATAATGAGGAAGACGCCATGAACCCAAGAGCCAAAGAGGATGCAGAGTGATACAAGGATACGAAATAAACTTTGTCCTTGTCATTATGTTAAGTCCTAAGAATGAGACTTATAATGACTCGTTACCCCTATCTTGTTCAATAAGCCGAAATAGACTTTGTTCTGGTTATTATCTCAAAATTAAAGTAGTTTTTTGAATGTTGGCACCTGGAAATAACAAGTATAAAGTCTTAAAGTATTTTAAAATAATAATCATATGATCATTACATTCTAGACAAGCATTTATATCTTTATTAGATATATTAAATTAATTTTATTCATCCATATGAATAATAAAATTTCAAATGAATAGCATTTAACATAAAATATATTTTAATTTATTTATTAGTAAGTTATCTTGCTTCCTCTTAGGTAAGGAGGAACCTTTATTCTTGCTTGCTAGTTGGCTTAGAAAGTGGAATTTGGACTGTACGAATAACACTTACTCATCAATTCACTTTTCTTTCTCTGCACTATTTACAGGCTCATGGAAATGGAATTTTTAAATAGACACAACTTGGTTAGCATATCACAATTTATATTTACATTGTAAGTAATTGACTTGAGCGAAATAGCATTTGGATTTTTATGATTAAAATGATCTGTCTCTTTAGAATAAAGGTAATAGAATAATTTTTTTATTTTGATGATTAAAATGATTTGATTTACATAAATAAAAGTAATAGAATATATTTTTTAAATTTTTTATGATTGGAATGATGTATTTTATATATTATAAAAGCAATCAAATACATAAATAAGACAATAGAATTAAAGAATTTTTATTTTTAGGATTAAAATAATCTGATCCACATAAAATAAAAGTAATAGAATATTTAAAATGATCTATGGTTCACATAGAAGAAAACAAAATACATATTTTTTTATTTTTATGATTAAAATAATTTGATCTAGACATGATAACAATATAAATATATACTATTTTTTTATAATTAAAAATGATCTAACCCAACATAACAATTCAATTAAAGAATCTTTATCTTTATGATTAAAAGAATTTGACCCACATAAAATAAATTCTACATAATTAAATATTATATTGAAATCTATTGTAACTATTTATTGAAAATGGAATATGTTACCCACCATTTACTAACAAGCATTGAATCTGTAATGCTTGTGGTCTAAGTCACTAGAACTTCTATACAATTACCAAAATGTGATAGGTGTAAAAGGTAGAATTCATTAGTTTTTGAATAACCTAATTTCATATGTTAAAGTGTACAATAGAAATTATGTATCATTGTCTAGTACATATTAAAAACAATTTATGACAATTGTTAATATATTAAAAATATGATATTTTATTATAATTATAATTTCTAAATTAGCAATTGTATTTTAATGTGTAAAGGGTTTGTCAAAGAGCTTTAAAAAGTAAATTATGGAATCCTTAAGTAAATGATATATTGCTCATAGTGTAACTTCCCATGTATAGGTGTCATATTTAGATTGTTGGCATAAAATGACTGATCAAAAGTTACACTATTTTCTCTCTCCCAAATACCCCTCTCCCTCTCTCTCCCTCTCCCTCTCCCTCTCTTCTTCTCTATCTATTTATCCATTGCACCATATCTTGCATCAACAACCACACTAAATTTGTAACTAATAAGTCTAATATTCAAATCTACCTTACATGACCCATCACAATAAAAAGTCACAAAGACATTTTATTTGCTAAATATTTATTTTGTGCCATATTATATATACCCCATATACATTAACCATTATGTGACTCACCATAAACCTTTTGAAACATTTTTTAATAGAACCACATAGTCTAAACCTTTGCCACTCATTTTAACTATCTCTAAAGAGTTTACACTATTTCTAGGCCTCTAAGCATGAATATGTTGTTTTTGCTAGAATAACACATTCTAATTTTTGAACCAAGGACCCCCTCATTTTGACTTTCACATTCAATCACTCTTTATGCATTGACTTTTCACTTTTTGTGTTCCTAAAGAAAAAACATTTCAAAGTTTCCATATCTCTTATATATACTATCTATTTTCAAGAATTTTTAGTTTGGTTTGAGTCAGCATGGAGGCTACAATCGAGGGACCTCCTCCTCAGTCAATGAAACACAAGTGATTAGTCCAATTCTGCAAGAACGATAACCCAATAGGGGCATAAAACTTGCAAGCACACCAATTCAACAAGGGATTGGAACAATATAGGCTTGAACGCTTGTCAAACGCTTGTCTCATGGCATGAATGCCATTAGCAGACTCAACGTTGTGGTTCAAACTTGCGAATACATTGGATCAATAGAGGCATAGTTCCTGCAATAACAATAGTCCAACAAAAGTTTGAACCGTGGTGATTACAACAATAATACCACCACTTTACCATCACACTATAGAATGAACCCCCATTTACAATTTAACTATAAACATCATAATCTATATTAAATTTATAAAAAATATTTATTTTAAGTTAGTATTATAAATCAATAAAATGTGTTTATTTAAATACATAAATATTTATATATTTGATTAAATGAGACACTTTTATTTTTTGTTTTTTCGTGATTTATTGAATGGGTTAAAAAAATGAAAATCGAGAAAGATTGAAAGAAAAAACTATAATAAAAAACGGCAGAATAAAGAAAAGTGGAAAGCTTGCCATTGGATTTTTATGTCAAAAAGCCATGTGTTCAGCCATGACCGGAGATGAAGTGAGATTAGTTTGGAGGGATTATTTGCTTAACCCTTGTTTTCTTGGCGCAAAATACTAGTCATTGATCTGTATGATTATTTTGGTCCCACAAGAGGAATGGTTTAATTCAAATATTTTGAAATTAAATTTTAATGTAATTTATTCGTATCATAGTTAAAAGACGTTGATATATTTTTTATTTTTAGCATAATAAATCATAATAAAATAAGTAATGGAAATGACTTTAATGATTTAGAAAGATGTTAGTTTGGAAATGTTTAATTTAAATAATTGATTTCAAAATATATTTTACATTGTACTTTGTCTTATTATCAATTATAATTAATATATATTTATTTATATATTGTAAATTATTGATTTTTTTGAAATGATAAGTATTTATTATGAGTGAAAATTACTATGAAAATTTAAATGTAAAATCTTTTTATGAATAGGTGTCTTTATTATTATTTATATAAAATAGTGTTACACATTTACAAAAAAAGTTGTGGGCAAATAGTCACACCCTAAAGTCCAAAAAGGACATTAGTTTGACTCATAAATAGAAAAAATAAAGTTGTTATGCAATGAAAGCTATAGTAGACAAAAGAGGATGAGGATCTCAACCATCCAATTTTCCCTACATCAATGGGGTTTATAGTGTTCATGGGAGGGTCTCAACTATATGTATCATTTTCCTTATTATTATTATCTTCTTCAATATTTGCACGATTAAGAGAGATAGTAAGAGCCAATTGAGGAAGTTTGTTGGAGTCAAAGGTCATTCAATAGCACATTCCACATGCCATCTAGAAGTTCCTCTTGCAAGCAACGAAGAGGCAAAGTGCTAAAGAGTAAGTCGTGACTAGCCCTACTAACCATGATTCCTTCTCATTGCAAAAGGAGAAGCCTATGAGTGATTGATTATCTTATATGTCATGAGTAGAAAGGCTACACCCACGATGGTGCCCTCAAGAGGGGAGTGGCCCCAAGAGGAGGAGGGATACAAAATAAATTTGGTGACAACACAAGGGCCATTACACTAAAGTGATCCACCAACACTTGTAAGTGAGCCACCTCAAGTGCAACTTTATTGAATCACATTTGAACCTCCAATAAAATATTAGAATAAGTCATAGCTTTAGCATATAGCAAAACATGATGATCCATAGAATAATTTTAAACAATGGCATAATTTTTATCTTTTCATATACTAAACAAAATATCTACCTTAAAGCATGCCAAATCTAAGTGAATTTGTGGGGGATTTGTGTACAATCCCTTAAAATAAACATATGCAAAGTAAAAGGTTATAGTATGAATGGATTAAAAATATTTTTCATATATCTAAGTCCAAATATTTTGAGCTCTAGAACAAAATTAGAAAAGGTGTTTGAGAAACTCATGTTGTCCACAAGAAGGACATTAGGGACCAGAGACTCCCAAATGAGATAATCTAGAACCTATGAGGAGGCTTTGAAAAATAAAACACCAAGTAAAGTGAGCCAAATTTGGTTCTAGAACTATCAAACAAATGGTGTGAAATTTGCATTTCCAAATAGAAATCGATGATTTCAAATGTCTCTATTGATTCAAAGTGGGAACCATGGAAAAATGAGGAGAGAGCTAGTGGTATCCTTTTTGGGGCTTATAATTCTAAAAAATAATATCCAACCACCAGTTCAAATATTTCTACCAAGGTTTCCAAGAATCAATTCTAGATTTGTGAACCATATTAGTTAGAATGGCTCTAATAACTATATCAAAATTTTCAAAAACTTGGTTAGAAAGATGAAACTTGGCCTTACCTTCTTTCCAAGAAAGAGACTCCTATAAGTTCTAGAAAATATCTTGAGTAGTTTTAATTCTATTTTTGAAAAAAAATAGAGCATGAACCTAAGCACCTTCGCAAGGGGACAACTATTTCCTTGAAAGACAGGAGAGAACCAAATATTCCACTAATTTATAGAAAGACCATTATAGAAGCCAAAAATATTCTAAACAAGCCAAGGTTTTATGGCTTCCTAGGCCTACCAAATATATATATTTTTTTATCGCAAAATTCCCTTGAATTTGAACAACACTTTTCATAATTAGAAGGATATGAATCCCAATCCCCTTTCAAGTAGGATGCCTATTTAGCTAGCTATAAGGGATAAAATATCACAATAAAATTTTCTAGGCTTCATTGACCTCAAGAGAACAAATAATTCACTAAGTGCAAAGAGCCAAACCTTCATGATGAGTGAATATTAATCCTCATCTTCTAAACTCATGGGGGAGACAACAAAAAACATAAGCCACCTAATGAAATATCCTTTGATTTTTCAAAGAGGCCAAAAGAAAATCATGAATCTAAGATTTTCTAGTTTCATGTAGGAAGCATTAGAGGGAACCCAACAATTAAAAATAATAAATATAACTTGTAGTGAGGATATTAGAATAAACCTAGAAATTTCTTGCCAAAGATAAGGGTTTAGTGACCCAATAAGCCACTTTATTTTTAAATTTGATAAGAACAACTTTCCACAAATATGAGGTTGATGCCTATAAAGAAAAATGAGTACCTAAAAACCTAAAAAAAATGACTACATGATTAATCCATTTCTAGCCTCTGTAATTGCGCCAAGAATGCACATGTAGGAAAGATTGTGTGTAACATCGAGTCTTGTTCCATTGAATTTTGGAGTTGAAGGCTCTACAAAAGTATCCAAATAGTGAAATGCCTGATTAATATTATTTCTTATCTTCCAAGAGAGTGAGAAAATCTAGTCATCAACAAAATGACCATTAATAAGATGAACCAAGAAATTGGGTAGAGAAATAAACTTAATCAACCCTTGAGACACAAAATGAGCTAGAAGGTAACCAAACCCTTCAATGGAAAGAAACTATAGTGCAAGACCTAAATTGTGTGGTCTCACAACATGCCCCATTTTTCCAAATAAAATTGGGGACCCCATTCTTTTTTATTTTGATTTTTCTTTGATGGTAATGAACAAATCCATATATCCTAGTTGAAGCTTAAAATTTGGAGATCCTAGATATGCTATTATAATTGAGAAGTTGATTTTTTTCTCAAAATAACATTAGCTATCCTTTGAATCAACTTGGGATCCATTGAAATAAAGTTTTACTTTACAAAAAAAATTGACCTCTTACTAAATCAAATACTATCTAGGTGATGTTTCATGTCTAGTAGGATAGTTCCTCCTGTATTGATGATACTGCCTACAAAATATTAAGTGATTCAACTGTAACCTGATATGGATTCCTCTAAGGAAGAACCCATTCCTTTGGGTGGACCTGAAGCTTTGTCAAATCATGTTTATCTTACTAAAAAGTTTATGAATCTCACTAAACCAAATAGCTAAATTTGGAAAATCTAGATCCATATCTAGTAGTAAATGATTTTCCTGTAAAGGCATTTAACGTAATAAAAGTAGCACTAATAATGATAATCAAACTCGATGTTATTTATTTGGTTATGAACTCACTTATATTAAACTAAATTTGTGGACATATTTATTCTTATGGAACATGATGCGTCATATCCATAATTTCCACATCATATAAGAATGTCCAAAATTATAGTAGCAATGAAAATGACCTACAATTGTGCAGTAATGCTTCATTAGTGGATAGAAGGGAGTTATTAGTATAAATTGGTCATGCGATAGTTGATTTCAACTTATATAAAGAAATATTATTATTTAGTTTTATGGATGTCTATATGCCTTAGTGAATCTTATTTTGAAGTAAAAGCAAGGCATTAGGAGTCAAATTATAGGTATGCATGGTTTTGGTTTTGGAAATGAAATATTTGATGAAAATTGAATTATTCTTGGCGTAAGTTTAACAATATTTAGCTAAAGGGAAGATTGACCTTCATTCTCAATTTTGTGAAAGTCTTATAGGATACTAGAAAGTACACTTTAAGTTGAAGATCCAGATGCAAAAAGAGCCCAATGATGGAACCTATACAATAGATTGAAAATATTTTGAAGTGTAAAGGAACATACATAATTTTGAGAAAGGATGAAATAAAATATAAAGAGGAAGTAAATACATGATAATTTTTGATTGAATTTGAGTAGTGAAGCCTAATTAAAGGATTGCTACTCAGATTTAATCAACTATAGGGACATTTGATCAAGTCAAGGAATATTTAGAATTTTGGAAAGATTAGTGGACAATCATCAGCAATAAAGTTTTCTATGGGAAATTTGATTAATTCTTATGAAATTATCTACTGACAAGTCATGTGCAAAAAAAATCTTCTATCCACATGTCAATATTTGATTCCATTAATTCTATTGTAGCCATGTTATCTTGTAACTAACATTTGCTTTGATTTTATAAAAGGTAGTGGCTCATCTCATTTTAAATGATACAAATTTTTTGAACTTGAATTAGAGAATTGTTGCAAGGTGTGCGCCCTTGGTATCCTTGTGTTGTGCAGTGCAATGCTCGGGTTTGTGACATGGCTTAACCACTTGCTATCCAGATTCATTAACTTTGGTGGTTGTATCAGGCATTAATAGGTCAATATTTTGGTGCAACAACAACTGTCTTTGTAATAATTGGTATTAGAGCCTGGGTTGCATTTTTGAAACCCTCGCTTGTGTTGGGGGGATTGTTGCAAGGTGTGAGCCCTTGGTCTCCTTGTGTTATGTATCGCAACACTCGAGTTTGTGACATGGCTTAATCGCCTCCTGTGGATTCATTAACTCTAGTGGTTGTATTAGGCATTAATAGGTCGATCTTTTGGTGTAATGACAACCGTCTTTGCAACAAGAATTTCCAATCTTTTTTCTACCTCATGTTTTCTATTTGCTTTTAGTAAATACTTGTACATTTTGTGAAGATTTGAAAAATATGAAGTAAATTCAAAGGTCATTCTTGATCATGAATCTTAGATGACTATGATTTTTCCATCTAGTGGAATAATCAAATTCTTTCACCATCTTTGGGTGCATTTGAAGCTATTTTGCTTGTGAATGGTTAATTTCTTCAAACTCCTATATAGGTATGTACATAGCTATGAGGAAATCAAGTGAAGTACAAATGGTTCATACTTCAATTTGCATTTCTTTCAATGTGTATGTATGTGATATCTAAAAAACATAAATTTCTTAGGCTATTTTCTTATCTTAATTTGATCTTTTGTACTTTCTTTATCAAATATTAGTTAGATAGTGAATAATTGAAAGTAATTGTTGTGAATAGTGAAATGCATAATTGAATATCCTTTAACTCTAGTAAGTAGAAGTTGTCATATGTAAGGTCCCTTTATAAAAATATTAAAAAAAAATGAACCCTAAGTGAACCTAGTAAGTCAAGACTTGACATTCTCGAGCCTTGGGATAACTAATTCTTAACTGAGTTAGTAATATTTCAATAAAGATAGGTTCTATTGTTCAAAATCTATCTAGTTTGATGTGTGACTAACATCATCATCAACAAAAGTGGTGCTAGAAGGAGGGCCTCTTTAAGTATTTTGGTAACTCTCACCATATTCTTGATTCCAATAAGTTTTCCAAAGTCTTATTCTAAGATGATAGTTCTCCTTAAATTTAAAATCCTATTTTTTTTTTTTTTTTGAAAGAACCAAAATTTTAAAATATGAGCCTAAATAGAGAGTCAAAGGTATAAACAACCTCATTGTGAATACAATTTCAAAATTGACATTCCTTTCTTTCATTTAATCTTGAATAGAAAGCTTCCTCCTAAAATTTTTTATTTGGGTTGCTTGGAAGTTGTAGGATTCATAATACTTTAGAACATGATGAAATTAGTCATGTGAATTTCCTTATAAAAATATATTTGGATATACAAAATTTGATTTCTCTTTATGAAGTTTATAGGTGTGAAGTTCATGGTGCAAACTACTTAACAACAACCTAGGAAAGCAAAGTTATAGTGTCATAAAAATTGCACCCTGTGGTAATTTCACACTTATGCATTTAGGCTTGTGACATTTATGACAAAAACATATGTCAAAATCTCACGATTCCAACTTCATAGGTGAAAATGATGAAGCACTAACAACTTGAATACCTTATGCAAAGTTTTGAGTAAGACACTTGCACGATGTGTGGATGTCCCTGTGTTGCGCTAACATTCTTGAACTTTCTGAGATTCAAATGAGAATATTTGATTTCCTTTACCTATGGAATGTGTCATTATGGTAGAAACATGGACTTAACAACCCCTCCTTCCAATAGAGTCTCACAAAAACTCAATTTTCCCTCTCATTCTCATTCATTCTCACTCTCTCTTGCTCTATTTGGCTCTCTCCCTCATTCTACTTTATCTTCTTCATTCTCTTTTTCTCTCTCTTACTTCCATAATGAAGCTTTACCAAATTTCTCTTAAGCAATAGTCAAGGCTCTCTTGCACATAAGCTTAATGTTGAATGCATAAGAAAAATGAGAGGGGGGTTGAATCAATTGAACATTAAACAATCAAAACCCTCATAAACATTCAGATTCACATCAACTTTGTTAATACTTAACCTATTAAAGTGAATTAGCATGAAAGAAAATAATAGAATCTGAAACACATCAAAACTAGATTTATGTGGAAAACCCAATAAGTGAAAAACCACAGTGAGGATTAGCTCACAATATAAAGTAATTGCAACACCAAATACAATAGGCTCACTATTGAAGGGCTCACTACCCAAAAGAAGGGTTCACTACCAATGGATCACTGGAAGATTATAGAAAAGAAGAAAGAAGATTGTCACAATGGGAAATCTATCTCAATGCAATAGAAAAGTCCACCATAGCATCACCAACATATTCACAACCTTTTTGAAAATTGCAGACACCTTCTACTCACTGCTTCCAATAGCCCAACTCAATAAATCTCTCACTGCACTTCACAACTCTGCAATTCACATCACACACATTACTTGCTCACCATCATTATCTCAACACTTATTTATACCATCATCAACCTTGAAAACATTCTCCAAGGTCAGCTATGCACCTCAACCATGCAAATTCAAATTAGGTTGACACCAAAACATTCCCACGGTGGAAAGGAATGAAGGAAGACCTATCACACTTTAACTCAGACCTAAATCCACTCATACATTCCACACCACACATCCATAATCATTGAAGTAAATACACAATTAGTGTAAACACCCAAGGTCAGCCGAACCTATGTTAACACCACTAAAATTTTAATTGCACGCTTCTTCATGGATAGAATACATCACTTGAAAACAATTTGAAATATCCAACAAACACCCTAAAATCCAAAAAATTCCTTCAAAACAACTTTCACCTAAAGAACAAACTCATCTCGTACACCCAATTAACCTTTTACATATTGTAACTCAAGAAAATAACTTTCGTAACTCCAAAATTCGAACCACTTAAATTGAAGATAGATATGAGCAATACAAACACACTTCTAGAACCATAACTCTAGAAACCAAACTATGGAGAAATGCGGAGAAAAACCATTTCTCCTAGACAACACTGCAATACATAGTTCAAACACTGGTGAACACAACTTTCTTTGAACAATGATCTAGACCAAGAAACTCTGGATACAACACCTATGAACACCTATGATCAACATATCCAAACTGCACAAGTAGATCTTCAACATAGAAGAAATGTGGAGAAAAATGAGAACACCACTTTGTATGCTATAACACCTCTACAGCACATTGTTTCCTTTTTTATTCAAATTTTCTCAAAAGCACTTGGAAACCAAGCACCAGAGACATATTATCATCATCTTCAACACTTCCTTAATACTACCAAACTGGCTACAACATAGCAACTCAACCATACAACATAAAATCTTGTCAAAGCAACACTAGAGGTTGACACCAGTAACATTTACTAATGACAACATTATGAAACTAATCAAAGCATCATCACAACCTCTCAATCATCAATATAATTCTAACAATCACCAACTATGTGAACCAGTTGACATCAACACAAACATAATCCTGTTGACATCAATGACAACACCAACTACTCATACTTGCAACAATATCCCCCTTTGTCATTGATGGCAACACATGATGTGAAAAACCATAAAAAACAAAAACACTGCTTCATACCAATAACTTTCTTTAATCTCTCCCTTTTTCAACTTATTCTCTCCCCCTTACTCGACTAGCTCTCTCTTTTTTTTACATTATTCTCTCCCCCTTTGACATCAATGGAAAAGGGAAACACATCTCTCTCACTCTCCCCCTTTGGCATTAATCATACTTGTACCTACTTACTATTGCTCTACAACATCTTTTCCTTTTTACTGCTTTGCATACTCCCCCTTAGGAGCACACAACTTGAATTGTACCAACCAACAACCACTAGTGACAAATGATAACACCAACTTATAAAAACACTTACTCTCCCTAACTACAAAAACCAACAATGCCACTACCTACTCCCCTTGAGAGGTAGCCACTAATATCAGTCCAAAACAAGGAATGAATCTTCATATCTACTGGAATGATACATATCCTTATGCATCTAGTTCAAAGGAGGGGTAATAACCCCTAACTTTTCCCACAGATACTCAAAAGTATCCTTAGGAAGAGCCTTAGGAAGAGCCTTAGTAAATATATCAACTTGATCCTTTGTAGGCACATACTCAATCTTCACTTCATTCTTTACAACCTTCTCTCTCAAAAAGTGATACTGAATTGAGATATGTTTTATCCTTCAGTGCATTACCACATTCTTTGAAATGTTAATAACACTTGTATTGTCACTGTAGACATTGAAAAATGTCCTGAATGATAACATACACTCGAAACAACTTTACTAACATCATTTCCTCTTTAAACCCATCCTCTTTTCACTTAATTAATTAAATTAACCTAGTTAATTTAATTAATGGCATCATTTTCATCCATTTTAACCTAATTCATTAATTTAGACCTTAATTCATTCCCCCTTCACGCTAACATTTCATCTCATTAAATTAAATAAATCAAAATATTTAATTTAATTTCCTAAGTCATCTTATTTAATTAAATAACCCTAAGCTATTTAATTAAATATCATTTCATCTCTCCCCCATTCATTAAATCATTTAATTTAATGAATATCACTTTAATTCTTCAAATTCCCTAATTGTGCAATTAAACCTTGTTTAATTAACAATTAAACTAATTTTCCTCTAAATAGGGATTTTCCCATGGAATATTCCTTATCCCCCTTTTTTGCACAATTAAAACTTTCTTTTAATTTGCAAAATATCTTTTATTCTCACCCATGAGAATATTCAAAAGATTATTCTCTCTCCCCCAATCAACTCACTTGGCTTCTTGAGCAAGCTAAACCTTTAACCTTTTGAACAAGTCACCTTTAAGTTGTGTGAGCAGGTCAAAAGTGTGTTTGTTTGGAGCAAATGTGGGCCCTTGATTAATTTCCCATCTTGCATTCTCATACTTTGATGAGAATCCATGATCCATGTCTCTTCTTCCTTCCATCTTGGATTGTTGATTAATCTTTTTTATCTCAACCCTCCATTTCTCATTTTCTCTCCTATAAATAGAACAATATTTGGAGACAAATGGATCCATCTTTCAATTTCAAAGTCATGCTATTGAATTCACTCACACTCACATTCTCAATTTAATCACTTTTAGCTTAATTTAGTTCATTTGAGTTGCTTAATAGCTTAAGACATCCATTAATGGCTTCCATGCATCCATCTTAGTTTGTTTATAAATTAGGGCTTCCATCTTTTAGCTTAGAATTAGCTTAGATTAGCTTAGCAATTGCATAACTAGATCAATTTTAGTATAAAATCATGCTAATTAGCTTGCATCATGTTTAATTTAGTATAAATTAGGTTTTCATCCATTTATCACAATGGTTTCATCAATTCTCTTCCATATAATCGATTGAAATAGGCTCACTAATCACAAGATTGAGAAAGGGTCGTTGTTCCACATCAACACGACACCAATTCCAAAACAGGATAAGTTTCAAATGGGTTAGAGTAGGAATTCAACTATTTTAATAGTTTGTAGCTTTTAGTTTCAATAAATTCTTAGTTTAACTTTCAATTTGAATGATCTTGTTTGTGATTGAGGTTCAGTGGCTAAGTTATGCTTCGATTCATCATGTATCAAGCATAATCGACCCACCCTGATAATCCTCGTCTTAGATTTTGGCACTAGAAGGAGGGAAAACTATTAATTTAACTAGTTTTTAGCTCAAATTCTATTTGTTTGTTGTTTTGCAGGATATAATGACACCCAAATCACAAATAGCGACACACTTTGAAGAGCATCGCCATATAGCGATGCTATTTCAATTTGAAACACTGACGTTGATTAAATGCACTACCGTTGATTTAAATTTGGCGATGCCAATTTAATATAGAGGTATCAAAAACTTCAAATAGGGACACCCCCAAATCCATTAGAGTGATGCCTGACAAAATCCTAGTGCTATCGTACTCTCTATTTTTGTTGCAGAGCGACGCCCATTTTCACCAGAGTGACGACCAGACTTCAAATCGCGATGCTATTGTATGCAGCGATGCCCAATCAGGGTAAAAAGTTTTATGATAATTTTTTCGACATGTGCTTTAATTTCCTTGATTTATCAGATCACTAATACACTTCTAACTATGTTCTGGTTGTTAGACTAACAGGGTTTTGTAGGTTGAACGACATGGAGCTAAAGTGAAGAAATCCTTTCCTATCTTGAAATTATGTGATTGTAACAAGCATTTGACACTTTGGGGCAATTATAACCCAAATTTTATGCTTTCTACTTTTTGCTTTAGGAAATGCACTAAATTTACATTGGGTTTAAAATGAATGCTCCAACGGGATTAAAATTGAACCCTCATCTCATCATTGTTTTTTGGTTTAAAATTCAACAAGACAACTTCATATTTCATTTGGTGCTTAAAATTTACAACTATTTGTTATGTTTTGTGATTTACAACGTTGTTATTGGATGTATATAGAATTATTTTGCACCATTTGGCAACCTTGAGAAATAGAAACATTCCTCGACACTTTGTATAATCACCTACATCTTTTAATTTGGATTAAAACTGAACCCCCTTGCGAGTGTGAGAAAAAGGCATAGTGTGTGTTCTCTCTTTGTTCATACGAATGAAGATGATTGAACTATGGATGTAATTCCCTGCTATTTTTTTATCTTTAAAGAGGGTCTACCTCCCTGCTTTGAAAGGAGGGAACAACCCAAGCGGTAACAAGCTAAAGCCAAGCTCTTCCAAACTGCAATATAAATGTGTGGTTGCAATAAAAATTATGATCAATGGGAAGCGGTACATGATAGCTATCCCCCAATATCTTTATGATGTGTAAAGCCCTTGTTCTAAGGTTTGGGAAACCTCTTGATGGATTTTTATCATTGCACCCCCTAAACTGGAAGCCCTTACTATGAACCCTTGTTTAGAAACCAAAAATCCTTAATATTTGCTGGTGCAAGAACGGTCATTCTAAAGCTGCCCCACATTTGTAGTATTCAATTGTAGAAACATAAAAAATCCTTTTGATCTCTGAATTTTAAGGATTTTGAGATTTGGTGGTCCTAAGACTTGTGTGTGCCATGGAGGGGAGCCAGTGTCACCAAATCTCTAACTGTTCGCATTGTTTAGTGTTTGGAGAAATCCAAGTGGGGACTCAATAAATATATCCATTTCAAACCTAGGGTCGTAAATTATTGTGATTCAATTTAATACTTTGCTTAGTTCCAAAACGATGCAAAAACAAACATTCACTATCTTCCTCAAAATTTCAAACACTTTGGCCTAAATATGGATACCTCTTGAAAAAGCCTTGATATTGCTGCTTGTCCTAAGGATTTTATCCTTAGAGATTTCTAAATATCTTGAATTATATAAAAATCCATATTTTCCAAAGACAACATAGGAAATTATGGCTTCAACCTCATGATTCTCACAAGATGGACATTGTGAAAGTTATGGTGTTTTTGACATAAACATTTAGTTCGAAAAATTAATCGAAATAAGTGATTGTGGGAAAATAAACTCATTAAGCAAGATAAATTGAAAAATGAATGCCACATGACTATTCGGAGATTGATTTCTCCCGTTGAACAACCTGATCTTCCAAGTGCTATAATTCAACCAAACTTTGAACTCATTAATAGAGAGCAATCCGATCTCATTAGCAGTTTGAGAAGCTTCACTTTTGAAACAAAATAAACAAATACCCAGTGGAGAAAGAAACCAATCATCTTAGACAAAGAAGAGGAACAAGCTGATATTGAGGTTGGAAGGCCCACATTACCACCACCCATGTGGCAATAAATATCTTCCTTTCTTCCATAAACTTGAATTGTTTCTACATGATCTCACGTAAAGTCAGGATCCCTAAAGTAAGGTCTATAGGTCATCATTTTAGACTTAGGCATCTCAGTCCAAAATCTCTTGAGAAACATCTTTTAACATTTCACAAGAATAGAGACAAGTTGGTAGCAAAATTTTACAAACACATTTCAAAAAATAGTCCAAAATTATATGCATTCTTTTGGAGTCAAAATCTTGGTCTTTTTCATGATACTGAACTCCTCTAAATGATCCATCACACAATAAAAATACATAGGGTAAGATCTATACCCTGTCATTACAAATGTAGGTATCGTAGTTCACAGTTTAGTGGGAAGAGGGCCTCAATACTTTATCACAATCATTACCGCTTGTTAAGAAACTTTTATGCTCGAGCTAGGAGGAACCAAATAGGTTTAAACATCCCTGGATCCATCCCCTCATCTAAGTCAACATTGGGTCTTTAGGATTTGAACATTTTAGAGGTCTAGTATCATTCTCACTACCATGGTCTTTTCAAAACAAAGGTTCACTTTAAGTCAAAATTGGGTGAAACATCTCACTCACCCCTTCATTAAAATTCATCTTTCACTTCATCCAAATTTGCAAAATTTTGAGTACACCAACATCTTTTGGCTTAAAATCAAACCAACCCCCTAACTTGGCTATTTTGTATGTGAAATGCATCCTTTTCCATGCATTTCTAAGACAAGTTAGTTATCATCCTTGAGCTGGTTCATCTTGAAGGTCACGAGTCTACCCTAAATATTTACAAGTTCATAAACATCCTTTATCCCAACATCAAAACATCAAGAGAAAGTAAAAGGTGTTATTCTAAAATGTTTGCAAAGATTACTTTACACATCACTCATCTTTTCATCTCCCATTATCACAATTGCTCCTAAAAGACTTAGAGTGTCCCTTTTACCTAGATTTGAGTCAACGAGAGAGTTCAAACATCACAAATCACAAGACAACTCTCCCAAAGGTGACACAACATTTATGGTAAAGACTAGATCACAACACAAGAGAATCATGGAGAAAGCCAAAGTGACATTTACCTCAAGTGATCCAAATCCTTTATAATTCGATCTGAGAAGTCAAGTTACACCATCACAATAACCTTCATCACCATCAGGACCATATGATATATAAAATATCAAAAACAAACCATTTGAACTCACTAGGGAGGAAATTATGGAGCATGTAATGCCCCTGCCAAGAACCCTAGAGGACAAAACCTAAACAACGAAAAATGGACAATTTTATTTATTTTTACATGTGAAATGTTGAACAATTGAAATTGAACAATAACTTAGTTACTATCCTACGTCCTCTAGGGTGCATGACTGCATTACCTATTTACATTAACCAAATTAAAAACCATATAAATTAGTAATAACCAAATTCTAATCATCATTAAGCATCTCATCACATATAATCAAGAACCATGAGATACAACCATACTATGAACATAAAGGAATAACTAATAACATTCATTCAATTAACATATACAACATAACTAATTACATAATTCTTCACATTCATGAGATACATCGATTTTAGTTTACAATTACATTTTGTACGATAATACTTCCTCGATACAAGTGAGGAGTGCTCAACATATGATACATGATACATGATACATGATAAAGATACAATACATTTACGAGTACAATGATCAAATCCCAAGAGAAGACACCGAGCAGAAGTCAATGGATCAAGAGGAGTTGCCACAACATGTACAAGAAGGGAACCCAATGGAGAATGTAACACATTCCACCCAACCACGTGAACCCAAAGGTTCACCTCGTGTGCTAGGAGGTAACAAAGGGCCCCACCATAACAAATAGACAAGGACTAAGACATCACAAGGATGACATAACTCACAAGATCAAGAAGAAGAAGAACAACAAACAACAGTGACTAGACTTCCAGAGGCACATAAACACTCAAGGTAAAACGCAAGAAAGGGAACTCATGGTTGTTGTAGGGAAAGTGTCATCACATGGTCGGTCATAGGTTATCCAGGTAGATCTTCCTAGGCCTCGGCCCCCATCTTGGGTTATCCTGGTAGCCTCTATCGATCTTCGACCCCTCATGCCAACTATGCAGAACCAACTTACCTCTCGTGGAGATGAGGTAGTTGAATTTCCATTCCAGGCCTTCCCGACTCACCTCAAGCCTAAACAAGTACTTGAGGCTGAGCGAGGTATAAAATTATCTTGTTAATGTTTTACTACCCATTTCCCATAGTTTATTTTAATGTTATCACTTGTTAACAAACTTCCACATGGGTTATCCAGGTGTCCCTTTGTGCACCAGACCCCATTGAAAGCCACTTCTCTACTGACCACTAAAAACCACTAAAGCTGAAAACAAAGCCACTTGCACAATTCAAAACTTGAAAACAAAACACAAGACGATAGATTCCATCCCATTCTCAAGTTACCCAAAAGTTTAACATAAAGGTATTTACACAGTGCAAGGCTGAAACATCTCAAATTCTCTTAAATATCGACAATCGTCTCAAGGTTAACAAGATCACCATCCAAGGAAAATAAAGAATACCAACAAAAGAAAAACCCCCACAAGCCTTTGGAAAACCCCACAATCAAAACTCATAAAGGACTACCATAAGAAAAAATCATATGCAATATCTCAGTACACAAGGATTCAACGTGTAAAACATAACTCCATGTTTAACTTTACGTTAAATAGTTGGCAACATCTCTACTTCAAAGCAAGAAAAGAAACTCCTCCCAAGGTCCACTTAATTAATCATGGATAAAAATTATCTAAAGTAATAATCTGATATTCTCAATATTCACAACCATACTATATCATGTAAGTATATATATATATATACATACATACATAATATATATATATATATACATATATATATATATATAAATATACATAATATAAACATATATATTTAATCAGTAATTACATATTTTTATTTAATAAACTTGGCTCTGTCATAAACTTAAGGAAATTACAAAATTTCTAGCCTATTGTAGATGGGTCAACATATATATATACATAACTAATCCACAGGTCTCGTGTACTAGTTAATTCTCACACATTTGATTATATTGAGAGGGAGACTATAGATTTCACTAGTTTTTATGGCATACTGAACTAGGTGCAAAAGAAGGTGTTCAACATAATGCACAGTGACATCCATAAGTGTATTTATATAAGTTTTGATTTATATACACAGATTCTATAATGCGCTGATAAAAGATATATACGACTAAATGATCTATATTTCAAATGTATATTAAAAAACAAAGCATATGAATATCCCTAATGAGATGAACATTATAATTCGCTACTAAGGTTTAAGACACACCACATGCAGCCTATGGTAGGAATTAACACCAAGTACAACTTATAAAGAGTTGATAATGCATCTTAGGAATTAACTCCAAGTATACACTAGTCTTACGAACTCAAGTTACGCCGATGTGAAACTTATGCCATATCGGCTACGACATTGTTTGGTAGAGAGAAGTAATTGCATGCAAATAAATATATAGTTTACTTCTATGCCTTCAAATTCCACAGTCATAGTGACTGAGTTTATCAACCGACATACAATTTAAGGGAATAAGTGAATAACCAGGCGATACAAATATGGGTATCAATACCAGGGTTTATTTGCAATGTACAAGAATTTTCAACTAAATAAGATTATGATTCAAATGAACAAGAATAATGACGTAATGATAGATTGAACAAAATCTTCTCCACTTGATTAAACTGACAGAGGGAAAAGAAACGATAGTTAAGAACTCAAGTTCAACTTAAGAAAGGAACTTCAGAGCGGCGCTTGTATGGGTTTAGATTTACACAGAAGAATAATCATTCCAGTAGTGACTAAAAGGTTGTCAATGCCTGTACATCATACCATTTGAAAGACTTCCATAGTACGATGGCCGGTGCCAAACACAAAAGACTGTTCAATACCAAAATTTCCAATTGAATATGAAAATGTATGTAAAGATAAAAAGTTTCAGTACAATAAAATTTTAATGATATTTTAACCCTCGAGATTTAAGCAAGGAAAAGTTTTTGTATCCTAACTAATGAATGTTTTAAGAAAAGAAAATAGAGGCTGGGTTACAGTATGACCAAGGAGAGGCAGTCGCGGTTTAATAAGCCATAATCTCCATTGGTTGGGGCTATACTCTGCCATACACGATCAAAGCTCTTAGGGCAAGGCTCAAGGCTCATATGCCAAATACAGGATGTGAGAATAAATACAACCTCTTGACTAAGGCTTGACATCGGTGCTTCAGTACCATGCAATATGTCCATCTCAAAAGTAAGAAAGAGTCATCGATGCAACAAGTATAATGAAGTATTTGTTACAAGGATTCATCACAACCATCAAAGGACATAATCAAATATTTTGGGGATACAAAGAAATTCAACAAGCTGGTAATAATACAACATAATGCAACAAAAATTGTTTCAATCAAATCTAGAATTGCAAATACCCAGATCATAAATGACTTATGAAATCTCAAGCTTTTTATTTCAACCAAGAAGAAGATTGCAAAGGAAAAGAACTTGGTTTAATTAGATAGCTGGCTAAAGAAGTTGCTGGTCCTAATCTTCTTTTCCAACACTTTAGTTACAACTTCCAGATCTTTTGTGTACTACACCACTGTTAGCAAAATAAAACTCCCAAAGCTTCCAAGGATAATTTCAGAGTTTCCCCATTCAAATGAAATTTTGCAACAGATAAAGTTTTTCCAGAAAAACCCCTAGAAAGGCATTCACGACCAAAAACAAAAAAAAAGTAGAATTAGTTTTTCCTCCGAGAGCATTAAGCCAATTGCCCCTGTGGAGTTAACTCCACTTTCTTTTCAAATAATTTTCCTTTAACTATTTTTATTCCTCCACTAATTTCAAATTTTCCTTCCTTTTCAAAATTTTGTTTAATTTTACCATTCACTTAACTTTTCACCCTCTCCTTACTTAGCACACATTATGCCATTAATATTAATTTATTATATTAAATTTCTTATATAATTTGTTTACGCAAACATATTAATATATATATACACACACATTTATATATATATATATAATTTAAATGTTCTATTTTGAGAAATAAATCTTAATTTAATTTATTAAAATTAAATACTATATTTGTTTTAATTTAATTACTTAATTTAATATGACTTTTATTTTCATTAACTAAAGCCTTCCATTTGACAATTTAAATTTAAGGAAATAATCAAACCAAATACAAGTCACAAACATGACTCAATGATCAGACAACAATTATCAACCGAAAGCAAAACAAAGGTAAAACAACCACAATGAAGATGAAACAATACCAACAGACCCTACTGATGAACTAAGACAATAGGTATTCATCCTCAACGAGGATGATGGATCGAAGTGGGGAACTCGGTGTAACCTCCAAAACAACAACTCCATTGGGCTTTGGCACACTCAAACTTGATAATCAGGTGGAGTCGATTCCCTATACCTGCAAGCTACAACAAAATGAAGGGTTGAGCATGTGCATAAATAAATAACTAGTCACACCCTGATGGGGAAATCATAGAGTCACAGGGCGCTCTCAAGAGAGTGATGTGACACTATTCCCCATCACCGACACGTAACAACTGATAATAGAACATGATATGCATACATCTAACAATACATAACATCATCATATCCATGATAATCAAATAAGCAATCAACTAATCTGCTAAACATGATATAAATAAGAAGCATCAGGTACCACAATATCATCAAGCTAACATCATAATGTCATCAAACAGTCGCAATATCTACTCATGAAAATATAACCATGTCTAAGTAATATCCAACAGAGTCATAATGTCCATCAAACAGTAACATAGGGTCTAGCAAACAACATCATAAAGTCTAGATGAAATCCAAGAATCCATCCAAACATAAGCAAATTGAGGGGGCATCACAGAGCATTAAGCCTTTGAAAATGTAGCTCCTATCTCCCCGATGTTTGTGGCACAAAATTTAACACAAGGTTTCACAACCCCATCGCTAGGGCTAAATCAAACCTACATTCCCAATATTGCAACAAGCCTTGCTAAAGACTTTGGTCATGTTCTTTCATTTGAAAATAGTACACTTGTGGGAACACTTGAAACCAATCCTCCATCTAACACAACCACTTGGACACCTAGCTTTGGTGCTCCTCCCATTCGTGAAGACCCTAAACAAGTATACACACCTCTTGATCTTCATTACTCAACCACGACTTCGACATATTGAGGGCATCCCTCTTCATCCATACCCATGAGTACCACAAGTGTTCCTACCATCACACAAAGTAGTACAGATCATGTATTTCAAAATAGTATGCAAAGGCATATCAATACCATACCATAGCTCAGTCAACCCTTGAAGAAAATAGGGACATCCTTAGAATTCTCTAATGGGTTCATCCATACCATTGGTTTCACAAAACAAGTCCACACCATCCATCATCAACCCATCTCAAAGCAATCCCTTGGGAAAAAATCCTGTCAACACAGATAATGCATCTCTAACACAAGGAAATCCTCAAGACATGGGATAAGGAAATATTTTCAACCAATGGAATCAAGGTCCTAGTGTGTCATTTCTATCACATAATCTAATGGAATCATCATCTTTCCCCATAGTCCCTCTCACCATGCAAAATAAAATGGGACTCCAAACTTACATTCCTCCATCTCAATCCACCATCTTGAAAGGAACGTTGAACCAAGAAAACCCCCAACCTCTCATCAAAAATCCACAACCTGCACAAAACATCAACACCCAAAACCTATTGTAGATGTCCCAACCACTGATTGATCCTACAGTGAAAGCATATTCCTTAGCTTTACAACAAGCACAACAGGCTTACCAGCAAGTAGTCCAACAACAACAACAAGAAGCAACCTTAGCAGCACAACAACAACAACAAAAAGCAACCTTAGTAGTGCAACAACAACATCAAGCCAAACAAGCAGCCTTAGTAGTGCAACAACAACAAAAATCTCATCAAGAAGCCCTAGTAGCACAACAACAACAGTCTTATCAACAAGCCATCCAACAACAACAACAACAACAAGAAGCTCATCAAGCAACCTTAGTAGCACAACAACAAGAATCCACCTTAGTAGCGCAACAACAACAACAAGCCCAACAAGCCACCTTAGTTGTGCAACAACAAGATCAACAACAAAAAACCCAACAAAAATCATTGCTTGCTTAGCAATATGCCCAACAACAACAAATACTCGCACAACATCAACAACATGGTTTATACTATAACCCTCAACAAAACATCGTCAACCCAAACACATTGGGAACTGTGTGAGGGGGAAAGAATCCATAGAATGCAAAGCAAGATCAAGATTGAAAATTGAAATTAGAATCTATTTAATCCAAAAACTCTTAATCTATTCCTATTCCATCACTCATGAAATGAACAATCTAAGCTATTTGAACTTACGAAATGAAATCCTAAGATTAACACAATGAATTCAAAAGAAAAGGAGAGGTTACCATCCCATGTTTGAGTGTATTTGCATGATGTTGGGTTGTTCGTATCACTGCAAAGCCTCCATTGTTCGTGTGCAAAAGCTTGATGAACGATGATTGGTTGATCGAAAAAGGTTGAAGCTCTATCAATGCTGATTGTGACAACACTTCGTTGCAAAAGTAAGTTGATTCTCCGATCCATATTTGTGAGGAGAGAGGTTTGTTATATAGGAAAAGATATTTTGAATTGACGATCAGGACCACGTTGGAGAATATCCAGATCAATGGTCAACATGTGTTGAGAGGATTTAGACATCAGAAAATTGTGCAAAGTTGATTGCACAATTAGGGTGATTGAAGAATATATTGGCTAGTTAGGGTTTAGATTGATCAATAAACAATTGATTGATTAGTTAGCAATTGACTAATTTTAGTTAGGAAATAGATGGTTGAGTTAGAAAAATTATATTGCTCAGTCAACAACCCATGATTTTTGAAATCAGAAAGTGGGTGAGGAATATGAATTAATTGATTTAATTAATTAATTCCTTTTTTTGGAGTTGAACATGCAAATCAAATTTGAATTTTGCAAATAGAGTTGCATTAGTTTGATTTGATTTTTGATAATTGATTTGATTATTCAAATTTTGGAGGGAAAGTGTGATAATTAAATTATTATGATTTAATAATTCAATTAATTTTGAGGAATAAGGTGAATTAGTGACGTAATCAAATAATTAGTGTTGTTTGACCAATCAGGACGAAATGAGATAAGATTAGGAATTTATTAAATAAATGTAATTTATTTAATTGGTCAAAATGATGAAACATGAATTAATCAAATAACGTTGTATTATTCAATCAATAGTAGAATTAGGGTTTTCAAGAATTTATTAAATAAACGATATTTATTTAATTTGTCGAGAATGATGAAAAAGTGAATTAATTAAATAACATTATATTATTCAATTAATAGAGGAAATTGGGGTTTTGAATGTTGTTTGATGATTGTGCGATGATTTTAAGATGATTCAAGATGTTTTAGAGATGTTTCAAGATGTTTCAAAGATGTTTTGAGGCGTTTTGAGTTGATTTAGTTGTTCTGAGACGTTTTGAATTGATTTCGAGATGTTTTGAGATATTTTGGGTTGATTCTGAGTTGTTTCAAGACATTCCTAGTTGATTTTGAGATATTCTGAGACATTTTGGGTTGATTTTGAGTTGTTTCGAGACATTCTGGGTTGATTTTAAATTGTGTCGAGACATTCCAAGTTGTGATAGGTGTTAAGTCAATTTTACATGTCTACATTTTTCCCCTCTTTGATACAAAGTACTGGTTGCTTTGTTTCAAAGATTTTGTTTTTAAGATCAAGTTTTTTTGAAAAAATTTATGCCCCACCGTGCCCCAGCATTCAGTGGACTATTGGTAGGACTCTGTGTTGCCCCCTTGAGAGGTTGGTTGAAAATTTTGAGTTTGAGGTCAGGCTCCCGACCCCAATGGAAAATTTAACTATATAAAAACTAAAAACCACCTACACCATTGCAAAGATCATGAAATTCTACCCCATTTTTTATAAAAAACCACTAAAAAAATACCTCCGTATGACTAAGATATGGCCGTTTGAAGATAGGGTAAAAAAAGTCTTGATTACCAGTTAATAGTGAAGTTTTGATGATTTATAAGCATTTGCATCATTTTTCTCACCTTTTCTAGTTGAAAACCCTCACCTTTGAATGAAATCCACGCCTTTGATTGAAATCCACGCCTTTGTTTTAAGCATTTGACCTAAAAGCTCACCTTTGATCAGAAAGCCTGCTTTTGATTGCTCTAGGTTCTTAATCCTTGCCTTTGAATTAAATTCACGCCTTTGACCAAGACCCTCACCCTTGTTTCCTCACATTTGCTTGAAAAGCTCACAATTGCCTAAAAAACTTTATTTTTCTTGGTGCTTTCTGAGCATTTTCTCAAAACCCTTGCATTTGACTTTTCTTGCTATATTTGACTTTAGCATTTGCTCGGAACCTTGGCATGTATTTGTTTGTCATCGTGTTTTGTGTCATTATGTGTCAGTTACCCATTTAGAGTGAAACCCTAATATCTTGAGTTGAAATGATTGTAGGTGGTCATCCTGTTAGACAACCAGATCCAGATGGTGGTCTACAACCTGGTCTATAGAGTGTTTCACTTTATGTTGGGCATTGTACTTGATCTTTATTATGTTGTTGTTCAGAGACATTGCAGACATAATTTTTTGTATATATATTCACTAGCCCAGTTGAGGCCTCGTATATATGTTATGATGTTGTATTACCCTATCACGCTTGTTTCACTGATTATGATATACTATGAAATTCCCATCTTTTGATGATGAGTATATATGTGAGATATGGATGGATGGATCATACTTTGTATCATATGATGTTTTATTATGGATGATCAATATACCATTGTGATATATGATGTTTATGTGGTGTTGATATATGATGGATGTATGCCCCATACATGTTACATGATGTTTTTATTGGTTTATTATCATCATGATATGTACTAATGACACTGTGGATGCAGGATGGATGTTAGTTAGAAGAAATATTTGATGATAGATATAAATTTGATGTTGTTAGTAGTGATGAGTATTAATTTCGCTTTACTTGGAGGCTTCGTAGTTTTGAACAATCCTGTTTGATGTAGCAAATAGATACAATGCACCAGGATATTAATGACCAAGGTGACTTTGTATCCATTGCATGGACTTTGAATCTACAAACAAAGAGTATTTTTTCTTATACCAGACATATGATATATAGTTCCGGGTTGTGTTAAAACTTTTCAGACTAGTCACATAGAGAGGTATAGGAAACCTAACATGAAAATGCTAGACAAATTTTGGACCATTTACACAGAGAGGTATGAAATACCTAACATGCAGTTCTACTACACGAATTTCAGACCATTTACACAAAGAGGTATGAAATACCTAATATGCAATTGCTACACAAATTGTTTCAACATAGCTTCCATACACTCAATAAAGCAAGTATTCGCCGTGATAGTATCACAAAAAACATCTTACAAACAACAAACCAAAATGACGCTCAATTGCCCCATTTCTTCTTCTCTAAATCCTTATGGAAATCCTTGAGAGATCCTAGAAATGAGTCAATAAAATAAATCGAAAAGATAAGACTATAAAAAGATAAAACAATGTTGCAGTATCACTTGCCATATCTTTTTGGAGTGGGTTTATTTATCCAATGTTGATCCTGTCTATTGTAGGAATGGATCCGTTAAGACATATCTCAGGATGTTGTTGGGTCTTGTCAAAAATATATGTATTTGATACTTGGCTTTGTTTTAGTTCGCTTTGCAATCAAATTCTTCTGTGATTGTTTGCTTGAAGGTTCCAACTGTTGATGCTTGCTTTGTTTGTTTTGTCAAAGGGTGAGTGTGATGATCTATTTATTATGGATGATGTCTTATTGCAAATTGTGATGGCAAACATGGGTCTTTTTGATTTTTCTAAGTTTTATGATGTTGTTTTATGTTGTTTTCTGGGGACTAACTTAGGGTCTCAGGGGATTTCAAGCCTTTCCTATGTTGTACACATAGAGATCACGTAGTTTGACTATTTGACTCAAAGCATAAACTATTTTTGGATAAACAACATTTATAATCTGGATTGCTATTCCACTTCTATGTCTAGAGGATCATATGTTGCGAGAAATCTACTTGAACTAGTGGTGAGTTTCAAGAAAATGTTGATATCTTAGACTGTTTAAGTGAAGGAATAACCCCATGATGTTGTTTTGTTTTTGATCTTTTTGCAGTTTTCTAAATGTTTTTTGATCTTTTGTAGTTTTCTAATTGTTTTTGGCTTTTTTTGCTATTTTTGTGAATGTTTTTGACTTTTTGCACTTTTGATGACCATGATAGGATGCTCAAAGATCTAATCCATGACCAAATTTTTGAAACTTCCCCTAGTTGTAGACAAGACGACTTTCCTTAATCAGTGACAAGCCATGGTTGGATACCCTATTTTATTATGAAATGAATGGGTGGATGCTGTGGATAGTACCAATAGATAATGATGCACGTTTTATTCAAACATAGTGCCTGTTTGCTAGGTTTTCACTATGGTACCTATTCTAAGAGCGCCATAGAGTGGTTTTCACTTAGAGAACATTTTATTTCTCTTTACTATTTTTCTTTCTTTTTGATTTTTTTGTATCCTTTTTCTATTTTTTTTTTACCCTCTTGCCTAGGGTATTCTAATGTGCTTCATGTGTAGAACTTCTTGAGGTGGTTGTTGTTCAGCGGTTCAACTAAAGGTTCTCTTTCATGATTAGCTAACTGATATGCCCCAGAGCCATAGCTTGTTGTGATGACAAATAGGCCTAACCAGTTGGGTTCAAATTTGCCTTTGCCATCCTGATTTCGTTGTACTTTTTGATTCTCTTTGAGGACTAATTCACCAAATTGAAAGTTCCTGTCCTTGATATTTTTGTCATAGTTTCATTTGAGCCGATTCTAATAAACCTACAGATGGTTTAACACGCTCAAACATCCTTCATTTAGGAGTTCTAATTCATTCAGCATGAATACCCTGTATTCTTTGTTGCTAACCATGCCTTTTAGTGAAACTCACAATGAAGGGATTTCAACCTTAATAGGCAAGACGACCTCTGATCTGTACACCAAGGAAAATGGTGTGGCGCTAGTAGGTGTGCAAATGCTAGTTCAATAGGCCCATAAGGCCGGGTTTAGCTATAAATGCCAATCACGACTGGATTCATTAACAATATTTTTGAGTATTTTTAGTATGGTTTTATTAGATACCTCATCCCAACCATTTCCTTGGGGGTAAAAGGGTGTGGAAAACTGATGGTGGATAGAAAATTGGGAACAGAGCTCTTGGACATCCTGATTTTTGAATGGGGTTCCATTGTCTATTATTATTATTTAGGGAATTCCATACCTACAAATGAGATAATTTAAAATGAATTTTGATATATTTTTGTCAGTGATATAGGTCAATGGAATTGCCTCTATCCATTTATTGAAGTATTTTGTTGCTGTGATAATGAATTTGTGCCCAATGGATGAAGCAGGTGATATCTTGCCTACCAGGTCTAGTCCCCATTATGAAAAAGGCCATGGTGTGGTTATAGGTCTGAATTCTTGTGTTGGTGCATGAACTAGGTCATTGTGCTACTGACATTGTCGACACTTTCTAGAATATTGTATGCATTTTTGTTCCATGGAGGGCTAGTAGTATCCTGTTCTGTGCAATTTTTGGACTAGGTTAAGTCCACCAGAGTGGGATCCATAAATACCTCCGTGAACTTCTTGTAAGGCTGTTTGTGCTTCTTTGCATCAAAGCACTAGAGTAACATACCATCTAGACTACGACGGTATAGGGTATCTCCTAGGATGGTGAAATGGGAAGTTCTATGGGTGAAGGTTTTCTTTTGGGTGGTTGTTAAGTCAATGGGTATGGTACCATGTTGGATGTAGTCAGATGTATCTTGGTACCATGGGGAGTTAGGACCAACAACAACAGATGCCAATTCTGATTCTAGGATGTCAAATGCTAGTACCAACAATTATTCCACGAGGAACTCATACTTAGGCATGCTCTGTGGAATATCAAGTAGTGAGCCTATTGTTTCCATTGCATCAACAACTCTGTTATTGATTCGAGGAAATTGCTCAAAGGTTATTCTAACAAAGTATTCCTTGAATCTATCCACCATCCTTTTATATGGCAGCAATTTTTCATCTTTTGTTTGGTACTCATTGTTCACTTGTCTGATCACTATCTAAGAGTCTCTAAAGATGTGTACCTCTTTTATTCTTCATTCAATAGCCATTTTTAACCCTATGATTAGAGCTTCATATTTTGAGATGTTGTTCGTGTGTGGGAATGCAATCCTGTAGGCCTTGGGTATATTATCTCCTTGTGGTGTGAGAAATAGAATACTAGCTCCAGATCCATGTTGAGTATGGGACCCGCCAAAGTATAGAGTCCAGTGGTCTATCTGTTTTGTCATCAAGATACTCTCATCTGGAAATTCCACTATGAGAGGTTTATGATCATCTAAGGGTGCTTCGACCAATTGGTCTACTATAATTTGTCCCTTGATAGGTCGCCTATCCACATAATCTATATCAAACTCACTTAGGATCATTACCCATTTGGCTATTCGGCCTGTTAAGGCTGCCTTTGCTAGTAATTACTTGAGTGGGTCTACCTTAGAAATTAGCTTGACCTTTCTATTCAAGATGTAGTGTCTCAACTTTTGTATTGAAAACACAACTGAGAGACATGCTCTTACAATGGGCGAGTAGTTTAGGTCATAGACCATCAGTGTTCTGCTGATATAGTAGACCGACCTTTCTTTATTTTTCTCATCTAGCTAGGCCAAGAGAGCTCCCAGTGTTGCTTGTGTGGTAGAAACGTAAAGTATCATTTCCTTTTCAAGGATAGGCGACATGAGTACAGGAGGAGTAAGTAGGTACTCCTTGACTTGTTGGAATGCTTGGTCACATCTCCCATCCCACTTGAAGGTGATGTCCTTATGTATGAGATGAGTGAAAGGGTGACATTTTTTTGCCAATTGTGTGATAAATCACCTGATGGATTGTAACTTCCCTTGTAGGCTCCTCAACTATTTTAGTGTCTTAGGCAGAGGAATCTCCATTATTTCTTTTACTTTGGTCAGATCTACTTCAGTCCCTCTTCTTGATACTATGTACCCAAACAAATTTCCAAATGTTACCCTGAATACAAATTTCTTAGGATTGAGTCTTAGATTGTACTATTCAAGACGATCAAATACCTTGGCCAGATTTGTCAAGTGGTCTGCCATTTTGACTGATTTTTCTAGAATGTCATCCACATAGTCCTCCATGATTGTGTGTAGCATATCATGAAATATGGTTGTCATTGCTCTTTGATAGGTCGCTCCTGCATTCTTTAGACCAAAGGGCATTACATTCCAACAAAATGTTCACCAAGCACAAGTAAATGCTTTTTTGTGTTGGTCATCTGGAGAGATATTTATCTGGTTGTATCCAAAGAAACCATCCATTAAGGATAGCATCTCATGCCATGCCGTTAGATCTACAATCATGTCGATACTTGGAAATGGAAAGTCATCCTTTGGACAGGCTTTGTTCAAGTCTCTGAAGTCTATGCATATCCTTATTCCCCCAATAGGTTTGGACACTAGTACTAGATTTGATATCCATTGTGGATAGTCTATGGATCTGATGAAACCCACATATAGTAGTTTCTTTAGCTCTACCTTTACCAGTAATGCTATCTGTGGATGCATTTTTTTTAGTTTTTGCTTGATAGGCTTTGCTCCAGGGATTATAGCTAGATGATGTACCACTAATGTTGGATCTAGATAATGTTGTATGTTAGCATAGGTCCATGCAAAATTTACCTTTCGGGCATTGATGAAAGCTATGAAGTTGTCCTTTTCTTCTGGGTCTAGTGATGCAACATGGTAGGTTATCTTCGAGTCCTCTATTGTGCCAACATTTATGGGTTCTTCTTCCTCTACTAACAATGTTGATCTTTCCTAATATTTTGTTGTGGGGAGATTGAATCTTCTATCCTCGGGTGCCTCTAAGAGGTTTTCACCTTTAGATGCGTCCTTTATTTTCCTCTTTTCTGGATTCGATAGAGCCACAAGGTGGTTTTCTCTAGGGGACCATAATTTTATGTTCTTTCTTTCATTTTTGGGACTGAAAGATTGAATCTCTCCACCAAAGTATGCCTCTTGTTCAAGTTCCATGATGAATCTTACTTTGTGGTCTCTTGCTAGTATGTTTGTTAGAAGTACCATGAAATCCACGATTGCCTCATCATTTTGGAATTGATCTAGAATAGGTGTATGTTGTTGTTGATCCCAATCTATGAGTTGCGGGTACTGGAGTGGGAGGTTATCATCTTGATCTGCAAAGCCTATGGAAGTGGATGAAAGGGCCAATATGGATTGGGTGTCTTTTTCCCACTGAGTGTCTAGGTCATCATTGCTAGAAGTGGGAGAATCATATCCAATAATGAAGGAAGGAGAATCCCATTCGTATTCATTAGAGTTTGTACCAGAATTGTAGTAGATGTTGGGAATGGTTTGAATATGTTGGAGAGGGAACCTATCAATGCTAAAGTTATCAAATAAGTCTTGAACGGGTAAATCATTGTCTAAGGTATGATAGGTATCTAGTGTCTTAATGCTAGTAGAAGTTTCTCCCTTCTTCCAAGAGGTTCGTCTAGTTTTTGGAATAACCACATCTTTTGGCTTATAACCTAGCCCCATATTCTTCTTCCTTTGTTCTACTATAATAGGCTATGATTGGCCTTGTTTGTGTAGCCTAAGGCCACCCTTTCCATTATATCCCATCTTTTTAACTAATTGATAACCTCTAGTAGTAGGGTCAATTAAAATGGGTTGCAACTTTTCTGGTTCTTCTTGGTCCTCCTTGTAGATGATAGATGAAAAGTCCTCAAATATTTCTTCATCTTGCATGTCTCCCCACCTAGTGAAGATAGTGGGATTGGCAATCATTTACACTATCTTGATCTCTTTTGGAACTCCATATACTTTGGGTGTTGGTGGAAGCATGCCGATGTAGAATGCTTTGTTGAAATAGTAATTCCCATTACCCTTGTCAAGTACCTAAATCTTGGCTTCCATTATTGGTTGAGGTTGATGGAAGTGTGGAAGGGTCAACATAAGAAAAGGAGTGGAATTCCATGTCATTGCTAGGAACACTTTGGATTTTATTGTATTTCTCCTCTAATTTGGCACACAAATGAAAAGGCTCAGGATCGATATATAGTGTTACCTCTTTTCCTTCATGGGGAAACTTTAGGCATTGATGAAAAGTGGAAGGGATTTCTTGTAAGGAATGGATCTAAGGGTGTCCCAGGAGGATGTTGTATGGAAACTCAAGGTCTAGTACTTGACAAGTGGTTTCTGTTAGGGCTGGCCCTATCTGCATTGGTAACCTGACTGTTCCCTCAGAATTTCTTTCTAGGTCATCGTAGGCCCTTATCATGATACTCTTTCCTTTGTCAATCACATCATTAGAATACCCCAACTATTTGAAATTTTTTAAGGTACAAATGTTTAAACCTACACCATTATCTATTAGTACTCATTTGACCATGGTTTTATGAACACCAACCTATATGTAGAGGGATTGGTTGTGAAATGTTTTTTGGGATAGATATTTCTCATAAAAGATTAAATGGTTACTTTGTGTGATCTTACCAACCATAGCTTGGAACTGAATAGGATTGAGGTCATTAGGGAATGTTGTTTCCAATGCCTTTTCAAGTATTTCCCTATGGGCAGGTGATAGTTTTAAGAAACTCCAAGATTGAGATTAGGGTAGGTGTTTTCTTTAATTGTTCCACAATATTGTAGTCATTTGGTGACTTGATTGCAGGTTTGGGTGGTACTCCTTGAATTGTAACTCTTCCTCGGTGGGTGGTTATGTTATAGTTATTGTCTCCACCTTATAGAGTCACTATGTTTTCCCTATTATCATAAACTTGTGAGAGTGTTCCTAACACTATGTACCCATATGTGTAATTGGAGTTATGGTACTCTTGTTTCTTTCCTTTGTAATTTACTTTGGTATGGTTCGGGATTGGGTTTTAGTATATCTGCAGGTCCTTATTCCTAGGATGATGTTCGACACCTACCTCCCTTTTGTCTATTAAATCTTGGATAAGGTACTTGAGTCTCATGCAGTTGTTTGTGGTGTGTATTTTGATCATATGGAAGTCACACAAGTCCTTGTTACACCATGGTGTTTTGAAACTAGGTTCCTCATAGTTTGGACGATCATTAGATTTGAGGAGGTTTTGTTGTACTAGTTTGCGCATGACTATTTCTAGTGACTCACCTAGTACTATGAATTTCCTTCTTGGTTGATTGTATTGCCTTTGTTGCCCTCCGTGATTTTTTTGTTGGTTCAAAACTTGATTGTTCTTGGGATAGGTATTTTGGTTATTTTGTGCATTGTTTAGAACATAGCTTGTTTGTGCTACCTATGGTTTGTTTTGAGCTGTGTTCTATGCCAGCCATAATGTTCTAGCATCAACCACTCCATCATTTGTGACATTTTTGTTTTTAGCCTAGACTTTAGGTTTCTCATTTGAACTAGACAAATTGTATTTTGAGTTGTTTGTTTTAAGGGAAACTCTCACAATGAGGGATCTCTCAATATTCAACCCCTTCCCAATGGTTTCTTCAAATTTTGTTGGACATAACATTATGAGTTGATAATTGATCTTAGGTAAGATGTTGGTAATGAATCTGTCCGCCAATTCCTTGTCGGGAATGGGCCATTTACATCTACTAGCCTTGTGTCTCCATCGTTGTAGGTAGGAGATACAATATTCTCCTTGATTTTGTTTAATTGTGGACAAGCTTGTGATGGTAACATCTTGCTCAATGTTGAAGGAGAAGTGACTTATGAATTTATTAGATAGTTCATCGAAGGTTTTGACTGTTGGTGTCAAACGGGTGAACCACTCCATAGCATGGCCCATAAGGCTATGTGGAAATAGTATCATGAGGTATGATTCATTGTGTCATACTTCCATGCATGATACAGAGAAATCCCGTATATGCTCTATTGGGTCCCGTCTTCCTTTGTATTTGTTGTCAAACCTGGGTATTACAAAATTCTTCAAAAAGGGTATTGTAGTGACAAATTGATCAAATGGGAATGGGCATATCTCTTGGATAGTATAGGTTTTCTTTTGTTTTCTGACTTGCATGCCTACTACCTGTTGGGTGACGGCCTCTAGGCTTATTTCCATGTTCATTTTTGGCACGTTTGTTTGTGAGTTATGTGTATAATAGCCTTGTTGTCTCACCATGTTTGGGTCTTATATCAGATATTGTGAAGGTATGAGACCTTGGTAACTATTTTAGGTGTATAACGGGTTAGGTCCCTATTGGGTGTAAGGAGGGTTAGCTCCTTGTTGATGAGATGAAGTGTATTGAAGGTTACCCTATTGATGCATTATCGGGACACCTTGTTGGTAGGATGACTGAAGAAGGGAACTTTGTGGCACACCTTGCTATTGGGCAGGACTAAATTGAAGGTTACCCTATTGATGTGTTATCGGGACACCTTGTTGGTAGAATGAATGAAGAAGGGTGCTCTGTGGCACACCTTGTTGTTGGGCAGGACTAAAATAAAGGTTACCCTATTGATGCATTATTGGTACACCTTGTTGATGGGCAGGACTAAACTGAAGGTTACCCTATTGATGTGTTATTAGGACACCTTGTTGATGGGTCAACTGAAAAGGGTGCTTTGTGTCACACCTTGCTGTTGGGTAGGACTAAACTAAAGGTTACCTTGTTGATGCGTTATTGGGACACCTTGTCGATGGGTTGACTGAAAAAGGGTGCTCTATACCTTGTTGCTGGTATTGTTGGTTCAGAAGGGGACCATGTGGTCCACCTTGTTTGTGGTATTGATTGTTCAGAGGGGGACCTTGTGTTCCACCCTGTTGAAGGTGTTGACTATTCTGGGATAGGTCGATATTTGAGGTATTTTGAGGTACATACTGTCTAAGAGGGGGATTGTTGTTTGGTGGTTCATACTATGATGGTCCTCCTTGATACAGTTGTGCCACTGCTGCTTGTTCAACTTGAGTTGGTTTTTTTGAATAAGTGGTTCTCTTTGGGTTGACCATCATTTTGTGAGAACACAGGTGACATGTTTGACATCTCTAGAGGTTCAGTTATATGTCTTACAACTAATTTATCCCCTAAGGGAATAAGGTTGGAATCCTTGAGATTTTCTACATTGAAATCCACTAGTAATTTAGCACCACTTTGTGCTAACTTGAAGAAATAGGAGTTTGGATCCTTTCTCAACAACCTATCCACTAGTTTAAGAACCTTGGGGTTGTTGGAATGTTTGAATAGTTCATCCTCATTCATTTCTTCCTCTCTGTCTACCTCCTCTATAACTACCCTATTTGGGTCTTGGTTGTTTTATTCAATTACCTCCTTCTATTTGAGATTTAGTTCCTCTTCACTGAAGGTATTTCTATACATAGGCCTCTTTTGTGGTGTTTCAAGATCAGTTGGACTATAGCCCCAAGGGCTACTTTCATTATTTATGGCATTGGTTGGTGGGATGCTAGTGTTGGTTTTGTTTTCTTCCATTTTCTTTTTGTGTTGTGACCTCGTGGTTTTCATAAACAACTGCCAAGCTTTTGTGATTATTTTTTCTGACTCCTATTCTCTAGAAAAGATGTGGCCTATTGGTGCAAAGTGATAATAGAAGTGATCTAGTTGATTTTGACAGTTGTGATATCTCCTTGAGAAGAAACCTTTGGAAAACTTTTTTGTAGGGCGATTCTTTGACAGTCGAAGTATAGATTTTCGTTTAAGGATATTGCTCTTGCCAGACCTAAGGATTTTTTTCTTGCCAAAAATCATGAGGGATGTATATTTATTGCCACACAGGTAGTGGTAATATAGGTCTTTCAACTGCTAGGTCTGCATTTTTGTCCTCTTCATCTAAGATGATGGATGCAGTGAGAAATTGGCGGGGTGTTTCATCTCAAATATGAAAGTTCTCAAACTGCTTATGATGTCAATTTGGGCACCTTCAATATGTGTGTTACTTGGTTGAAAGATTGGTGCTACAAGGTCTGTTTGTTGAACTGGAGTAATAGGTCACCAGATGGTCATAAGGTGTGATGGTGTTGTGAGGTGGTTATGGTAATCAATACCTTATCATAAGGTCACTCGATTTATATTTCCAAGAGGATCATTCATATTTACATGCAGGAGGTAGTTATCTAGGTCTTTCGACTGCTATGTTTTCTTTTTCTTCCTCTTTGTTTAAGATTATTAATGCGGTGAGAAATTGGTGGGGTGTTTGGTTTTTCTCAAATATAAAGGTTCTCAAACTACTTATAATATTGGTTTGGGCACCTTCAATGTGCGTGGGACTAGGTTGAATAATAGGTGCTACAAGGTCTGGTTGTTGAACGAGAGTTGTGGGTCGCTAGATGGTCATAAGGTGTGGTGGTATTTTGGGGTGGTTTGCAATGAAACTAAAAAACCCTAAGGCTTGAGAGTTGTTTTGGAATGTGGCTACTTTTTGGAAATCAAAATGCTGAAGAACTAGGGTTGATATTCCACTTCCAAGTCTAGAGGATATGTTGTGGGAAAGATACTTGAATTATCTGTGAGTTCCAAGTAATTGTTGATATCATAGAATTTTTTGAGTGAAGGAATGATCCTAATGTTTTGTTGGATTTTTATTTCAAATAAGTAGTATGGGAATAATGGACGAGAGACTTTGTGACCAATCTGATTTTCCAAATGTTTTGTTCAAACAATGACCTTATAAACAACTTCAGTTTGTTTCCCCCTAGGTGTTTAGCAAAAATACTGTGAGCTAGAATGATAGTTTGTAACCTCTGTGTTCTTGAGTATGGAACATGATATAATAGCACTAGACTAACTCAAAAGCATGGAATTTATGTGACCTTAATGTCTATAGCTCATGTTGTGAAATCACAACACCCAAACCATAGTTTACACAATGTTTACTTTGATTAAGGTAACCTAAAATAAAAGCCAAAATGTTCAGAAACCTTTAAGGATAAATCCTTTCAAGGAGTGAAAAACATAAGGCTTCTTTCACAAGTATACACTAAATCAAAGGGTTTTTGATTTGATCAACTTGTTCAATGTTTGTTTTGATGTGTCCTTTTTCTTTAAATCAAACACAAATTTTTATGTCACAATTGTTTTTGAATGTAATTGGGCAAGTTTAACATTAACAAGTAATTAAAACCCTAGTGGAGAGAAACCATCCTCTTAGGTGGGCTTACCTCATGCTTCGAAGAGATGATTTTACATGCGACTTATGGCACAAGCCTGTAGTCGAACATGGAAAGTAACTTCTGAGAAGTAAATTTCAATGCACCACTTTCAGAGAATGTTTTGGATAATAGGGTGGCTTCTTAAAAAAATGGTTCTTAGTCATGTTCTGGGGATATTATTTTTAGGCACCTACACATGCAGTGTTTTGTTCAATTAAGAACCTTCCAGCCCTTGTGGGTTTTTACCCATCACAAGGATATTGAGGAAGAATACATTGGTATAGGACATTCACACTTGGTGAGTGATGAACTTTCCTCACACTCACAAAAGATTTATATAGCAGTCCAAAACAAAAGTACCGCTTGGGTCGCCTATGAGTTCTCTAGCATGGGATGTGTCTCAATAGGCAGGCCCTCTAAAAAGGTATGCTTGAAAAAAGCGCAAAGCTTAAAATTTCCTTGCTCACCCAAGATCACCAAAAGGTGTGAGGGGAGAAGAAAAACATTTAGCTTTTCCAATCAATGAATACACAACATACAATTCATAGAAAATTGATTCATTTTAAACACCTCGAGCTGTGTTATCCCAAAAAAATGTGAATAGCATAAACAAAATGTTGTTTTTATTTTTGCAACCAATTGAAGTGTTCAAGACATCAAGCAGTTAAGATAGCAATGGTGTGAAAACAACAAGAACAGTTTGTTCTTTTTACTTGCCCCAAAATTGAAGTGTTTCTAAAAAAATCAGGCCTGGTCTTAAATGGTCAACAAATGTAAATTGAACGTGCATCAAAAAAATGGAAAACATTTACGCTCTTTTTATGCACAAAATCTAAAGATTCCTAATAATGAAAACATGAAATGTGTTCATTTTTAGAGCCCAAAATTGAAGTGTTTTATGTTCTTTTTATGAGCACCAAATGAGAGTCCCTATTTTATAAAGCTTAAAAATGGTTCATTTTAACAACACCAAATCAAAAGTGAGTTTGTTGTTGTTAATTTTAATGCACCAAAGGAAAGTTCCTAACTTAGAAAAGCTTCAAATTTTTTCAATTTTAAATAGAACCAAAATCAAATGTGAGAGTTGCTTGTTCATTTTAGAGAACCAAAAGAAAGTTCCTAACTTAAAAGAGCTTCAAATTGGTTCATTTTAAAACACCAAAATCAAATATGAGAGTTGTAGTTGTTCATTTTAGAACACCACAAGAAATTTCCTAAGTTAATAATAAAAAAAGATTGTGGCTCAAAAAATCTTGGACCGATCATCTTCCATGCACAAAACAAGTTAATATGTTTCAAATCCTATACAAAAATCCATTAATTCTTGCAAAAAAAGCAAAATGTTAGCAAGAAGGTTCATTACAATAGTGCAAGATCCGTGCACTTGTCTTCCAGAGCAAATGCTAACAAAAAAATCAAATGGTCATAATTTTTTTACAAATGCTCATAAAACATGCAAATGCTCAGTTCCAGAAATAAATGCTCAGATCTTTTGTGCAGGTGAAAACCCAAAAATTTTCAAAAGCATGCTTTTTAGTGCAAAAGAACAGTTCCCATGACAAAGGTGAGCTTTCTGTGGCAAATGCTCAAAAATTTCATTAGTCAAAAGTGAGCATTTTTTGGGTATTGCGTGAAACTTCTCCAGAATTCTCCCGAACCCCTATAACTTCAAATTTTCTCATAAAAACGTTAATAAGGAGGACCTAGGTCCCACTGGGTGTGCCAAAATGTGTGAGGGGGAAAGAATCCATAGAATTCAAAGCAAGATCAAGATTGAAAATTGAAATTAGAATCTATCTAATCCAAAAACTCTTAATCTATTCCTATTCCATCACTCATGAAATGAATAATCTAAACTATTTGAACTTACGAAATGAAATCCTAAGATTAACACAATGAATTCAAAAGAAAAGGAGAGGTTACCATCCCATGTTGGAGTGTATTTGCATGATGTTGGGTTGTTCATATCATTGCAAAGCCTCCATTGTTCATGTGCTCGTGAGCAAAAGCTTGATGAATGATGCTTAGTTGATCGAAAAAGGTTGAAGCTCTGTCAATGGTGATTGTGATAGCACTTCGTTGCAAAAGTAAGTTGATTCTTCTATCCATATTTTTGAGAGAGGTTTGTTATATAGGAAAAGAGATTTCGAATCGATGATCAAGATCGCGTTGGAGAATATCCAAATCAACAGTCAACATGTGTTGAGAGGATTTAGACACGATAAGACATGCAAAGTTGATTGCACAATTAGGGTGATTGAAGAATAGATTGGCTAGTCAGGGTTTAGATTGATCAATCAACAATTGATTGATTTTAGTTAGGAAATAGATGGTTGAGTTAGCAAAATTAGATTGCTTAGTCAGCAACCCATGATTTTCTCAATCAGAAAGTGGGTGAGGAATATGAATTAATTGATTTAATTAATTAATTCCATTTTTTGGAGTTGAACATGCAAATTAAATTTGACTTTTGCAAATAGATTTGCATTAGTTTGATTTGCTTTTTGATAATTGATTTGAATAGTTTGATTTGATTATTCAAAATTTGGAGGGAAAGTGTGATAATTAGATTATTATGATTTAATAATTCAATTAATTTTTAGGAATAAGGTGAATTAGTGACGTAATCAAATAATTAGTGTTGTTTGACTAATTAGGATGAAATAAGATAAGATTATGACTTTATTAAATAAATGTAATTTATTTAATTGGTCGAAATGATGACATGTGAATTAATCAAATAATGTTGTAATATTCAATCAATAGTAGAATTAGGGTTTTCAAGAATTTATTAAATAAATGATATTTATTTAATTTGTCGAGAATGATGAAAAAGTGAATTAATTAAATAACATTGTATTATTCAATTAATAGAGGAAATTAGGGTTTCAGATGTCGTTTGATGCCATTTGATGATCGTGGGATGATTTCAAGATGATTCAAGATGTTTTAGAGATGTTTTGAGATGTTTTGAGATGTTTTAGAGATGTTTCAAGTTGATTCCGAGATGTTTTGAGATTTTTTGAGTTAATTTGAAGTCATTCCGAGATGTTCTGAGTTGATTCTGAGATGTTTTGATACATTTCAGGTTGATTCTGAGTTGTTTCGAGACATTCCAAGTTGATTCTAAGATATTCTGAGATGTTTCAAGTTGATTTTGAGTTGTTTCGAGACATTCTAGGTTGATTCCGAATTGTTTCGAGACATTTTGAGTTGTGATAGGTGTTAAGTCAATTTTACATGTCTACAGGAACATATACGTCTCCACCACAATCACCTTCATAATATCTCACACCACCATGCACCCCATACAACACCTTATCATATCAAAATCCCACATACAACCCATCCATCATCCCAACATATGTTCCTCCACCAAACCCGCCAAATGATCTAGCATCACAATTTAAGGCACTATCTCAACTAATGTAGGAACTTCAGATGGGAAAGACAAAGAAACCCCATACACAAAACTTATGTCCCTATCCATTCGATCGAAACATTGCAATGGTATCATTCCCTCCCAGCTTTGAAATCCCTAATTTTGATAAATACAAAGGGAGGAGAAATCCTGTAGACCACATCAAATAATTCAATGTAATGTGTATGGAGGTTGCCTACAATGATTCCTACTTAATGCGCCTCTTTCCATGAATTTTGACAGGCCCAACCATGGATTGATTTTCTCAATTGCCTTTAGGTATTAAAAATTTCTAAGAAATCACTGATAAATTCATAGATATTTTCATCTGTCCTCTTACTAGCAGAAATCACAATTCTAGATCCTTTTCTAATCTCAAAAATTTGTTCCTTAAACACAAGAGTATATCCTTTGCTACACATTTTTCCAACACTCAAAAGATTGTGCTTTAAGCGTTTACGTAGTAAACATCTTTAGTATTATGCTTGCCATCAAAACTGATTGAACCTATTCCACAAATCTTAGCTATTGAATCATCTCCAAATTTAACTAAACCTCCATCATAATTTTCAAGTTTAACAAAATTACTTTTTTCTTCAGTCATGTGTGATTAGAGAAACTAATGTCAACAACCCAATAGTTCTTAACCTGTCTAGCATGAAAATCAGATACCAAAGTACCTTCAATCTTATCCTTTTCTAGAACACTTTCCTTCACAAAACTTTCAAAGTTAGCAGAAGTAGATTAATCTTTTATAGCCAAGAACAAGCATTCATCATCATCTCCATAATCAGATTCATCATAAAAAATACCAACATCTTCTCTAACATAGTAACTTCTCTTAATCATCTTTCCTTTGTTCTCCTTTTAAATTGTTCATATCTTTATTTGGACATATTGAAGCATAATGACCTATATTTCCACATCTAAAACATTTGAAAGGTAGTTTACCTTTGTACTTACCATTGCCCTTTTTCATCCTTCTTACAAAGTTATCTTCCACATCATCAAGATCTTCTCCATTTAAATCTTCAACCTTTTCTGATTTTCCAGCCTTGAAAGCAGTCTCCACATTTGTACCATTTTTCATACCATGTTTTATCATTTCAAATGAAGTTAGTGTACCCAACAATTGATCTCTAGAGTAAGTATTAAAATTTTCAACTTCCTCAATAGAAAATGCCTTTTCACTATAAGAATAAGGAAGAGATCTAAGAACTTTCTTTACCACTCTAGGTTCTTTGACTTGTGCACCAAGATCTCTCATCAAACTTACAAACTCATCAACCCTCTTCATGTAGATTGTAATTGTTTCATCTTTAGATATTCACAAGGTCTCAAATTGTGCCTTTAGATTCTACAACTTTGCTTGTTTAACCTTGTCATTTCCTTCATAAATACTTTCCAGCTTATCCAAAACTTCTTTCTGTAATCTTAAGATTCATAACTTTTACTAATTAAAAATTTGAAATACTATACAAAAAAATAAATCTTGCCTTAGAATTTACCTCATGTTCCTTGATCTCATCACTTGTGATCAAACCATTCACAAGTGCAACATATTGAGTCTTTATTGCCTTTTCAATCTCATATCCAAAGGATTCTAGATATCCTTCCATCATTATCTTCTAGAATACTTAATTTGCATAATCAAACTTAGGGAAATCTATCTTGTTTGCCATCCTAGATCTACCTCAAGCAGTTAATATTTTCTCCAAGGAACCTTGCTCTGATACCAATTGTTAAATGAACAAGACAACTAAGAGGGGGGTGAATCAATTTTACCAAATTAAAACATCAAAAACCTCAATAGTAATCAAATCCAAAGAATTCATTAAACCCCTAATTTGTTATAATGTTTAAACATGAAAAGTAGATTAAAAAAACTAAAACAAACAACACTGTACACAAGAGAACACTATATTTACATGAAAAATACAATGAGGGAAAATCCACGGTGAGCATTATCTCAAAATATAAGTAATTGCAAAACCGGTACAAGGGCTCACTACAGAATAGGACGCATTGTCCAAAAGGGCTCATAGCCAAGGCTCCTTGCCACATAAAGAAAAAGAAGATAGAAGATAAATGTTACATAGAGAAAAAATTCTCAATGCAATAAATAATCCACCACAATAGCTCCAACACTTTCACAGCCTTGTTTGAATAATTATGGACACCTTCAGCTCACTGCATTCAGAAGTCCAACAATTTGAAGTTCGCACTGCTTTGCTCAAACTCACACTCTACTCTTTAGAAATTCACATCACTTGCATCACACACATCTATATTTTCTATCTTATCAACCTTCAACATCTCAAATCATACTTATACCATTCTCAACCTTGAAAACTTTCTCTAAGGTTGAAAATACATGCTTCTCACTTAGCAATTTCAAATTAGGCCAAAACTAAACATTCCCTTAGTGGATAGGAATGAAAGTGGACTAAAGCAACACTTAATCGGGACCCAAATTAAACATCACATGCCACACTACATCTTCATTAACACTTGAACATCTTCGAATGTAGTGTAAACACCAGGTCAATCGTTACTTGTGAAAACACATTAAAATTTGAATTAGACACTTTCTTTGATCAATCCAAAACTTTCAGAAAATAAAATTCACCTGAACTTGATCCAAGAACATCTTGGAAACCAACAAAATCCTTCACAAAAAATCTCAACTGAATATTATAAACATTATTTTTATCCATAAAACACTGCCCGACACTGCAATACTTTGTAACTCAAAAGACCTTCTTTTAATATTCCTAACCATGAATCCTCTTGAAACAAACAAGAGAAAAACACCACCAACTCTCCTTCAGAACTACAAGTCTTGAAAAAAAAATTGCGAAGAAATGCAGAGCAAATACATTTCTCCCAGACACCTCTATACAACACTGCAAAACCAGTTCACACACTGGAGAACATAACTTCCTTTGACCAACGATCCAGAAGCCAAAATTATGGATATAGAAACTTTGAACATCTCTAACCAACATAACCAAATTAAAAAAGTAGATTTTGAACCTAGAAGAAATGCGAAGCAAAACCAAAACACCTCTACAAACTAGAGCACCTCTGCAACACCTTGTTTCCTTATTTTATCAATTTTCTCAGTATCCTCAACATCTGAACCATAAATAGAAGCTTATCAAAGAAAAAATCTCTTCTCAACCACTGTACTACTATCATCAATGACAACATAGGCTTGTTGACATCAATGACTACATCTTCATACTTGCAACAATAATATCCTTAGAGAATTTTTTAAATAGGAAAATAAAGAAAAGGTGGGGTATGGAGGGAGGTGGTATTCAATGATAGGAAAGTATAGAAACCATACAATAATAAAGGGAATATATTTGAAGACAAGGGTCCAAGAATCAGGGGTTGGACATGCCAAGAAAATAACACATGCAAAGAGACAAGTTTGGCACCATGGCAATACGAGATTTTTTTAAGAAAAAACTAAGCACTTTGGATTTAGGAAAGATAGAAAGATATTTTCAACAACTTGAAATATTTACAAAACCAATACTTGTACATTTTTAATAAAAGTGTGAGTGGACCATCAAGATCAATAGAGAGTCCACATAACAATATGGACACCATTGACAATGTGAAACTTCAATAGTATACACAACATAAAGAAAATACTCCTACAATTCACTTAGAAAAAAATTAGGCTCTTTGGAGACATTAAAACACAATTAACTCACTTATACTTTCTAAAATCAATTATCACCAATGGATCAATAAGGCTACAACACATAAAAAAGTGAAAATGACTCAAGAAAAATTGGCATGGCTAGATTAAGTCCCAACAATATGCATATGAGGTGAAAATGAAAGTATCTTAGGTTAGTATTCCTTTAGAACAACTTTCCAAAAAGGTTATTTTTAACTCTATCTCATATTTCCCCCTTTCTAGACACATTCATGCCTTAATTAGTTTTATGTTCACCTTGGTGGATGTGTATTTAACCTAGAAAATCACATTTCACCCCACATTTACACCTTTGTAGAAACATGTGAATGTAAACATAAAGGAGCCAAAAATAAAGAAACTCATATATTTTTTACAATTTTACGCACACTATTTGCAAGATTTACATCTATAGGTTAGCTAGATTTTTAATCCTACAAAATTATTATTTGATCAATTAGACCCTCTTCCAAGCCCATTTGTAAACACAAAATGAATCATTTTAATAAGCAAATGGATCTAAATTATATTTTCATCAAACAAGAAATTTCATTCAATTATATATGCTAACAACATCATTATCATCAAGTAGAAGATATAATATCATACTTTTCAAATTTCATCAAAAAGTGTATTCTAAATTTACTCAAATAAGATTTTATTATTTGCATATTCAATTTTTTCAAAAAATCAATATATAAACTATTGAACAAGACAACTAAGAGCAGGGTGAATCATTTGTAGAAAACTTAACCTTTAAAACTTTCATTAGATGTTAGATCAATAACCATTCATAAATCCTTTACTCTGCTAATGTGATTAATCATTAAGTGCAAAAGTAGAAACAAAAAGAAGTAAAAACCATACACACAATAACACCATATTTATGTGGAAAACCCAATAAGGGTTAAAAATAAAGTGAGGATTAGCACACAATATAGAGAATTTAAAAACCAAATACAAAGGCTCACTGCTGGAAGGCTCACTGCCAAGACAAGACTTGTCCAAAATTGGTATAAAATAGAACTCACTGTCCAATGAGGGTTAACCACCCAAAGGGATCACTACCACAAAATTACAAAGAAGATAGAAGAGATTAATTATAGAGAGTAAACTATCTCAATGCAATAGATATTTCCACCACAATTCGCTCACACACTTGCAGACATGCCTAAATGATAGAGTACACTTTCAGCTCACTGCCTCCAAAAACTCACCACTGGAATTTCACATTAATTTTCTCAAACACTCACTATTTCAAATATATCTCACATCTATCTTTTTTTCTTGCATATTTCACAAACATCTTAACTTATATTTACACCGTCTTCAACTTTGAAACCCATCCAAAGTCGACTACACAACATTTGTATTTGCAAATTCAAATTTGGTCAGCGCCAAAACATTCTATAATAGAATTAGAATGAGGGGGACCCAAACACATACTTAGTGAGGACCTAAATAAGTCCCAACATGCTTCAGTCACTTCCACACACTTCCATGAACTTTGTAAGTAGTGTTTAACACAAGGTCAACCAACACCAGTGTAAAACACATAGAACAATTAAGCACGCACGTCCTCAACATGATCCAATCTTTTAGGACAATAAATTTCACCTAAATATGACTTCATTAGCTTACTCTCAAAACTGCAAGTCTTGAGACCAGAATATGGAGAAATCTGGAGCAACTATATTTCTCCTAGACCACAACCGGATACATAGAAAAGCATAGTACACATATTGGTGAAAATATCTCGCACTGCACAACAATCCAAAGACCTAAATTATATATACAACAACTACCAACAACCATGAATAATATGTTAGGAACTCAAAAACATAGAAGCAACATAAAACACATCCTGGAACACTAACTTAATGCTTGCAAACTTTCTTTACTACAATTTTCTCAATATCCTCAACATATATAACCAATAACCAATTTCCATTACATTAATGACAACAACAACAAGTTGCCAACTAGTTAACCAGTTGACATCAATGACAACACCTTCATACTTGCAACATAAACAAAATTAAAAAATTATTTGCATCCAATGAACACATAGATGGATACATTTCAATATCATTTACATTTTTAAAATAACATTAATTTAAATTTATAACTTTAATCAATGACAATGTATAAATAATAAAAAAACACTTGGAAACTACTCCAAGATTTTCCAACTTAATCTCTATAATTTTAGACCTACAAAATAATAACAATTTATACCACACAACCATATGGTGAGGTCCATCCACTAGACTAGAAGAAGAAGAAATAGGTAGCCAAATACAAGTTCATATAAATCAAATAGAATTAGCAATACACAAACACAACCAACATGGTTTCTCAAACACAATTTTGATACAACAAGATACAATTCATACGGGAAAGATATTTTTGGCCAAAGGTAATTATAAATTCTATCACTTTGTCATCCAAGATACAAAATGGGTTTGGGGGTACAAAATAATCCCAAGAAAACATCTATCTGCTATAAATGTTCCTCGTGAACATTAACATTGACACATAAATTTTTGCAATAAAATTTCCTTCATAAAATTACATCAACATTGAAGAGAGAGAAGGAAACTAATGTTCTGGTTATCTTATTTAGATTTTTTATATTCATCATAGTTTACATACATAGAAAATACATGGAAGAAATTGCCTTACTGCTACCTAGGGAATATTGTATAGCCCCATAGGGGTATTACATAAATTGCTATTGTCTTTTTCTTTATGATTACATTGTATAGGTGAATATCTATATACAAAAAATGCTATATATGCCATTATACAAAAAATATGACTGTCAAAGTATCTTTTGTTAATCCTCTCTTTCTTTCTTTTTTGCATCCAATTCTTTTATGAGATGCATCCCTATCATTCATATAACCACTCTTTTTATGATTGTTTGTGTCCCTATGATACAACCACTATTTTGAAAAAGCAACCTCGTACTTATTGATTTCTATCTTGCCTTCCTCCATCAGTATTTTAAATTTCTCCTTTGAAACTTGTATAGTGAAAGAGACCTACATATAAACAAAATGAAGAGTGAGTCTTCTAAATGACTCAATAAGATCCCTTCTATGGCCTTGGTAATTCTATTTATTCCTAACTTTCCATAAGAGCCACAAAATTTAAGTAGATAATATCAGCCATAGCATATTAGTAATTTTTCCAAAATCATGAACTTTTCCCATAATAATTTCTAATATTTTTTTTTATCATTTATCTACCCCTATTAGTAAGATCAATTTTAAACATATTCTAGATCTCCTTAGCAAAGAAAAATTCAAAAAATATATGCATTATTGAATCATGTTTTTTACAAATGCTATAGATGAGAGGATTTTTATTAGAGGCCACATTAGGTAGCCTTTACATTAGCAACATCCATCTGAATGTTTCTTTCTTGGGCTCCATACTGCTATTCTAGTTATGAGTGGAAATTTTATTCCATTGCTTGGTGCTTAGGTTCACCTTCCAGCCTTGGTTTAGAATGACTGTAAGATCTAGAGAGTTACCAAGAAGTTTGTAGATGTCTTTGGCTTTTATACCTATAAGGGTGTTAGATTCCAGCCAATCACAAACATGCAAATTTTTATCAGCTTTATTGTTAGTTATAGGAATCACAATATTCTTTTTATTAATTCATAAGTTATTTTTTGAGTTTGAGAGAGGTCAAACTTACTTGTAAGAGATTCCTAGCTTTTTAGCTGCCCATATTTTAATATCTTATGAAAAGAAGAGAGACCTTTATAATTCCAAGCTTTGGCAGAACATCCCTACAACATCAAGCCAAGGGTTTGTTATTATGAAAAAAATTTCACCAAATAGATCTTGATGAAAAGATCTTATCCAATTCATTTTAAATTTAGCACTTCTGCATTATATCAACTTTGCAAATATCTTGGGATTTGCAAATACTTTAAAATACCTTGGACCCAATAGGGGAAATTGGAAATCTACCAAAGAGTAAATCATAGAGGGGCATGTATTTCCAAGATTTGGATTTTTTTGGTGTAGAAAATCTTATATTATTCCTTCACTAATACCTTCAAAGGCTCATCACCTGTTAGGGCCTTACAAATCCATTTAGTTTCCAAGGCTAAGCCCTGTTGCTTTATATTTTTCAGGCCTAGGCTGCCCACATGTTTATCTAGATACAAAATTTCCCATATGATTGCATGCATTTTCTTGTTTCCTTTACCATATGACTAGAGAAACTATCTAATCCTCTTTTGTATCTCTTCCACTTGATAACTACTGAAGAGTCAAGCTAGAGCAGAATATGTATTATGGGAGGGAAGAATCTTTTGGCACACTTGAGCCCTACTAGAAAGAGCAAGGTATTATTTGTTCCATCAATTTAGTTTCTTATCAAATTTTTTCTTCACCCATTCCCACATCTCTCATGTTGGGGTTGACCACAAAAGGGATCCCTAGATATCTTACAATTTTATTTGGTCCCCCCCATTGCAGATAAAACACATCAAACCAATCAGGCTTCTTATCATCCCAGCTCAACATGGTTGATTTAGCCTTAGAGATCCTTTCCCCTACTTCTTTTTCTAGGAGTCTTAACTTATCCATTAGATTGCCAACATTTTCCTTTTCTAGGCTTATAAGTAAAGTCGTGTCATCCACAAATTATAGGTTGATCAACTCATCTTTGTTTGGAAGGATTACACAATTAACTTTAGGTCTTAGCCATTGATCCTTGAGTATATAATGTAATACATCTACAACTATAACAAATAACAAAGGAGCCGGGGGGCATCCTTGTCTTATGGAACTTTGTAATGGTAAGTGCACCAAGATGGTTCCCAAAAAGGGGGCTTAAGTGGCCACCTTTTTTTTGAAATAAGGAAATACTGACCTTGGATGTGAAATTGAGGATTGTTACACTCAAAATTTTGAGATGGAACAAAAACAAGGATTGAAGTGCTCCGAGTCTACTTTCTAAACTACTAATTTATTTTGAAAATGGTTAAGATTAAGGGGTTCAAAAGAGGGACACACACAAATTGGTGATGTTTTTGTCAGAAAAACATAACATAGTAACTCTTGTACGACCCTAGCACGGTAAAAATTTTTGTAGTATTTTTAAAATCGCTATGGTCAGAAGTTAGCTAATAGTATCTAGTTGATGCATTATTTTTCTAATAATTTTTTAATGAATATTTGATTTTTTACTAATTTTCTAAGTGGGAACTTCCTAAAAATTAGAATTTTGGCCATGCTCCCCCTACAAATTTTGGAAAGTAGTTGATCTTTTTATAAAAAAATTTGTAGAATGGAGTCTAGTTTCTAAAAATGTAATTTATTTGAAATTTCGATGAATGGTTAATTTATAATGAAAAAAAAACCAAACACTACTTTTTGGAAAAAAAGAGACATACAAACACAAGAAATTATGGATGAAAGGATTAACATTGTCAAAAAGTGAAAAAAATTACATCGTTGGATAGCTAAGAGAGAACCTAACATTACCCATGTGTTCGATTTTGTTGATATTGAACCAGATGCAATCGTGATGGTGAGCACGAACCCGATTATGTGAAAACTT
>VDFB02281492.1:357613458-357681952 GCA_007258455.2 Sequoia sempervirens
TGTTTTTAAGAAGTAGAGACATAGTTGTTTTAGGAAGAGATAACACGCTCACGTTATAAAGCGAGTGCGTTATATCTTGCACTAAAAAAGGTGAAAAACACAATATACTCGTGATGTCTACCCACATTCTGCATATTCTTCTATTTTTGTGCGTGCTCTAACAAAAACTAGCTTTTTGATGATTGAGTGAAGTGTCCATGCACAATTTTTAGATTCCACCACCTTTTTCATGATCTTTCCACCACCTTTGCATGAAATAGTAGATTTTTCACGTTGAAAGACATATAATATCAATTCAATTTTGAATTCTAGTGATAATTGATATACAATTGAAGTTTGGAGGGGAACAAGCTTTTGAAAAAGTCAAATTGTTGAGGAGTTTGAGGAAAGAAGAACCAAAGGCTACATAATTGGGTAGAAATCCTGCATTTGAAACTCTTGTTTTTTAGGTATGTGAAGTCTTTGTACATTTTTTTTCATTCTATTATGGCTTGCTTTCATTTTTGTTGTTTTGCATATTCCATGTTGATCATTGTTTGTTTTTCATGTTACAACCTTAGGTTGTCAATGAAAATTTTAAATTACAGAATTCTATACACTTTCCAATTACATTTTTAAACCACATCTCTTTGAGTCATTTTGTTATTTAACAATTGACTTACTTTGTGTATGCTTTCAAAGCTTTCATTGAGGTATTTTGTCAAACAGCTATACAAACTAGTTGATTGCCTTGTCTATGCTACCAAATTTTCCATACATGTCTCTAAAAAATTGGAATATACTCCTAATGCAGTAGGGGGAGGCCTGCAAAACACAAACACACAACTCCAATCTGCAAACACAATTTTCAATTTACATTTTCATCAGGACCTCTTCATTCAACATATTCACATTGTTCCTTGTAGCATATCAAAGTCACTCAATCGGGTATAATTCCACTCACACAACCTTTAAACTCACAAAAAAACACACATCATGGACCCATTATAGAGCCTTTCAACAAATCCAACAATCACCAATACTTGTTTTGTACCAAACTGCACATTTAATCAAGTTTTCTACGCTTTTAAGTGCCCAAATTAGCCCACTTTTACAAAGGGACCACCTTCAAAACTTGTCTGAATCTCTTGAAACCTTGGGGAAGCACTTTATATATGTCAAAATGTCAAATTATAGTGTTATATTGCAGACATTCAATCATTTACTACCCAAACCATAAAACCCTCTCCTTAGGCTTAAAAAGCCTAGGTTTTATTGAAAGTAGCACTTTCCAAACACTCCAAAACTTGACAACTATTCAAACAATTCTAAAATACCCTACTCATTCTCAATATAACATACAATAATGTTTCCCAACTCAGAAACTCAATTTCACTAACCAAAACCTCATTTTTCTCAAGGAAATCTCAACATTTCCTCATTTGGTTTGATGCCCAATCCAAGGATCATCCTCCATTCAAGTTTATAATGGCCTTAGATAATGTTTCCCTCCTAAAAAAAACCACTTCAACTTCAAAAACTAACATTTGAAAGAGGTGATCATTGGTCTCCCTCTTTAATACACTTTTACAACCCTGGTGTAGGAGCACCTACACCTCATCCTCCTTATTTGATCATTTGATGGTAATTAGGAGGTTAATAGGTAGGTGGATGAGTCTTTGAGCATGTTTTGTTTTGAATAAGGTCAATCAAGACCACTAAGCATGTCTTAGGTTGAGTACTTGAGTTTAGGTGTTAAAATGTGAAAAATGGTGATCTTGCACTAAAGTATCTTTGTAGCCTTTGAAGGCAAGTTTTTGAATTTACATGTAAAGTGTACAAGATTAGTGTTTTGTGGATGTAATAAAGCTCATTTCAAGCCATTGGTGTGGTTTTAGTGAGTTATAGGTGTTAGGGGTGCAAACTTACAATATGAGTAATATTGTTGTTATATCATGTGTAAATGATGTAAACTTGGCCTTCAATGGTCATTAAGGGTTTGAAATTCAGTTGCAAGGTAGTTGGTCGGTGGGATGTGAAGAATCCTTTAAATGGCATGTAGACACGAAATGTAAGTTTGATTTGGAGTTTTTGAGAAGAAAATACATTGAAATCTCAAGTTTAGCAGCAATTTTATGTGTTTTCATGTTTTTTCCTAACCTGTAACTCATGTAAGGGACCCTATGATGTCTGATTTAAGTGTAGGATGCATGATTTGAGTGCTAGGAAAAAAATAGGAGTAATAAACCTGCTGCTATAGTGAGTTTTGTGAACAAAAATGCATGTGAATGAGGGCTTAGGCCTAAGGTTTGGAAGAATCTCTATGGGAGGTCATGATGTTTTGAACTTTTAGGCATGTGCAGGGTTAATGTCCTTTATTCAAGTTGGTTTTAAAGTCCGGGAGGTTGTGGAAGTAGCATATTCAATAAACCCTCTTGAATAGTGCATAAAACAAGGGTTTTGAGGTTTGGCATGAATTTTTCCATACTAGAGGAATCTAGTTGTGGTTTTGGAGGTTTGGGAACCTAAGAAATGCTGCCCCAAGGTTTCAAGGTCCTATGATAAGTTTGAGAGCATGTTGCTTTGCAAATTAGGCCTAATTAGCCTAATTAGGTCAACCTAGAAGGGGTGTTTTTGGGGATTTGGTCCAAAGGACTTGTACTTGACATTGAGATATGTGTAATAACTCTGAAGTGGGTGTCTAAAACCATGAAGAGTTTGTCTAGTTTTTTGCAGAACATTTGAGTTATTGGGAAAAAACTGAGTTTCCACTACTACTAGGGTTCAAGGGGTGAAAGTGTGAAATCTAACTTTTGATGATTGTCAAGATTTGAGGGTTGTTTGGTTTTCTCAAATAGGTCATCTTAATCTTTTTAGATGCCTCTTAAAGGAATTTTGTCAAATTGGTTGTGATTGAGCCTCTCAGGTCTATATCAAACCCTTCACTATTTGTTAATTTCACAACTTAGCACTTTTTGCACATTTTGAAAATTCTACTACCTATTTAAACTATTTTGGTTTTCATCTCTATTTCTAAATTACATAATTAGTAAAGCTACCTCATCACCTATGTTGTCTATTTATGAAGCCTTGAATGACATATATATTTCATTTATTTTAATGGATACATTTTTGAGGAACTAATATTCATCTCATTACCATGCTACATGCAAAATAATCCACCATTATGAAGAAATGAACAAGGAAGAAACTAATAGAGGAAGAGTATGAAACCTTCAAAGAAAAATAGAGAGAACGGGTGGTGACATATTGTGAAAAGAAGAAATTGGAAACGATTGACGAAAACAAGCTAATTGAAGAGGAACCTCAACCGTAAAAAAGAGAAAAGAAATTGGCAGCACAAAGGGAACGAATGTGAAAGAGTCATGCTAGGACAGATGCAGATACCATAGTTGGAGACACACCCTCTACCATAAGTGAATACGAAGGGACACCATTAAGCACAAGCGAATATGGAGGGACACCATCTACCGCAAGTGAATATGATTGGATACCATCCATCACATCTCAAGTTGAGAGTACATCATCACTCGGATTTGACGAAGAAGGTATGCCATCATCCCCACGTGAAGATCAAGGTATGTTTTCTACTCCACCCTCGATCGAAGGTACACAATCTAGCCCACCTCAATTAAATATTGATGAAATTGCTAATGTTGAGATGTATGTACCTAGGAGAACACCACCTAGAATTTTTCATAGAAAGCCAAAGTTTTTGATTAATATTGATGAGGATATTTTGCAGCACATGGAAGGTAAAATTCCAGAACACACTTGTAGAAGATATGCTGATAAGATTTGGAAAATCTTCTTTGAAAGGCTAAATGAGACTGCAAGATGTCAACTATTTGTTCAAATGATGTGGGGTTTAAAGTATAGAAACATCATGAAGACTCTTGGGTTGCGAACATCGAATGCATCAAGTGAAAACACTATTGTGAAGAATCTAATGGATGCTTATGAGAGTGTGGGTAAGACCTCATGCTCAAAGGATAGTAATTTCACCTGACATGTCATTACATTGACTTTGGTAAGATATCAAACAAAGAAATCTCATCTCATTAAAAAGACAAGTGAACAAATGGGAATTAGTAGAAAAACTTTATCAAAAGTTGTTCAAAGGAGGAAAAGAATGGAGGGCGCCAATTCAAATGAATTATGGGAATTCTCAGGAAGACTGCCACATAAAGATAAAAAAGTTGTTGAAGCATTGAGAACACTAATTGAAGAGTATTGGAAGAATAATACAAGGCCATCTCTGAATCAAAGGGATGCCATAAGAAGGATAATCGGTAGTTAGAACTATGAGCCACATCCAAAACATTTTTTTGGATACCACTCAAACCCAAATTTTCGGAAATTTCAAAATGATTATCCTCAAATTAGTATTTCTCAAATATTTTTTGAAATGCTTAAACCTTTTTATCTCAAAATAAATCACACACACTACTTGTTGTTGTAAACTACATATTGAATTCTCTAACCATTATGATGTTTATCGTTCTATATGTTTAGATTTGCATACTAACGATTTTTTGCAGGATTGTGGCATAGAAGCCCCACCAAAATCTTCAAGAGAGTTCTTATCAAAAAATTTATGTCAAATAGAGGATGGCAAAATATTCTACAGGACCACATGCTTGGATGGCTCATGTGAGTGTTGCGGTGGCTTGCAACGAATTCCAGAATGACAACATATGGAAAGCACAAATGAGGTGGGATAGAAACTAGTAGGTTTTGGAAAGTATAAAATAGTGGCATACACTACAAAAGATGGGTTTCAAGAAAAAAGGTGTGATTTGGTTATTGAGAAGATTCCAGTGTATCAGTTTATTTCCATGTTTCATGAGAATCTAGTGTATGAGTATGCAAGGCATACCCATAGAGCCTAATGGTTGGACACACAATTCAAGCTATGCAAGGAAACCTTTCCAGTTGGAAGCATAGTATCAGTGGTTGAATTTGCAGAGAACTACACTCTACAGCCGTGCAGTGTGATGTGCAGTCACAGTATTACAACTCCACACAGGTTTCAATATTTGTGCACATAGCATTCATTCATGCAGCTGATAGTACAGAGGACAAAAGGAAGGTATTGAGGGAGTATCAATTTTATATTAGTGCTGATCACACACATTCTCCAGAGTTCATGCAAGGTTGCTTCTAGATGTTCTACAGTGATTTGGCTCGGAGGGGCATAGCATATGGTTGGAATATAATATGGTTAGATAACTATGCAACACAGTTCAAGAACGCGCACATTTTCTTCTAGTTGTGCAAGATGCATCTCACTACAAGTGTTCAACATATGTGGAACTTTTGTGAGGTCGGGCATGGAAAGGGGGAGCATGATGGTGCAGGAGCATGTGTGAAAAGAGCATTAGCACAAGAAGAGTTAAAGTATAAAGATAGTGCAAAGTTGACAGATGTAAGATTAATCATCGAGTGGTGTAATGCTTCGATGGGTCCAAGTAATGAAGGTACGTCTTCAGTTCGTAGATTTGTTTGGTTGATGGATGATGCTAACATTGCACCATATGAGGATTGTTGTACACTAACAAGGTCGAGTGAGCTACACTCTTTCCTTAGCTCAAATGCAGGTTCATGGAGTATCAATACACGTAAGATGACATGCTTTTGTTCTTCATGTACAATGCAAGCCTGAAATGATTGTGATTCAAGGGAGTGGGTTGACAAATGGTTGACAAGTTATCTTAGCCCACTTCACACATATCGCCCTCCGATGACATTGGAACTAACATAGATGGAATCATCAGTTGACTTTGACCACGTATCAGATCTAGTTCAACCAGGTAATATATTTACTTGCTTAGTTTTTGAAATTCCATATTGTTATCTTACTTTGTACTGTATTCGTAATGTTGACTAATTTGAAGAGATATGCCACACATATCAATGTAGGGCATGTTTATGCAGTTATTGTAGATGAAGAGAGCAAAGAGGGAACTGACTATTACTTGTGTCATTGTGTTGAGGCCAAAAAGAAATTGGAAGGCCCAATTATAGATGGAGAAAACATCAAATACCCTACAGGCTCAGTTGTTGTTACTGGAACATGGCTTAGAAGGTACCCACATAAGAGTGTTAAACATTGGTTGTTTCAGGACTTTGGCACGCATCATAAGATTCTTCATTACTCAAACTTTGTTGTGGCATCCAATTTTTGATTGACCAAATATGGGGTTAGACCTTTGAACAAGACCTTGTGGAAGGTCCATGAGTCTGACCATGAGGCAATACTTGACACAATAAAGAGTAGAGCAGACTCGAATGGTTCATTAGATTAATTTGTAAGTATATGCACAATGGTTCTTATTAATTTATATTTGTATCCATGTTAATTTGTTTGATTCCAATGCTATCATATTATTTTACTTTGCGTATTTGTAAGTAACCCGGTAAACATTGATTGGTGTCCCCTTGTAGAAAATTACAAAAGTGTGTGCAAAGCTTGGTGAGGGAATTTCAAGTTATTCATTTGAAGTTAGCCTTATCATGAGCACCTATGATGTAGACATTATAAGTGCATCTCAAATTTCAAGATATTCTATTCATGAGAGGTGTTGTGTGCAATATGTATCTTGGAACTCCCAGTGAAGATGTATGGCCAGGAGTGACTAAGTTGAGAGACTTCCATGCCTATCTATAAGTTCCTTCCATATATTTTCATTTCATTTCCATTTTGGATGAGTTATTTCTTTTTATTCTTTTACTTTGTGTATCTGTAACTAAACTAGTAAAAATTAATTGGTCTCTCCTTGCAGAAAATGCTGATTTTTGAGCCATCGAAGAGAATCTTAGCCAAAAAAGCAATGCAACATCCTTATTTTGATGATCTTGACAAATCTCAATTATGATCTGAAGCCATTATAAAAGAGCGTGTGAAGCTTTGCGAGGGAATCTCAAGTTACTCATTTGAAGTTAACCTCTAAATGAGAACCTATGATGTAGAGATTATAAGAGAATCTCGAATGTATGAGTGACATTGTAAAATATCTATGAGAAAAAAGTACCTAAGGCATTGTAATGACATTTACTGAAATATTGAAATTTGGTACAGGGGCACCAAGGTTACTGAGCAAATTTGGTTCACAGAATTCTTTTAAGTTAGTTTTGTGTTTTGAGTTTTGTCAATTGAATAAGGTCATAACACATCTACAATTGATTTATAATGTAATAAGTCATGATAGTTACAAAAATAACAGTTAGGCATGATTGGAAAGATGTAGAATCATTTGTAAAGGCTATTTAAAGCCTCTTGAAGGCTATTTAAGTCAATATTTGAATTTGTAGCCTTTTGACGACAAATCTTTGAATATGGTTGTAAATGCACTATTAGTGAGATTGAGATTGTTAACCTTGAAAGAGTCTAAAAACGCAGAGAGAGCTACACTAGTGACTCAGGAGAAACTTCAACTTTAAAAAAAAAAGTCAATTAGGCTGGCAGGCGTGTGGATCGGGCCAACATTTGGTGGAAGAGGAAGAAAGATGATTGGAACTCTGGAGGCCCACCATACTAGATTTCAGTATTCAACCATGAGAGTAGAAGAGAGAGTTGATATCATGTATCAAAACATTAAGCATGCATTCTTCCAACCAACAGAGAAGGAGATGATTACTTTGCTTCATTTTCATTTGCATAACCATATCAAGGTGTGGGAACCAAGAAGACCAAGGATGTCGAGTTTTATGTGGAGGTAATGGATGTGGTCCAAAATTTAGGAGGGGCAAGAAGGTCAATGTATAATCTTGATGAAATTGAGGAAGAACAACAAGAGAGGGACATGAAAAATAAAATCAATACAGAGTTTCAAGGATTTTTCAAGAGAGTAAGAGAGCTATGGGAAAAGCCTCATCTAAAATATTTTGAACTAGAGTTTGATATACCATTTAGAGAGCTTGGTTTTCATGGAGTTCCTTTCAAATCCTCTGCTTTTATTATTCCTATGGTAAACTATTTGGTAGAGTTGGTGGAACTACCTTTCTTAGTAATTGCTATTAGTGAGATCGAGATTGTTAACCTTGAGAGAGTAGGACTTGGGCAAAAGGAATTTGATATGGCTATTGCTTTCAAAGACTTCAAGCGGGTTGTACTCTACATTGACGCCATTCCTCAATCTTCACTTGATGGCATCAAGGAATGGCTGAACTCCATGGTTATAAAGTATTATGAAAGCAAAATGCACTTGTACTAGCGGCCAATTTTGAAGACTATTACTGATGATCCAAATAAATTTATTGAAGATGTTGGTTAGGAATTTTTGAATATGGAAGCTAGTGATTCTGATTCTGATAATTCAGAAGAGTCAGATCAAGGATACGAACCCTCTAATGTAGAAGAGGAATCATAATCACTATGCATGTTGCAAGTACCAACTTTAATACCAACTACAATGACAACATTGAAAATTCCCTAGCAATATTTATGTAAAGGAAATTTCATTTAGATGCAAGGATTCAAAGCACATCAACCATATGGTACAGATGATTAAATCCCAAAGACAATTTGTAGCAATGAAAGAGTCTGAAAAGGCAGAGAGAGCTACATTGGTGACTCAGGAGAAACTTTAGCTTTCAAAAACAAAGTCAATTAGGCTGGCAGACGTGTGGATCAGGCCAACATTTGGTGGAAGAGGAAGAAAGATGACTGGAACTCTGGAGGCCCACCATATTGAATTTCAATATTCAACCATGAGAGTAGAAGAGAGAGTTGATATCATGTATCAAAACATTAAGCATGCATTCTTCCAGCTAGCGGAGAAGGAGATGATTACTTTGCTTCATTTTCATTTGCATAACCATATCAAGGCATGGGAACCAAGAAGACCAAGGATGTCGAGTTTTATGTGGAGGTAATGGATGTGATCCAAACTTTAGGAGGGGCAAGAAGGTTAATGTATGATCCTAATGAAATTGAGGAAGAACAATAAGAGAGGGATAGGAAAAATAAAATCAATACAGAGTTTCAAGGATTTGTCAAGCGAGTAAGAGAGCTATGGGAGCAGCCTCATCTAAAATATTTTGAACTAGAGTTTGATATACCATTTAGAGAGCTTGGTTTTTATGGAGTTCCTTTCAAATCCTCTGATTTTATTGTTCCTACGGTAAAATTTTTTAATAACCTTCAATGCCTTGAAGGAGAGGTTGTTGGTTGATTTGCAACCCATTTTTTTTTATCAAGAACGTTATTTTCTAGAAATTTACTGGTTTTTCTCACTTTTCTTGTTGTTGTACGACCTGTACGAACACTAAGATGATCTAAAACCTATTGGATGTTGTAGATTGATGAATTATCTTTCATTTTCACCTATTTATAGGTTCTAACTCTTTGTATAGTGAAAGTTATCTTGTTTTTATTGCAACTACCTACTTTCACAGTGTTCTTGGATTGAAGGGTTTCATGATGTAATTTGACCCATTCCACCTTTTGTGCCTGCTGTAACTTGTGGAATGGGTCCTCTAACTTGTAAAATACATGCCTAACCTATTTAGAATGTTGTGGAGTTAAGGTTGGGTGTTTGGGATGATGTTCTAGGGCTGTAGCAGGGTATTTTCATGATGAAAATGAGGGTTTCAAGTGGTGTTATGAAAAAACGTGGGAAGGACTATCCATGTAATGTATTATTCACAATGTGAAAGGTTTGGTAAGTGTGTTTGGTGCTTTTTTTGGGTATGGCAGGTGCAGGAGATAGGAGTTTCATTAAAACCCCAAGTATTTTGCTTGAAATAAAGGGTTTGGTGTATTAGGGTTCTAGAGGTCTTGGACTTGGAAAAAAATCATGGAATTGGAGGTTTTGTAACATAACATATTATTGTTTGAGGAGTTTGAGTGAAGATCTAGTGTTTAAAAGGTCATCTCTTTGTAAATAGGGCTAATTTAGTAGCCTTTATGCAAGGTGGTCTATTGGATCTTATTGATGGTACAAAGAAACATGGTATGATCTCTTGAGAATTTGTCTTAGGGTCTATGTTAAAGCTTGATTGATGTTTGGTTGGCCATTGGATGACCTTCTCTAAAAGATAAGCCCATTTGATGAGATTTGGAGACTATAAGTTAGGCAAGGGTTTATTGAAAACCCATACTCAAAACCTTCCCACAACCAACCAAAGCCTAAAATACCTTCAAAAAGGTCTGCACAAGCTTAAAATTTCAAGAGATATCGCTGCCCCCAAAGATTTCTTCAAACGCTAGCAGTAAATCACCATTTTCCACTCAAAAATGCACCATTTGACATCTAGGGCATCACCTAAAAACCCTCTATTCGCCTCCCTTGCACAAAAACCTTTTCACACATGTTTTATAACCATAACTAAGCCTTTCCATTGAGTTATAGAAGAATACAGTGGGTGAAAGGCTTAATATGACATTTTAATGCACTCAATACCCTTAAAACAGGGTATACAAACTGACCATTAGTAATTGGCTTCTAAAATGCACAAAATAACTTGAAATCCAACCAAACCAAAACTAAAACAGAGTTAAGTCTGCTGCCCCCTGAATTCCATTAAAAAGAGAGCACAATCACCTTGTACGGAACTATACAGTTCAATGAAACATCAAATCCCAAATTGCAAAAGGGTAGCAATCTTTGATGGGGTATTACTTAGATACCATGGTGCTTATGAAATCTCCATCAAAACCCATGAGATCGCGTTGGGGCCATCTACAAAAACCTCTCTCAGTTTTTTTTTTTTTTTTTAATTTCAGAGTGGTTTTCCCGTGGTTTCCAGTTTTCAGTTGATGGAAAAAGTGTCAAATGCAAGCAATGGAAAGTTGCAAAGTGGTACAAATTTCATTTTGCAACTCGTGTGACCAAATGGAATGTTCCAATGCATCTGGATAGGTATGTTTACGCTAGGCATATGTGGTCCTTTTTCACACCCAAAAACGCGGAATCGCTCCGAGCTATGTTCAACTAGATTGATCACTTAAGGGTCCAAAGTGCAAAATGACTGCAAACTTTAGCATGCTACTACTCAGGTACTGTGATTCTTAGAAAATTCTCATCTAATACTATGGGATCATGTTGGGCCCCTCTACAATAATCTCTCTTGGTTTTTGTTATCTCGGAGTGGTTTTCCTGTGGTGTCCAGTTTTCAGTTGAAGGAAAAAGTGTTAAATGGAAGTAGTGGAAAGTTGCAAAGTGGTGCAACTTTTATTCTACAACTTGTGTGGCCAAAAAAATTGTTCCAACATTTCTGAATAGGTATTTTTATGCTAGACATGGTTTTATTTCACACCCAAATACGCGGAATCGCTCCGAGCCATGTTCAACCAAATCGATCCCTTAAGGGTCCAAAGTGAAAAATGGTTGCAAACTTCAGTATGTTGTTACTCAGATACCATGACACTTATAAATGTATCGTTTGATCTTATGGAATTGTGTTGGGCCCCTCTACAATAACCTCTCTCAGTTTTTGTTATCTCGGAGTGGTTTTCCTGTGGTGTCCAGTTTTCAGTTGATGAAAAAAGTGTCAAATGCAAGTAGTGAAAAGTTGCAAAGTTCTGCAACTCGTGTGACCAAACGAACTATTCCAATGTGTTTGAATAGGTATTTTTACACTAGGAATGGTCCTCTTTTGAACCCAAACATGCGGAATCGCTTCGAGCTATGTTCAACCAGATTGATTCCTTAAGGGTCGAAAGTGCAAAATGGCTGCAAACTTTAGCATATTGTTACTCGGATACCGTGACACTTAGAAACTTCTCGTCTAATTCTATGGGATTTTTTTGGACCCCTCTATAATAACCTCTCTCATTTTTTGTTATCTCGGAGTGGTTTTTCCATGGTGTCTAGTTTTCAGTTGATGGAAAAAGTGTCAAATGCAAGTAGTGGAAAGTTGCAAAGTGGTGCAACTTTCATTCTGCAAATCGTGTGACCAAAAAACACATCTAAATAGGTATGTTAACACTAGAAATGGTCCTCTTTCACACCCAAACATGTGGAATCTCTTTGAGCTACGTTCAATCAGATTGATCCCTTAAGGGTCCAAAGTGTAAAATGGTTGCAATATTCAACATGTTGTTACTTGGATACCGTGATGCTTAGAAAATTCTCGTCTAATTATATGGGATTGCGTTGGGCCCCTTTACAATAACCTATCTCAGTTTTTGTTATCTCGGAGTGGTTTTCCTGTGGTGTCCAGTTTTCAGTTGATGGAAAAAGTGTCAAATGGAAGTAGTGGAAAGTTGCAAAGTGGTGCAACTTTCGTTTTGCAACTCGTGTGACCAAAAAAATTATTCCAAAACATCCAAATAGGTATTTTTACACTAGGAATGGTCCTCTTTTGCACCCAAATACTCGGAATCACTCCGAGCTACGTTCAACTGGATCGATCCCTTAAGGGTCCAAACTGCAAAATGGCTACAAACTTCAGCATGTTGTTACTCGGATACCGTGATGCTTAGAAAATTATCATATGATCCTATGGGATCATGTTGGGTCCCTCTGCAATAACCTCTCTCTATTTTTCTTATCTCGAAATGGTTTCCCTGTGGTGTCTAGTTTTTCAGTTGATGGAAAAAGTGTCAAATGCAAATAGTGGAAAGTTGCAAAGTGGTGCAACTTTCGTTTTGCAACTCGTGTGACCAAAAAAATTGTTCCAATGCATCTGAATGGGTATGTTTATACTATGCACGGTCCTCTTTCACACTCAAACACGCGGAATCACTCTGAGCTACGTTCAACCAAATCGATCCCTTAAGTGTCCAAAGTGCAAAATGGCTGCAAACCTCAGCATGTTGTTATTCGAATACCGTGATTCTTAGAAACTTTTCGTCTGATCCTATGGGATCATGTTGGGCCCCTCTACAATAACCTCTCTTGGTTTTTTCTATCTCAGGGTGGTTTTCCTATGGTGTCTAGTTTTTAGTTGATGGAAAAAGTGTCAAATGCAAGTAGTTGAAAATTGCAAACTGGTGCAACTTTTGTTCTGCAACTCGTGTGACCAAATAGAATGTTCCAACACATCTGAATAGGTATGTTTATGCTAGGCATGGTCCTCTTTCACACCCAAACATATGAAATCGCTCCAAGATACGTTCAACCGGATCGATCCCTTAAGGGTTCAAGTGTAATATGTTGAAATAGGCCATTCCACCTATTGTTCAAACTATGTCCCGATGATATGAGCCTGATGTAAGTAGGATAGGGAGTAGGAATAAGAAAATAGCATTAGTAAAGGCATTGGAAGAGATTATTAACACTGCCCCTGTTCAAAATTCAAAATTGAGGCCCTTTAAAAGCAAGGATAGAAGAGGTGAAAAGAAGAAATTGCTTGAAAATAAGTTATAATAGGTTGGAAATAGGGTGAGGTTGTGGATTTTGATGTGTTCAAAAGGTTTGCAAGGATAGGGGAGGTCAAAATTATGTTATGGCATGATGCCCTACTTGGGAAAACAAGGGTTTTGAATGAAAAAGAGATGTTTGAGGGAGTAAAAGTGGGTAAAGTGAAGAGGCAGCATAATTTGGTGGTCAATTAAGTTTGTGTAGGAAAAATGAAGAGTGTTGGAATAGTTTTTGAGGTTTGGGTTTGGGTTCAGGGGTTCGGTTTGTTTTGGGTTCGTTGGTACAAAAATCATGTAAAAACAAAATATAAATATATATGCAGCCTAGAAGCATGCATTAGGATTAGAATATCACATAACATCACATAAACAACAAAACCACCATAAAATTTAATGCCATTTAAAACATGCATGATAAATATTCATCATTGAAACTTGAATTGTGGTAGCTTGATATACAGAGTCTATTGATGCTAGGGTTCAATTTGTAAGATTTTGAAAAAAGAAGCCAACCGAGTAGAGTTATCAGTATTCTTCATAAATCATAAGAATTTTCTTAGTACACTAGCCATTTTGATGTCTTCTTGCAGTCTTAAACATTATTTTGTATCATTGTTACATTGGTCTTGAGATTGGTAGCTTAATATAGCTCTACAATACAAAATTTGGTTTACCTGTGCAGTGTAACAATGGCATAGGCAGATTTTTCTTTCAAAGAACCAAAGGGTGAGTGCACAATTGAAGTGTATAAACACATATATTTTTGTAATATCAAGCATAATTTTTGAAACTTCCATGCATTTCTAATCTAAAAGGAAAAGTCTTATACATATCCTTTGCTTAATTGAGTTGTTCCAATCAAAGGATTGAATATATTGGAATCTTTTTATCAATAATTTCATAGAATACCAATTGAAAACATTTTTTTTTCTTTTAGATAAAGTTGTTTACCATTAATCAATTAATTTATTCAAGACAAACCATAAAGGACAACAATGATCAATGCTATGGCTAACCAATTAATAAGTATACACGTGAATAAGTCAAGCATGTACATGTGAATAAGGGAAGCACAAGTAGTCACAAACACATATGCCTTGGGGTGCTGTCACAATAGTGGTTTACAATTCCTGAGAGGAATGAATTTTAGCTGAAATCACATATTTTTAGAAAATATAATGATTTAAGCCTTAAAAAGTTCCATTTTAAGGATTCCAATTGAAGATGGTTTGATCAAATCACCTTAGATCAAACCCCCTTGGATAGAACCTCGCTAGTTTTAAACCATACCTATAAATGCGTCTCCTTTACACCTATCAAAATGCTGATAAAAATTCACTTTTGATTTAGCTTTTGGGGATCAAATGAATTCATTTAAAATTTATTTCAAATGATTATGGTATTCCTCAGAACAAGCTATCCAATGAATATAATTTTAATATGTTTTGGTTTTGTTATGTATTTGTTTTTAAGTTTTATTAAACATAGGTTTTTCATCGAAAATAAATTTTTTGTTCTTCACATGTGGAAAAATAGAAGATTATCAAAAAAAAATTGAAAAATATGAGTGCACCAGATATTGAAGTCCTTGATCCAACAAAAAATTAAATTAAATTTTGACATATACAAAAAAGTTACGCTTATACGGTCGTGTTGTGTCTGAATTGTAATTTGTTTGACTTTGAAACTTGATTAAGGAAAAAATATTCAATAAAAACTATCTAACCAAGTGGAAGCACTAGATATTAGAGTTAAAAATCTAAATTTGAAAGAATTATAATTTTATCCTTCATGGAAAAAAAGTTATGCGTTATATGGTGCGCCACTTTTTAAAAATGTTGTTTTCTGAAAAAATCAATTTTCGTGGGAGATGGAAAAGAAGTGAAATTTGATTCCAAAAATTTTGAAAAAATATTTTAAGAATCTACAAATAAAATTTGATGAGACTCTAGTTTGCACCATCTTCAAATTCCTCACGGTTTAGCCGCTATAGGTGCCTGAATGTGAAGATTTAGTTAAAAATAATAATTTTAGTGTCCAGTTTGGCCAAAAATTGTAAACCACTATTATGGGATCACCGCTTGAAGTATACACACAAATACATAGTATACACAACTTAAGACAAAGTATATGCACGAATACAAGGTATACGCATGAAAACATGTAAGTCACAAAGTATACATTGGAACACACGTAAGTCACAAAGTATACACGTACGTTGTAAAGTAAACACTTGAATACACGTAACTCATATCTATTGAACCATGAATTTATAACATGAAAATATGGACACCATCGATAAAAAATATTTGTAATAACCAAATAGCCATGTACACATACATCAATAAATGTCGATATAAGTATAAAATATAGGTACAAAATAACCATATAGGCTTACGAGAATGCCATATAGGCATACAATGTCAAATATATCCAATACAAATATGTACAAAACTACCATGTAGGCATACAACAAAGGGCTCTAGAATCAAAAGTCATTGCTCTCCAGGCTCTCAAAATAAACTCATGCCCTTTGCTGGTCGATCGGATGGTGATAGGTCTATCACATATTTTTGCTGCACTCGAGGAGTGCTCCTGCTCCTCCTCCTACTACTGTTAAGTTCTTGGTGAAGTTTTAACTGTTACAATAAGAAGTAAAGACATTAATATATAGAAATTTTACATTATAAAAAATGATATATTTAAAAAAATAATCACTTACGGCCATCTCACAATCACTCTCCTCAACGGAAATATTTGCACGCCGATGCTAAGGCGTGCTCAAGCCCTGTATAAACCATCCAAATAGAAATTAGAATATGAATCAATAATTTGGTTTGTTTTTTCACTCAAAATAACATCTATAATAACGAATTTAAATTGAAATTTAATAATTTGCCTCATACCTCCCTTGTCAAAGCCATCGAGGATTGTATAGCGGATGAAACACCAATATCCATTTCCCCCGTAACATTTGGAGGTGCTTCCACAACCAACATCTGAAAATAAAACAACAAATTATTTAATCACAAAAAAGTTACAATAGCAATGGACATGTCATGACTTATAGTGTATGAGATCTAATGAACAAAATTTTGAGTACTTATTAAACTATATATTTCTGATTATCATGCTTACTATTTGCCCTATCCATATCTTGTTCGAAAGGACATGTTTTTAGGATTTTACCCATAGCAGCAAGTCGTTGAATTGTTTGATTAAATGCTTTTGTAGACATGTATGATAATTGTGGTGGCATAAAGAAGGCAGTGAAATTTTTGAAAAAATGCCTCAAAAGAAATGGGGTCTCGTGGTGATGGAATGCCATTACAAACAAATGCATGTCATGGCATTCCATCACCATAAGAATGCATTTCTTTCAAACATTTTTTCAAAAAGTTCATTGCCTTCTCTATGACCAGTATTATTGCTTACTATTATGCTTTGATAGATATTTTTCCAAGCATCCATAGTTTGTTGGAAAGCACCTATTTTAGGCTTTTAGCCATAACAGAAAGGAAGCACGAGTAGTTTGATAAAATGATTTGGTGCACCTTGTCTATGTTATTGCTTACTATTATGGTTTCATAGATTTTTTCCAAGAATCCATAGTTTTTCGTGCAGGTGCACCTTTGCAAGTACATGCCTCCATGTGAAGAAATTGCATCACTGCTTATGTTGACTTTCTAAACAACTATATTTTAGTTGAAATTTTGTCATCTATCAACATCTAGTTATTAGTTATGGAATGTGAAGTAATGCTTTCAGTTTGAATGGTGTGCAATGCAAAGTAACCAACGATATGAATATAAACTACACAAATATATTAAGTACAATTCATTAGTTAAACTCTTTATTCTATTACCTGCGTGAAGGTTTGAGTAAATCCACTGGCATTGGGAGGTGTTCCCTCAAAACCTCCAATATTACCCTGTTCAACATCCAAAATCACATATTAAAATACCATTCGTAAAACAATGCTATTAACATGTAATAAATTTATAATTGTTTACTAGTTACATACCCCACCGATAGGTGTATTGTAGAAATAAGTAGGTGGAGGGATGGTGTATCTAGTCTCAACACTGTGACCCTGCAATTTTGTTAAAATCATAAAACTAAATTAGTTAATCTTGCATTTCAAAATCAAAATTTAATAAATTAAATTCAATGAACATGCTAACTTTTACTCGAGTATCAATTCCATACGCATCATGCAAAATTTCAACCGCCCTCTCCATCTCTGTAGCTACATAAGGATCCTCCGTAGTAGCCTCCTAAGTGTCGATGGGGTCATATGAACAAGTTTCCCCACAATATTGACACACATGGGTTTGAAGGCCACCACTCGAAGACTCCCCTGGATGGCACTATAAAATAAGGCTAGTATGATGGATGACACTCTGGGTCAAAGTGTTGATCGCCTACAATGTCTCTACATCTACATTCTCCTTCGTGACTATAGGCATAACAACGTGCTCACGAGGCGGCCTAGCGAGAGCTTGTCTCCCTTGCCACATAGGATCTGGTTGTGCACCGGGCCTATCCTGAGCTGACCCCCCACCTCTCCCCTGGAAGTCCCTCATATCAAAATAATTTGGTATTTTGTTCAATATGAACTCACTGTATAGTTTCCTAATAAAATAATGGGGGACTTCACAATTGTTGCACGGTCGGTCATCAAAGACCATGTACCACCATCATAAAAATGGTTCCTATTCTCTTGGTGGTGGGACCAATGAATAAGAAACCTCTTCACATTGAGGCTAAGATTTTGATTTGTGCGTGGGTCAGTGAATAATGAGCACAAATCACCTTTTGTAATTTTTAAATCCTTTACTTGTTTATATGATAGTTTATCTACATAATATGCCCTAGCCGCCTGCCTCCTATCTTGCCATCCAGTTATTTGTTTGCTAATTGAATCTACATTTTTTAACATATCTTTCAATGAATTTGCGAGGGTCATTCTTTCTATGGTCGAACCATTTGGATCACTCAACCTACTAATAAAATCCTCAATCTCTTTTTTGTTGTTCTCAATCTCACTCATTAAATTTTGTTGAGTGCCAGGAGGGTGTTGAGGGATTGGTGGAGGATGTTGTTGTTGAGGTTGATTTTCTTGTTGAGGATTTTTTTCTTCAAGATTTGGTTGCTCTTCTTCTTGAGAATTTTGTGGGTTTGCGGGTTCATTTGCATCTCCTACAAATTCAAAAATTTATATATCAAATTTAACCTAAAACTAACAAAATCAACCTAAAACTAAGAAATTCAAAGCAAACAACAAACAATACTTACCTCTCCCACCTCTTCGGATTGTCGTGGCGCCATCCTTGCAAAGAAATAGCAACTCTTGTTGAAGATTTGTGCCCAATACCTCCTCTTAGAACGCGAGCGCGCAAGTTGGGGGTTTTGGCTGCGGGTAGAAGAAGAAAACAGTCAAAGTGAAAATGAAGACTTTCACTTTTTTTTTTTGCTTTTAACGTGCTATAACACGAGCGCATTATAATGTGCTCATGTTATAGTATTTTCAAACTTTTTTTAGAAAGTAGCCACGAAATTGGTACCCAACTTCATGCACCCGCCCGTAACTCAAAATCCTCTGTTAAGCAACCATCAAGACCTCTATTTGGGAATTTTCATCCTTTAACAATGCTTTAAAATAATCCTATAGAGTCTCTCTAGAAATCCAAGCGTTCCTAAAACCATTATGATAAAATGCCACTTAAATATGTCATATTCCTTCTCAAAATCCACCAACATCCCAATATTTTATCCTGAGGACCTGGCCCAATCCATTGTTTCCCAACTTGTAAATAGATTTTCTACAATGAATTTTCCTTTGATAAAACCTATTTGAGTATTGTTGACTACCTTTGAAAGTAGCTTTGCAATCCTTAACACAATACCCTTTGCAAAAAAATTATAGGAGACACTTAGCAAAGTTATAGGCCTCCAATTTTTTACTAGGGCTCTATCTTCATCTTTGCTTATTAGCTTTATAATCCCTTTATTAATTTCTCTTCCTAGAGAATCAGTATCTATATCCTCAATGTACATTTGAAGGAGATCCTTACACACCCAATCAATATTCTTTTCATATAATTCAACTAGAATTCCATCCAATCCCAAAGATTTGTCATTTTTAGAGAAAGTATTGCACTTTTAATTTCATCCAATGATAGTTGTTTGTTTAATAGTTCAGCCTCTTGACCAAAGATTTTATTAGGGATTAGAAACTTGCAGTATTCCCTTGCCTTGAGTTTAACCTTGTTGTTACATTATGAGGTAAATTTAGCTTTTTGTAAAATTGTAGAAAGCAGTTTTGAATCTCCTTAGTATCTTTCACCAGGGAATCATTATGCCAAAGTAGATTGATTTTTTCTTCTAATTCCTTACTTTTCAATATATTAAAGAATTAATTAGATCAGTTTTCCCCATAGGCAGCCCAATTCATTCTTTCCCTTACCTTTACCCCTTGTTCCTTTATAGTTTTCACTTTCCTCATCTGAGCTTTAACTGTTATTAGTTCTTCACTTAGCAGAATATTCTTGGGGTACTCTTAAATTGAGGATTCAATTTTTAGAAGTTTCTCTTGAAGATAGCATTATTTTTTCCTCAGGTCCTTTTCCTTTTTTTCACCAATAGTTTGGAATATTTTTTTCCATGCTTCAACATTGGCATTCCAACTTTCAATGCATGAAATGTTCCTATGCACCCACTTGTTAATACCTCTTACCGTTAGCACAACATCACAATAGTCCTCATTGGCTAGCAAGTTAGTGTTCAACAAGAATTTCTTGTCTTTCTTTATGGTATCAGAATGACCATCATCCAATATTATTTTGATAGAAACAGGGTGATGATTAGAGAGTCTCCATGGAGTTACCTTCACCCTTGAGTTGGTCTCATCAACCATACTAAATTGGAATGCTTCTTTGTGAGCATAAAACCTATAAAGCCTGTAGTAAATCCTTTTAACTCCTTTATGATAGTTGCACCAAGTGAATCAAATATTTTTTAATCTTTTCTCTGCCCCACTATGGGGTCAAATAGCTTGAGCCTATTCTTCATTTTATACTAGAAAAAAATTTCATTACCCTTCCACCCCATATCAAAACCCCCAGATTTATCTTCCACATTTTCAGTCATATTGAAGTCTCCTCCAATAATCCAAAGGATGTCCTACATTTTACTCAACCAGTCGCAAAGCTCACATCTTAGCCTATAGTTATTGGAGCATAGATAGAGCATATGCCAATTCTCCTATTATCTTTCTCAATCAAGATCCACACAACTCTATTACAAGGTGACACACCTTGGCTTTTAACCCAGTTTTCCCACTTATTAGAAACTAGTATTGTAGCTCCACCCTTTCCCTTTTCATGCTTCGTTACAAATTCGGTGGAGTCCCTCCAAATGAAATTAAGGTTTTTTTCAAGAAGAAATTTAACAACTTTAATCTCTTGGAGTAATGTTATATGCTTTTGTTTGACTTGATTCATAAATCTTCTAACATTGTATTTCCTATCTGGGGATTCAATTCCCCTAATGTTCCAAGATATGTAGTTAAGGGCCATCAAAATTCATTTCTTGAGGACTTTTATCTGAACTCCTAGATGCATCAAAGCATTAAGGAAGGACAATTTTTTAATTTTTACTTTTCTAGTAGGGGACTGAGTCCTCCTTTTGTTTCTTTCTTCTGCCTCTCCTTTTCTGTTTGAGCATTTTTCTAGCTATATAACCTCCTTCATCTCCCTCTTAGGATACATTTCTCTCTAAGCCTTCCTCTTTGGTAGGGTTTCCAATATCTCCTAATGGATTCAAGTTATTTAGATAGTTTTAAAAAAAATCCAAAGCATCTTGACCTAAAGGATTCAAACCTTGGATTGTTGGGATCTAAGAGATCCTATTGCACTTTTCCTTCTTTTTAGAAGATAACCCATTGGTCTCTAGAAGCTTTTGACTAACTAAAGGGGGGTCTAATATTTTACAAGGAACATCACTACTAAAGGTGGGGATGCCCTCAATGTCCATGGTTGAGCTAGGAGGGTTTATATCTCCTCCCACTTCTATCATTGATAAGAGGGGGTCCTCATCCTTAGTATTTGAAGCTTTAGAAAATTCAACCTTATCAAGGGGGTCAATTTCTTTATTAAGGTTCTCCTAAGCATTATCTAGACTCAAAATTTTCTATCTTGAGCATTAGATATCAAGAGATAAACTATCTTCTTTATTTCCCATTTACCCCTCAATTGGGTTATTTATTTCTTCCACTAGGAGATGGGATTCCTTCTTATTTTGGGTCACTTTAGCCCCATTAATACCAAATTTGAAATCCCTTAAGATCTTTTTTATTTTTAGAAAATTTTCTCTTATTTTTAACAATAACATTTCCTGGGCACTCAATTTATTCCAAAGGGAAAGAGGCCCACCTTTTTTAGGTGATCTATTTCCATATTACAAGATTTCTCCTCAGTCTAGGAAATATCTGAGATAGCCTCTACATGCTTAGAGCCAGAAGTCCCAGCCACTTCTAAATCTAGGCTATTAGAAATTATTTTATCTTGGAGGGAAGATTTCCCTAAAATAAAATCTTGTTCCTTGGGAGATAAGTCAAGTTCTAGGTTAGTTTCCAAATTATTGTCTGTCATAGAATCTGATTGGATGATACTGGGTACCTCAATGGTTGAGGCCATAGCCCCATTATCTTTCAAGGGAGGGGTGGGATCTTCCATTTTTTTGGATCCCATTATATCCCCAGTCTCATTAGAGTTATCATTTTCCTTCCTTTTAGGTTTAGGATCTTCATTATGCTTCCTGCTAGAGGAGCCTTTATTTTAAAAAATGGGGTAATTTTTTCTTCGGTGCCCTTATTTTTTACACAAACAACACGCATTGTAACCTCCCAAAATCTCTAATTTACAACTTAATATGGAATTATCCATTTCAAGCTCAATTTCCTTAGGGATTTCAACCCTCAGAGTGATATAAAATAGGAAGCGGGCATCTGTATGAAGTGGGGTACTTTTGGTTTCCTCCACCCTTAACACTCTCCCATATTTTGAGAGAAGCTGAGGTAGCACCGCCCATAACAATGGCATAAAATCTTTTAAGTTAATCCATCTCAGGTAGGAGAGGGTGAGGATTTACTCATTGAGTTACATGCTTGGTGACCACATAGTGGCTCTGAAAATGAAATTTCCTACTGTCTAGAATTCCCTCTTTGTGGTCTTACTTTACATTTCACTATTTTTAAAGAAAATTAGAAATGTGCCTTTTTGAATCATTCTGCAAAATGAATGATGAATCCCTAGAATTTTATTCTAGACATTCATAATCCAATCATCAAGAAATTTCCTTGAGGGAATTTTATTGTAGTCTAAAGCAGCAAAAAATAGGGTACATGTTTTAACCTCTTTTCCTCATTATCTAACACTTATATCATTTCTTCGTTAGGAATACAACAATATTTCTTAGGTCAAGCAGAAGGGATCTTACCTCTTCCGCATGGATCTATGAGTGGGTCACATTTTGGGCTTCCATCACCGACCTCAATAAAATTGGTTGTAGCAGGAATTGCTCCTCTCTAGTTCGTTGTTACAATGTCTTTGAAAGATTTCACAACATTGTTAACCGCTTTTCCTGTATCACCATTTAATGAGATTTGTGAACCATCTAGGGGTTTTCCTGAGGTTGGTCGATGATCTTCCATTGATGGCCTCTGAGTTTGAAACCCTAGAGGAAGTGAGTGAAATCATAGAGTTAATAATTAAAACGATGGGGTCGAAGTTGATTGAGGTTTTTAAAAGAATGCACATTGTACTTAACCAAATAATCATACCCCAACAAGTATTCACACACAAAATTGTCACATGCCAAGAGCATAACATTAAAGGATCAAAATCAACCAAGGTTGGGAAGGAATCTTACAAGGGGGAGAAAAATAATTTCTTTATGGCATACAACCATCACGAGGACATCCTGTCACGTGTAGACCCTCGAACTCCGTGCTCCTCCCTCAAGGTTAATTTTTCCCTTAGCAATCTCTTATTTAGATTTATATAATTAACCATGATTATTTTTAAATATAGTTAATCCCATTCTTACTACAATCATTAATTTTAATTTCAATTAAGTTTAAGAAGATAGGCCACTATATGCCTTCACTAATTCTCATGTCCTACATACATTAAGAAACCCAAAACGTGCATCACGACTCTTAGGAAGGAACAATAAGATTTCAAAAAATACACGTATCCCACACCTAAGCCATTTCACTACTATATCATTTTGTAAAACACCCACAAAATATATTATCAAAACTCATTCACAAATTCCAAAATTTAACTTCTAAATTTTTCATTAAAGTTCATAAAATCTACATAAATTCTATTAATGAGGTTCCTTAGACTTTTCACAAACTTGAAATACTTAAGAAATAAATCTTTTATTTTCTTTATTGCAAACAAGAAACATATAATATTTTTTTAACCTACAACTTCAAGAAAATAATCTATTTAAAAAAAATCTTTTTAGCAAAAATCTCCAACGCAACTCTTAAGGATTTGAATATACAACTCTTAGCTTTTCCTTTCAAAAGTTACATAAGGTAAAAGATGGTAAAAATAAAAAATCTCTTTTCCATATACAAACTAAAATCTAAAACAAAATATCCATTTCTTACTTTCCCACTCACAATTTCTTTTGAATTTTTTTTAATATCTAAAAATTATCTTTAAATTATTTAAATCATATTCTAGAAACATATTAAAAGGTATCTATATAAAACTTATCATTTTTCTTAATATATAAAAATACCTTTCTAGCATAAATAATTTCATTATTTAAAATTATTTTCTTTATCATAACAGTTTTTTTTTCACAAAATATATAAATTTTGAACCAATTCAATATTTATCAATAACTCAGACAAAAATAACATATAAAAATAATACAAATAAAATGAATAATGTTCATAAATATAAATATAAATGAGACACAATGAAGTGATTTAAGTAACAAAATGTAACTAAACTTATACATATGTGACATAAAGAAGAGAAAAAAATAAATTACCAAACTAGGCGATATACATATAATCTAAGTACTAGGCTTCAATGATAATTACCAAGAGACTTGAAAGAATGGGAGAAATAGTCATATTAAATAAAAATGGTTGAATGAATCCTTTTTTATTAGTTCATAGTATTATTTGATGGTCTTTCAACTTTGAAAATTTTTGGACTTAAAAATTAAAAATTGTTTGGTTTTAAGAACATAAATCAGTCTCTTAAATTATTTACAATAAGTATTATTATTTGGTTTTATAGATTGTATGGAAGTTTAAGATAATCTTCTATTTATATAAGAAAGTATATTATCGAAAACAATATGAAAGTAGTTGCCACCCATTCAATTACATAATATTTAAATAAAAAATCTATAGATTAGTTAATTGCACATGAATAGATGCATTTATATAAATTATGATATAAATCTAGAGATATAAATTAAAACGATTTTTCAAAATTAATAATTATAAATTATGATAAAAGATATTTTGTTATAAATTATGTTCAATAATCCAACTCAATGTTCTACAATTAAATATAAAATTGTAACACTGATTAACTACTAAATGACTTATTCTCAACTCTACTTCACTCATAGAACTCAAGAATTATCTTTGCACAAATATAATCTTCCACACCATAGAAACCTCCAATTACATCATCTTCAGCTCGTATACTTCTATAAAGATATCATGTGTATGCTAACATACAAAATATTAGATTTAAGTTGCAACAAGATCATTTTGAATACAATTTTTCTCAATGTAGGTTATTAAGATATAAAGACTAGCTAATTTAATCATTAAAGAGCTACCTAATTATAATCTAAAAATAGTTTTTAACAACCATTATATCCCATTAATTGAATGGTTATGACATAGCCTTTTGTAACCCATTTGATAACGTTGAGAGACAAATGTTTATAATGACTACCCAATAGCTAAACACTTAATGACTATCTAGTATGTCATGTCTATATAGGTTCTTTAGAGACAATTACTTGATCTAAAATGAAAAGTATGAATGTGTTCCATTAGAGACATACAACTTGAATTTATCAATCCATATAGGAAAAAAAAAAAATACAATAAAACCTAAGAGAACGAATCCCTATAGCTAGTTAAAAAGTTAAAACAGGAAAATAAATACCATGAACGCTTAATTTTTCAATAATTTTGTCTTCGATTAAATACCATATCTCGTTTCTTGTTATTAAATTAGTCAATTTTTTTTTCTAGACATCTAAGGCTTCTATGTCTACTATACTAGTAATAATGAGCCTAGTTGTCAATTACTAAATCACATTCCAATCAAACATTAGAGATTTTTATCAATATTATAGTTCACATTCCATGTGGTTTGTTGGGTGAAACTTTGTGTTAGTATTTAATTTATGTTTCTAATTAAATATACCATGATCTTCTTAATAATGGATCATGGGAAAAGTAAAAGGAAGTCGAGTGTGTAGAAGTAGCTTTTTAAGTCAATCTAAGCAGGAGAGGATTGCAAAAATTTCTTAAACACCTTTACAATTATAGGTTTAGATGCACATTCATATCATAAATACAAAAATAATGAAACCATAACACATAATTTCACATGAGGAAAAACCTTTAAGAAGAAAAACCCCACACTCAAAGAGCATGATAATTTGTTTTATCAATAACTAAAACATAGTACAATACAATATCAACACCATGCTCATCAACAAGAGCTTTTACACTTTTTTAGGATTTTGGAATAATTTCGGCAATATAAAGTATTTCAACAAGCAACAATTACTAATTCCAAAATACAACTACTCATTATATAAGAGCTTACAATGCATTAATTAAAAATTTCCAAAATCCAATGCCTAGAATGAAGATGCAAAAGCTAAACACCAAAAACACTACACATGCATAATGGTAAGTTTGTCAATGCATACAATATTGCAAATATCAATTGTCACTTAATGTGTACATGCAAAACCTAGCACTTATCAAAATATAACTGCCCCTCCAAGGCACTCATATTCCATGCAAACTCAACATGCAATAGAAAATACACAACTCCACCTATAAACAACTTTCAAACTTGACTCCTCTTTGAAAATAAAATCTGCAAATTCTAACTCACAATGCAACATGAGATAACTATTAAATATGACTCCAATCAACTCACACAAAATGGAACGTCTACCTCCTAAAAAGTAGGATTTATGTCACCCATGCCACTTCACATGTTTGAAGACAACTTGTCACTTGAACAAATGACATCATCAGATGTACATAAAATTAATTAACATAAACATATAAAATATAAAATAAATTTAATAAATAATAAGACTGCAAAAATTGAGATACCTTAATCCCAACAAAAACATCCACTTACATATTTTGGTTTATATCAGCAACCTATATTACGACTTTGTGATCTAAAAAAAAAGGTTGTTTTCATGACTGTGTTCAACACTCAATGAATCAACCATGTAAATAAATCTATTCAAATATTTGCGAGGAACTTTGTAAGACGAACAAAGATTCCACCTGAGAAAATAACGGGGTCTTTAGGGTAGGGAGTTAAAATGCAGAGGTGACGGGATAACATATCAAGGAAATTAAAAAGAAAGGAAGATAAGCTGTTACCAGAAATGATGAAAGCTTGTGGTCTCTTAAATATTTAATTTAAATATAAAAGATAAAATGATATAAAATTAATTGACGGTAATCTAAAAATTTTAGATAAGTGACATAAATTTTTTTAGATTGGAGGGGAAAATTTCTAAACCCATCTTAAATGTGTTTGCATAAAATTACAAATTAAAAAATAGAAACGTTTATTTATCAAAAAAATTCTAATTAATCCTAAAGAATTTCTTTTTTTCTCATAATACTTCCTACTCCATAAAATAATTATTGAAGCCCCTCCGTTTTTAATAAATAATTATAATAGATTTCAACATTTTTAATTCTAATTAAATTTATTTTATATGGGTTTAGATTATTTTAATCATAAAAATAAAAATTATTTAATTTAGTTATTAAATAATTTTTTGTTTAGGTTAGTTAGATCATTATAATTATAAAAACAAAAAATATTTATTCTGTTATTTTAATAAAGTCAAATTATTTTAATTATAAAAATAAAAAAATTATATTACATTGATTTCTTTTGTGTGAATCAGATTATTTGTTTTAAAACATAAAAAATCTTCAATTCTATTATCTTTATTGTATGTTGTCATATCATTTTAATCATAAAAATAAATAAATAAATAAATTATTCTGCTACTTTTATAATATATAAATTGGATCACTTAAATCATTTTAACCATAAAAATGAAAAAATAAAAATATTCTTTTACCTCTAGGTCAGTCTAACCAAGCATATATTTCCTTCAGCCTGCACAGAAAGAAAAGTGAATTGAGGATTAAGCTTTATTCGTACAATCTAAATTCCACTTCCAAAGCCAACTTGCAAGAAAGTTCATTGTACAGAATAAAGGTTCCTCGTTACATAAGACGAAGCAAGATAAAGTGTAGGAGATAAGAAAAGGAGTCTTTGAAGTTAAGAATGGTTAAGAATTAGTTTGTAATATAAGAGAACAGTAATGAATGTTAATTCCAAGCCATACCTTTCTGTGAGGTCTTTATAAATAATAATAAAATTGCCTTGAATGTTAATGCAACATAAAAGTAAATCCAACTACTTTTTCCTTGCCAGGCAAGGTTAAAAAAAATGAAGCGCATTGTTTGTTATGTGAAATGTCGTTCCTCTTCCTCTGTATATTCCCTTCAATGGGAAAGCTTTAAATAATGTCTAAGCTTATGCAGGCTATACAACTTTTATAAGCTTTTTCATAAAGAGCATCTATCTCTTTTACTTCCATCAAAATCAATGCACCGGGGATATAGGTATATAGACCTTAAGATTTCTTTTCCTTATTTTAATGAATTTGAAAATCCTTAATCCTCTAGCTTTTTAGTTTTTCTATTATATTTAGATAATACTTTTATTATCAACTTTATTATAAATGACTAATATCATTTAGTTAAATTTAACAAACTAATAATAATATCTATTTAATTAAAAAAATCAAATGTTACTTATTATATTATTTAAAATTTTATTACAAATTTCATGTGAATCAAGAAGACAAAAATATAAAATATCTTGTAAATATTAAATATTTAGATTTTTTTATTTCTTATTTTCAAGAATCAATATTTAAAAATTATTATTAATTTTGAGATAATGATGAGTGTAATATTTACTTTATCTTATAGAATAAGATAGTGGTAACAAATCAATATGATGATTTGGGATAATTTTGTAACTACCTTATTATAGAATGAAATCATTTATAATTGTTACAGACTAAAAATAATTATCAGAAGATTAATTTGTTGATGAGTCTTATGAGAAGGAGATGGAAACCCTAATCAAATATTTATTCTTTGTTTATTTATTCTTTGTTCAACAAGCCCTACATTTTCTTTATTCATTCTCTACTTATATCTTTGTGTCTGCAATCAAGCTTTTCAACATGGAGGTGGACATGGACATGGCTTTAGCCATGTAAATGGCAATTGACAATCAACAATATTAGAGATTTTTATTGGTTTATATATTTTTTGTTTGTTTTAGAGAGTAATGATAATAATTTATGATTTTTCTCATGAGAAAATATAGAGAGCAAGGAAAATATCAACAATGGTAGTTTAAAATAGAAGAGTCTAAGTATGAAATAGTTTGAATTTTGGTTCATAGTAAACATGTAATTGTTATGTTAATTTAGAGGATTAGATTAAAAAATACACTTATAAATAATTTTGAAGTCAATCACATTCACTTTCAAACTATAATTTATGAATCAAAATAAATTGAATGGAAAGTATGGAAAATTTCATTAGGTTGAACAATATGGCAAAAAATATTGGTATTGGATTAAAAATTATTCTCACCATTTGAATTGATCTATTTAAAAAAAAAAATGATTAAAACTTTGAAAAATGGAGAGGATGCATATGTTTATCAACTAAAAACTAATTTTCAATTGTACTATATTAGTAGGGACTAATTTTTGGTAAGTAAAATTCTTAACTATTTGTTTAATCACAACTATGTTACTATTATAGTTCTTTAAATAACATACTATAAGTTTTACAAGGTTAACAGTACAAAATGTAAAAACTAATTTTCAAATGTATTATTATAACAAAGACTAATTATTAACAATACTTAATCATTAATTTTACTTTCAAACATGTTACAATAATAACAACTAGTCACAATTGAATATTATTTCATTAGGTTTGTAGCTTAATAGCATGGACAATTTTCAATTTTTTTTAATTATCTACATAATTCTTAATCAAGTATAAATTTAATTCTTAGGAGAAAAATAATTTGAAATCTATAGTAAACTAAATAAGCAAAACTAAAATAATTTGGAAGTTAAGGAACAAAGAAACACACAATAAAGAACTAATGGAGGAGGTGTATAGATCAAATGGTGGGTAGGGGCTTGAGATAAAGATGTAATATGGCACCAAATTACATGAACAAGTGACAATACAATTGAATAAATTAATAACTATTATTAAACATCATCAAATTTAACAAATACATAATTTATAGAGATCAAGTACAAACATATAAGTCATTAAATGTGTTGAAAGGGATTATGATTTATCCACCACCAATATCTTTTGAATGAATAATTCAAGAAGAATATTGTGGTCCAAGCCATAAGAGCATAGTGTTGTTCCTTTGTAGTTCTTTCCAAGCCACAAGAATCTTTCAATTACTTTATGAAATTTTAAGGAAAATTTTGAATATGTACTCAATATTTTCCTAATAGAAGATCGGTCTATGACCTTTTTTTCTTGCTCTCCTCTCTCAAAGAACCAAAACAAGGGTAAGTGGGTCCCTCTACCTTACTAAAGCATTGTTTATTTTCTATAGGCAATCAAGTTGCCTCTATCCAAAAATTTACAATAAATAGAGTAGTGATCTCTCCACTAACATCTTAAAATTCAACATACTCTCCAAATCTTGCTCTGTTGTTGGAAGATCATAAGATTTTACCTCATTTTTAGCATAAAAGACATAATTAAGTTTGTTCATACTCCTAGAAAATGAAATATTGTTGTGGACTATTTTGTCAAATGGGCCTCTAATTTTAATTTCACTTGAAAGGTCACAAAATTAGGCATCACTATCTTCTACTCAATCTTCACATTTTCTTCAACTCCTTCATAATGATTTGATTTGATTTATTTTAGATTAATTTGATATGTTTTAGTGGTTTCATGATTGTTTTGTATTCGACCATATGAAAATAAAGTTGAAAATTTTGTAGAAAACTTTTTTAAAATTTTACTCCTTTAATGACAGCTATTACTCTATCAAAAACCTTTATATAGCTTTTAGAGATTCCTTAAATTAATATATAAACAGATAATTTGTAGAGACACGTAAGTAAATGAAATGCTGTGAATATCACGAAAAGAGGTTACGAGCTGTCCACATTGCGGGCCCAATCACAAAAGCATAGCGTCCCTTTGCCGCTCTTTCCAAGCAACAAGGTTCTTTCAGTTATTTTATGAAATTTAAAGGAAAATTTTGAATGTGCGGTCTGAGATTTTCCTAGCAGGTAATCGATCAACAACTTATTTTCCCGCTCTCGATCTACAACATTTTTTTCCCGCTCTCCTCCCCCGAATAACCGAAACAGGGGTAAGTGAAGCTCTACCTATCTAACACATTGTTTTTTTTCAACAGGCAATTAGGTTGGCTCCCTCCAAAAATTCACAACAAATAGGATAGTAATCTCTCCACCATCATCTTTACTTTCTATATACTCTCCAAACTCTGCTCTGCGGTTAGGAGCTCATAGGCTGGCAGGGAAAGCGTGACTAGGTTTCTCTACTGCTGAGTTACACTCTCCATCCTCTTTGGCTCTTGGGTTCATGGCGTCTTCCTCATTACCTCACCAACAGAGTATGGAATCTGACCCTTTCACCGAATTTGAAAGGGGAGGTTTCACTGTATGTACAAAGGGATATGATGCATTCATCAACCACAGGGGCCCTGACGTCAAAGATTCTGTTGCTTCAGAAATTTACAATTGTCTGCAGCGTATGGGATATCGGGCATTTCTTGATCAGCCCGAGTTGGAAGCGGGAGATCCAATTCCCTCTACCATACAAAATGCAATAAACACTTCCATAGTTCAAATCTCCATCTTCTCACCACGATATGCGGAGTCCTCTTGGTGTCTAAATGAGCTGCTTCTCATGTTGAAACCCAAGACTCGGTTTATTCCTGTATTTTGTGATGTGAAGCCTTCTGACCTTCGCTACCCCCACAAGGGAGTTTATGCACCTGCATTCGCTCAACATGAAGAAAAAGGGAGATTCGACAACGAGAGGCTTCAACAGTGGAAAGCAGCCCTCAAATCTTCGTCACTCGTGAGCGGATACGAATTCAGCACATCTAATGAGTATGTCTAAGCCTATTTTTGCCACTTAGTTATTCCGTTTTTCTGTTTCTGTTGTTTACTTTCAATCCATTATGTTTCCGTTTTTCATTTCTTCTTTTTTATCATCCCCATATTTTTTTGAATACAGTTGTGATCTTTTTTTCATTTCGCTTAAAATTGTCAGTGATGTCAAGACCCTGTGTGGAAAGATTGCCTTGGCTGTGAAACAAGAGGTTGACAATACAAGATGTATGGAAGTTACAAAATATCCGGTAGGACTTGATGAACTGGTGGAGGATTTTGAAAGGCAGACTGCAGAGAAAGGGAATATTGTTGGAATCTTTGCAATGGGGGGGTCTGGGAAAACAACCCTAGCCAAAGAACTGTTTACTCGCAAAAGATGGAGTTACCATGGATCAAGTTTTGTGTTTGATGTGAGAGAAGCATCTGCTAAAGATGAATTAACTTGTTTGCAAAGTCAGCTCCTCAAAGACCTCTTCCTTGAAGATCGCAAATTTATGAGTAAAAGTGAAGGTACATCCTATCTTAAGGGGCGAATGCGGAGATCTAGTAATAAATTCCTTGTTATTCTAGATGATGTTGATGACCGGCAGCAGCTAGATGCTCTCTTGTTCAGAGATGCACTCAATTCTGGTAGTCTGGTCATTGTCACAACTCGTGACGAGGGTGTGTTAACAAGAGCCGGAATTACTAGTCATTATAAATTGAAAGAAATGAAAAGAAGTCATGCAAAAGAGCTCTTCTGCAGGCATGCCTTAGGCCTGGCAAAAGCGCCCACTGGATATGAGAAGTTAGTTAATAGCTTTGTAGACTTCTGTGGAGGTTTGCCTCTGGCTATACAGGTGTCTGCAGCGAATCTCTCTGGCACTGCTGACGTGAATACTTGGCAGTCTGAATTGGACAAATTTAAGAGTAATCTTAATCTGGAAATAAAAACGAAACTTGAAATAAGTTTGGGCAGGCTAGACCGAGAACAAAAACAAATTTTTCTGGACATCGCATGCTTTTTCATTGGCAAACAGGTGAGTATGGGCGTAAGGATATGGAAGGCATCAGGATGGAACGCGGAGCACACAATTCAGACTCTCGAAGATAAATGCCTTCTTCAAATAGGAAGAGGGAAACCTTCGTGGGAGGTTTTTTCGAACCGCAGGTGTGGATTTCCTTATGATGGTCCGTTTGTTTTTAAAATGCACGATCTCCTTCGAGATCTAGGCAGAGAAATTGCAAGAGAAATGGTTGCACATGCCTCTCCCCTTCGACTGTGGCGCCCTCAAGACCTTAAACTTTTGGTTGGCTTCTTTCTTCCTATATCTTTTCCCATTCGAAATTATAAAACCTACTTAAACATTTTTTCAGTATTTTGATCTACGTTTGTAAAGAATTTGCATCTGCACCGCCATTTTGACCTGGATCTTTAAATGCTGGAAAAGAAGGGATTTAAAAATATCCTCACCGAAACCAATGACAAAAAAATTAGGTGTTTCAATTCGGTTGTTGATTTGTCCATGAATTGTCAAGTTGCATATTTCTTGGGACACTCAGATGATCGTGATCTGGCGTTAACTGATTTGCTTTGGATTGAGCTTCAGCTCAATGGGCATGAATGGACAAGCATCCCTTCATGGATTCCTCTGGAAAATTTGCAGTGTTTAAGAATCATCGGAGGACGTCTCCAGAGATTGTGGCAGAAAGGTGGCCAGGTATACTGTTTTTCTTCATCGAAAATTAAGTCTATGTTTACGGTAGACAACGCATTCTACCCTAGTCATTTTGCTAACACTTCTCACCAATTTAGGTAACTGTTCAATTTCAGGCCCCTTCCCAGTTGAAAGAGCTGCTGCTTTATCGAACCTCATCCGCAGAGTTTCCAAATGAATTGGGGCTGCTACATAATTTGGAAAAACTAGTCCTGCAAGGAAGCCTGACAAGAATGTTCGTCATTGATGGGAGGGCCTTATCAGAATCGCTTGGAAAACTCGGTAATCTTAGAAGTTTGATTTTAGTAAACTGCAAATTAAATGGTGACCTGACTTTGAGCAGTAGACGATATCCAGAAGGTGAGTATAGCAGAGCCATATGCACTAAGCCTGAAAGTGTAGGCACTCATGATGTAAATTTGGCATCCAAGGTCTTAGTTATTGGAGAGGCTTATCCCAGCCTTCAATATCTCGTCCTTGATTCCGTGGAAAATTTAATTAAAGTACATTTATCGCTAGTAAATACATTGAATTGTCTCAAGTTCAAAAACTGTACAAGATTGAAAAGTGTATCAGGGAACTTGGACAAAGGAAAGCTTGCAAAATTGATTATAAGTAATTGTCCACAGCTCAAAGAGTTACCAAGACAACTTTTGAGTTACCTGCACTCCATTGAAATTGACATCAACTTCTGAGTTAGCTGCACTACATTGAAGTTGACTGCTCAATACCCGTCAATGGAAATAAAGACTTGAAAGCAATATTGCTGAGTTGGCCTAATGGTGGAGAACTTGTACTCTTGAAAGAGAGGTCACAAGTTCAAATCTTGCAGGGGGTAAGGTATGTACACCTCGTATTGTGGAGCACGAGTTAGGTGCCTCCCTCAATATTGGGAGTACGAGGAGTCCACACTTTCAAGCTTATTATAGATGCTTTTTAGGCTTTATGTATTATTGTGGGTTTGTTTTCTAAATCTATATATATATATATATATATATATATATATATATATTATGTAATTCTATTTAGTGTGTAAAACTGTTTTTCATATATTTGTTTTTACATATTTTAAAAATTGAATTAAGAGAGATTTATCATTGTATTAGAGGTTGAGTTTTTGCAATAATAATTTTTTATTGTATTGGACTTTTATTTAAAAGAATTTTTATAGGTGAAAAGACTACATATTGTCTTTGCTTTGCATTTATTTTATTGTTGTTGAAATAGTAATGCTTACGTTAATAAAGTTGCCTTAGTGACTTGTAGTGTAATAATGTTATTAAATAATTAGTTCTACTCTAAGAAAATAGTTGGAGAAATTATATTTTAAGTCTTATAAAAGTCATATTGTACTACATTCCCAAATGAACTCAATAATGTAATATTTTGTTATATTTTTATTGTATAAATGTAGATGCTCTTGATTTTTCCAATATGGTATTAGAGCATCAGGGAAGATGTCCTAAAGTCATCCAAAATGAAGTGTGATGAAAACTCAAAGTGAATGATTGTGCAACATGTACAGATTGGATTTTGTTAGGTGTTTAGAAAAGTCACCGGTTTGAATCTCCATGAAATTTTATTAAGTTTGAGCTCCTTTTTACATTTTGAAGTGCAAGTTGCAACTTTAATCATGACAAAAGTTTTTGATCAATTTCTTACGTTTTTCAAGTTGCATCTTAGTCTTCTAAATGGGAGTTAGTTTCATATAATTTTTACAAAAATCTCTAAGTGTGAAACTAATGATCCTAGGGCATTAGTTAAACCCATTGATTTGAGGTATGATTCAAGCACTATAAATATTTGCATGGCCATTTACAATGATGGCTACTTGAAGGAAAAATGGATTCAATTATTTCATAGCAAATTTTGGAAGTCTGACACAATAAAACCTAAGAAGAGTGATAGTGTTAAGCCCCTTTTATTATAATTCTTTAAGCCAATAGACTCCTTTGACTCATTTGAGGGATATTAGGAAGGATAACTTTCATTTGCTTGGGCTATGTTGTGATAAAATAGTTTATCTATTCTAAATGATAGGAAGGTTTCACTAGTTAATGGTAAGGTTATGCCTACATAATCACAAAGGCTTTTTTTATAGTCTTTGTATGAGGATGATCAACAATCATGAAAAGATTCAAATGGTGGTGTATGGGACTAGGACCATTCATGATTCCAATGTTCACTCTAGTAATTATATATTGTATTTTTATTGAAGCAACATTAGGTGGATAGGATAGAGATGTTTGATCCAATTGTGACTAAATCAAAATATAGACTTGTAAAGTCTCTAAGGTGTACTTTTTTTTGAAATCAATGAGTAGTGGAGATAAACAATTGATAGGATTCTTCTTATTTTCATGCCCCACTATGAGGTGTTTCTTTATGATAATATGCTCCAAGTAAATTAGAATGCCCTACTATTAAACAAAAATATTTTCTTTGGTAATTGTTTTAATATCTATCTTGAGAATTCATTTATGTCTTAAAAGCACCTTGGGTACGTTTTGGCCATTGTAGAGCATGTTAATGAGTTTGAAATCCTTACCATTTTCAATGATTTCTTTCTAGATTTAACAACATGAGTTGGCATTTCTTTCAAGTGGATTCTTCCTTGGATATTAATACTTAGAAGGAATAAAAATAAGCCTTCATAATTGGAGGCTAGAGGCATCAAAGGTTGGACAATTTTCATAATCTCAAGCTAGCTTCTTTCTCAAAGATGGTCTTTTGTATGAGAAGCATATGTTTTTTGCAGTCATAACTTTAAGAAACCCCCCTCAAAAAAAGATATAACATCCCAGTGAATCTTTCATTTTTTTAGGAAAAAATATTAATTTCTATTGGCGAATCTTTCCTTTTTTTTGAAAAAAATATTAATTTTATTGGCGAATTTTCTACATCACTAAAATTTTGTAGAAAATTTTGGCAAATCTTGAAAAATAATAAGAAAATGCATTAAATATGATGGTGAATCTATTTGATCTAAACATAATTCTCATGGAAAAGTAGGGGCTCGAGGGTGGAAATTATCGATGGGTTCAAGGGGTAGACTATAATATTTACTTTCCACCATTATTTTGAAATATAATATAATGGTCCTCATTGTATTCTACAAGGTAAAATGTACCCATGATATGTAATTCTCATGGGGCTCAAAATTGCTTTTAGATCATTGATTTAATGACCCTTGTTGTACTCTATCAGGTGAAATTTACCCACAATCTATAATGCTCATGAGACCCAAAATTCTGGGCCCCATGAGTATTATAGATCATGGGTACATTTTACCTCATGGAATACAACAAGGGCCACTATATTATATTATAAATCAATGGTAGAAACTAAAGATTAGAATTATGGTCCTAAAGTAACTAATATTTATGATATACTATTGGTGAATTAATATAGATTTCTACTATAATTTATAAAATTTAGGCAAATATGATCTAATCATATATCGAATATTGTGGTGAATTTTTGAGTTAAATTTTTTAATAAAATAAATTATTTGGAAATTTAAATAAGACTATAATAAAATTTTGTAAAAATGTGGCGATTCAAGTCATGTTGTAGCTTGAACTATTAGCCAATTTTGGATTCCCAGATTTCAACTATTAGCCAATTGACAAATATTAGCCATTAAAAAAATCACTGATTTTTTGTTTTATTTTTCTATGTAGACAAAATTGAAGAATACATATTTTGTAAAGTTTATTTTTTGAAGACAAGAAGGGACTCAATATAGATTATTATCCAAATAGTGTGGGAGTCTATTGATTTATAAAATTATAACCTTCCAAGGGTCATGACACAACTTGATGGAGCATTGTTGATGTCACTCTTGACATGGATCATTGTCCAATAATTTGGGGGAACCTGTGATTTAGGATTTTAGAGAGGTGGTAATCCGAGAAATTTGAAATTCAATGTAGGAACTACATCCTTTTGAGGGTTATGAGGAAATTTGATGGAGTTACACTTGGTTTAGGATTTATTTTTTCAAAAAAATCTTTGAAAGAATATGCAATTTTTTGTTTTCATCAACATGTTTTGTTGTGTCAAATATAGACCATTCTTTTATTTTATTCCTAAAAATAAATAGCACACTAGTATCTTGTGTGGAAAGTTTGTCATTTGGACGTTAAATTTTAGGTGCATAAATATTTCTATAAAATGGTATTTATATAAGTCTAGTTTGAATTTTAGTTCATAGTGAATATATTATTATTATGTTAATTTAGAGCATTAGATTGAAAACTACAATGTTAAACAAATTTGAAACTTAACCACAATTAATTTCAAACTATAAATTATGAAATTAAATAAATTAAATTGAAAGCATGTATAGAGCTTTCCCCTGATATCTAATTAACTAGTGTAACTAATCATACACACAACTTAGTGGATATGAAGATCCTTCATATCTAAGCAGTTCATCATTAAAAGGGGGCCTCATTTAATTGTCAACCAAGGAATTGTAGACTTAAGATGATGTTTGTACTTTATGTGCATCTAAGAATTCTCAATTGAGCTCAAGTAACTAAAAGAATAATTCAAAATAACTATTAATTAAAGAAACACAGTAAGTAATCTAACTACTGCTAGTTGCTATAGGAGCCTACTACTTCCATGGATTGTAACTAAATAATCTTATGCTGCAACATGCATTTATCCTATCTTAATCATTAAAAAAAATATAGAATAAAACATTGAATTGGAAATCTTAAAATAAAAATGAATTAAAATATAAACTAAGAATAAAAATTTATAACTTCAATGCATAATCTAACTAACTACTCTTATGTGGAATTTGTAGTACCTCAAGTGGCCCTTGCTTGAGTGTTGTGTTCCATAGTATCTTCAATTAACTCAACAAATCAAACATCAAGATAAATCTTCTTTATTGTAAGATATCAAACACCAAAATATAATACATAACAATTACTAAAGAATCTAATTTATTCAAAGATCTAGCATATATCTTTTAACTACTCCCTCGAGCTCTCAATAGGACACCTTCCTAAATAGGGTCTATTAGGGTATGATTATTATCAAACTATAAACAAACTATCCAACAAAAATCAACTCTTTCAGGAAGATTGGAAGAGGACTTTAAGTTTTTAAAGTTGTACAAAAACAACTAACTAATGGAAGCAAGAGTGCAAAAATCAAATGAGGATTCTACATATTTTAAGAAAGGTGCTACAACATAGGAAGTTAGGAACGTGTTGGATAGAGCATCCTTATAACTATAATTCCTTATTAAAACATACTTCCTCCTTCTCCAAGATTATTCAAAGGATGAAATGAAACATGGATAATTGTGTCCATGACTCCCAACTATCATCTTCATCCCAATCTAGAAAACATGGTAATGTCATAGTTGATTGACTCATTTGCTATGTTGAACCATAACCTCTTTGTTGCAGGTTAGAAATATTTTTTTGCGGGTATGATAGGTATTTGCACTACAAGGGTTAGTCTTATTTTTAAAGGCACATTTCATAGTTAATCACTATAATTAATCGGGAAACTCTACTAAACTTATAGACATGTGAAATACATGCATATGGGTGGGTGTAGAAAGATGGGGGCCAAAAAGTGACCAACCATCTTTCAAATTTTGAAAAAGTCATAACATGAGCACGTTATAGTCAATATAAAAAAAACAACTTTCATTCATTCCGATTTCTGTGTTTTCCTACTAGTTTGTGGCCTGCAAACCCTCAAGAGCACACTTGCATTATCAGAGAGCTTGAATTATGTAGCTTTTCTTCACCAAATCTTTGCTAAATCTTCACCAAAATTTAGCCACAATGTCAGGGAGGTCAAAGGAGTAAGTTTTTATCATTTTTTTGTGTGAATTTGTTATTAAATAGGTAGATTTAATATGTATTTTGATGTAATTTTTTTTTTTTTTTTTAGGAAATGATAATGCACCTCCAAACCCTCCTGAAATTCCTCTTCAAAATCCTAATCATCCTCACCCTGAAATCCCTGGTGAAGAATAAGCCCAACAAACACCTCCAACAACTCCTAAATATGCCCCAAGAACTCAAGAAAATTTAATGGAGAAAATTGAAAACAACAAAAAACAAATTAAGGATATAGTTGCAAGGTTGAAAGATCCTGCAAGCGCAACCTCACAACCACACTTGTTCAATCACTTGAATTGATGTTATCAAATGTAGATTCAATTAGCAAGCAAATAACTAGTTGGTCGGATAAGAGATGAGAGTATAGAAAATTTTATGCAAATAAATTATCTTATAAACAAGTGAAAGATGAAAAAATTACAAAAATTGACTTGTGTTCCTTATTCACAAACCCTAGAACAAATCAACCTTTACACCCTTCAAGAAAGAGGTTCCCTATCCATTGTTACTATGATATCCAAATGTTTTACCTATTCTAAACAACTAAAATGCAATGGAAAAACACAAAGAAACACCTCAAGATTAGCCTAAGAAATTTGTTAATGCAAAGAGAAAAAGTGTTAGATGATGACAAATGGTTATACCTTCTCTTTCAAGCAGAAACTCCTTGGTTGGCCCTTGATTTTAGATTACTTTGTATGCTCCTTTGATGGCTCTTGATGTGGCTAAATGAAAGATTTAACTATATGCTTGGATGCAAATGCAAATAGATGAAATTGATAGCTAGATGAGTGCACAAAATGGCAGCATTTAGTTGCAAAATGGTTAAGTGTTGAAAATAACTTAGAGGAGGGGGTATTTATAGTAGAATTTGAATTCTCTAGAGAATTCAATGGTTGAGATTTATCCAACAAGGCCAAGATGAAGGGCCAAGGTGAGTTAAGAACTCACAAGCCCTCACATTTTGACATGTGGAATGTGAAGTGGCTAAGGGTGAGATGATGTGTAAGTGATGTGGAAGGATAGTACATGATGTGGAGGAAGGACGTGTACCTTGGAAGTGCATTGGGAGATGAAAAGATTCCTTAGAGGAATAAATGTGAATTAAAAATTCACATGCTTGGGAGAATCTAGTGGATAAGAGAGAGTCTCCAAAAAGGTGGGAGTTTGTCACATGTGACTTGATGTGACAAGTCAAAGATTCTAGAAAATGCATGGGAAAAGGGGATTCTAGGAGGAATAAAATGTGAATTAAAAATTCACATGGGGAAGAGGGGAACCTAGGGTGAATAAAAAGGAATTATAAATTCCTTGGGGGATGGGGAGAGTTGACCAAGGTACTAATTAGGTTTAAATAATTAGTAATTAGAGGATAATTAGGAGTTAATGAGGATTAGAAGCCAACTTGCAAAAGTTGGAGGATGTGACACATCCTAATCAAGGATTAGGCATGTGCACATCCTTAATGAAGAGATTAGGATATGGATTAGGATTAGATGAAAATGACATGTGAATAATTAAATAAATGCAATATTTATTTAATTCATTTGATGAAAAGGGGATCAAGGAGGGTAAAGTATTTAATTATTAATTAAATACCTTAGGAATTTGGTAGAATTAAGGATATTAATTAAATAATAGTAATATTACTTAATTAACTCGGATATGAGGATGTTTAGATGGAAAGTGATAAATTTGGATAAATTAAGTGTCCAAATTTGGATGTCTACATTTTTCCCCTCTTTGAGATGGTGTTACGAAGTAGCATAATTTCAAAGAATATTAAAATATAGAACCTAGAAGGAGATGGTTAGATTGGAAAATATGCCTCAGTCATTCAAAGGAGTGACTAGGAAGGAAAAAAAATATGGGGGTGAAGATGAAGATTAGGAATTGAGGATGCCCCCTCGAGAGGACATGCGGGTTCAAGAGAACATGGGTGTGCTCTCAAAATGGATGAGATGATGCAAGGGGAGATGAAGAAGATGATGCAAAGTGGTGGAATGAGAGGATGAAAAGGTGACAAGAGGTTGGGAAGTACAAATGGATGCATGGACGAAGATGATGTTGCCCCAGTCAAGCTACAAGCGAAAATGGGTGGATGATGGATGGAGTGTCGTCGATGAGGGAATGATATATCTTGAAACAACATGAGGATAGGGAAGGATACATTTTGATGAGGGTTGATGAAAGTGTTGTTGATGAGGGAAGGATAAATCCCAAAACAACACGAGGATAGGGAAGGATACATCCCAATAAAAAGGGTTGTTGATGAGGGAAGGATACATCCTGATGATGAGGATGATTGGATTAAGGCTTGTAACAAGGCTAGGGATGGGACCAAGGATGTGATTAGATGATTCAGGCTAATTGGAATGGATGAGGATTGGATAGAGATGTGTGATGAGGATGAAGGAGGAATGGATGGGGGGATTTTGATAGATGAGAGGATGGATGCATGCAAGAAAATAGAAATGAAATGCAATCCTAATGCAATTTGCCATCTTTGGAGCACTGATTTTTGCTATAGCATAAGACACCAAGTTGCCAAGGTATGAAGAACCAAGGTTGATTCGTGTCAAATGCATAAAACACACACAACAGACAAGAAGGCTATCGTAACACCCCAAAGTCACGAAGACCTTGGTCGGGCCAGGTATTGAGATAACCATAAGCACAAAAGGATGCCCCAGCGTAACACAAGACCTTGGGGATCTTGGTGGGTACTACATGGGAAAACCAAGAAGATAAAAAATAGACGTAAAAAGATCAAGATATGCCCCTATGTTGACCAATCAAAACACACCATAATATGATGGATCATGGCGGCCTTGACAAGTGATGATAGGGAGCTCAAATGATAAACAAAAGCCAAACGTATCAAAATATCACAATCAAGTTCAAATGTCCTTTGCCATAGGATGAAAAGGGATGGATGGGGTTGATGAGGTCTGTTAGGAAGGATGCATCCTATTGAGACCAAAGATGATAGATACTAAACTAAAAGATTGTTATGATGCGGGATGCTCAAAATTGATTGGATCTCATGATACAAGTGGATCTCATTTGTGAAGAACTAGCTAGATAGGGGCATAGCTTAATGAAACGACACAAGGAAGACAAGACACGAGACTAAAACACCCTAAAGACCTAGGGGCTCGAGGGCTGATCAAATATTATCCTTGCCTACATGAAAGCACAGAGCCCTCGTAGTTTGATAAAAGGCTGACGACTGACCATGGATAAAAGCAGAAAGAGGATGATGAAGACTAATGGTGGATGACAAGGACCAGAGAGACAAAAGCAAAGATTGATGATAGATGATAATGTAGTGGACGGGCAAAGTAGAAAGACCGACGCTAGATGATAGAGGAGCCCCGGGGGCAGATCAAGTGATCGACCTTGCCTACGTGAAAGCGCAGGGGCAACGTAGTTCAACGAAAGACCAAAAATAAATGATGGATAAAGGATGATGATAGGATGAGTGGAGGATGAAGATAGGATGAGTGGATAAAAAGATGGGACTAATATGATGAGATAGGATAAACCTATTGGATTGGATAGGATGATGACGATCACATAAAGCTCAGGGATGGGATAGTTATCCAAATCATTAAAATGACTTGGGAGGATGATATGATAGATAGATGAGTGATGAAAAGTGACAGGGGATTGGAAAGATGTGCAAGAGAATCAAGAGTGATGACAATTAGATAAATGGCATTGGGTTGCATGGAGGGAGGCCTATAGCCAGATACCAATGACAAGGGATTGTGAGATGGGATGAGGATAAAGATGAAAGAATGAATAGAGAGATAGGGATGGGGGATGTAAGACATTGTTTGAATGGATAGGAAGATAAGGATTTTGAGATGAAAGGGATGCTAGGATAGATGGATAGGAAGATAAGGATGGGGAGTTGGAAGGAATGTCATGATAGATGGATAGGGAGATGAAGGGATGTTATGATAAATGATGTCTCCAAGGAATATTTTACAAAGGAAGTAGATGCCCCCACTCTAGATATGTCATGTATGATGATGCATGAGGGATGGAAGATGAGTGGATGGGAAGATAAAGGAGATAACTAGAGGAGGATAGGATGAGTGATATGGATGAAGGGAATGTATACCAAGAGGTGTCCAAAGCATGCATAAATAGGTGCCCTTTTTTTGATCAAGATCACAAGAAGGATGGAGGGATGGGAGATAAATGGGATATGATGGTAGGATACAGAAGATAGGTATAGCTGGAAGACGGGTGCATAGCTGGAAGCATAGCAGATGGAGGGAATGCATATCAGGAAGCTGCCCCTAAGTGCATATGGGAATTTACGCATGACACCTGTTTTCCAGGTTTTCATCATGGTATTTATCCAAGGTGCTTGTTTTCCAAGTTTTCACCATTAGAAAAATTATTTCTCTTTACTAAATTTTATTTTTTTATTTTTTGGATTTTTCTGATTTTTTTGGATTTTTTGACTTTTTGGATACCACGCAGAAGGAAATGAATAAGGATAGGGAGGTGAATAAGTGGATTTAGAAGGCATGCGATAAGGATATGGATGAAGGAATCAAGCATCAAGTTCTATATGAGGCATTAAGAGCCCTTGTTCAAACCAACTGTTGGATGTTGGTACAACCTTATTAGGATAAATGGATTATGCAAGAGGATGAATTAGAGGGATTTGATGGGGGAGATATGTGGGGTAATGGGTGGGATGTTGGAAAGGGTATGGATAGAATTATGGGGTGGATGTGTGATGGGGTGGTGAGTTCAAGACCAACATTGGCACATATGGTGTTGAATGTGAAATGATAGGAGTATTAATGGATGGAGAATGCGGGGGTAATGGAGGAGATGGGATGGAAAATTTTGGAACATAAGGGCCCAAAAAAGACTTAGGAGATCAAAGGGGTGTATGATTAGCTTTTGGATTAGCAACTTTGGATATTCTTACAAATTTTTCATTTGATGGCATTGCATATTTTTTCTTTGGGATCCACATGGTTTTGATCTTTTCTTTGGTGGACCTTTGCGGGCTACCAATTTGATTTTGATTTTGGATTTTATTTTCTTTTCTACAACATATCATTTAGAGGGGACATGGGAAGCTTTAGATTCATGTGGATGTTTATATTGATAAATTCTTGTTTTAGCACCCAAAGTGCTTTTGAGAGCAATGGGATGGGTGCGAGGAGATGGATGGTGTGGAGAGACGAAGGTAGGATTATAGGGATTATGTGTAGATGGAGGATGTGTAGGTATGTGCCTTTGTTGATCCTGATTAGGATGTGTATGATGGATGGCATGGATAGGTGTTGGATGGATGAAAGGATGAGATGGAGGAGGTGTTCTTGGGATATATGGACCCAAAGCAGACAGAGTGGGTGGAGGGACATTAGAACCCAAGATGGATGGAGTAGAGGAAGGATGGGAGATGGTGGGTGGAGGGATATAAGGACCCAAAATGGATGAAGCAAATGAAGGAGGAATATGGACGGTTGTTTTGAGGTGATACGATAGAGGAGGAGGGATGGCAACATATGATCTAGTGGGGCGATGGGAAGAGCCGACATTTCTTTTGGAAAAGGCTCATTGAGGACGTCTAGAGGTTGTACCAACATTTTTAGATTGTGAGTCTTGGGAAATAGGTCCAAGACCTTGCATACAAACTTGTTCTTTGACTTGGATGGGCTCCAAAATACCTTGCTCATGAAGGCCTAGACCTTTTCCTTGATAGTTCATTTTCTTGAGCATGCAATCCATGATAGGATTTGTGTTATTCTGAAAACATGGTGCAAGTCCATTATTAGGTGGAGGATGAAGGGTGGTATATATACACTATGTTTTCCTTCTGCGAGGAGGTCACCATGGAAGAATGTGAGATTACCAAGGGGATATGCAAGTGGTGTGGGGATAGCAGTTTTAGGTGATGCTGGGGGATTATGAGAGGGAGATGATGGGATAGTAGCATTTGGATGGGCGGTATCAAGAAAGGGATCAGGGGATATGATAGGATCTAGATTTGTGGTAGTGGGTTCATGCGATTGAGATGGAGAAGCTTGAATGACAAGGGGATCATGGGATGGAATGGATGGGGGACTATGATCTTGAGGTGGACTAGATGGGATGATAGGATCTTGATCCGAAGAAGGGGATATGTTCGAATGCTTTGGATTAGGCTCTTGGCATGAATCATCGTGTGTTGGAGGCATGATAATGGAGTCTTGGTGGGAATCTTCAAGTGGGGAAGATGGAGGGATGGAGGATTCAAAACATTCATGGGAAAGGATTTTAGTGGATTTGATTTGGGTGCCGTCGATGGGTTCAATGACTCTCGGAGTAGGAAGTGGGTGTTCAATGGGTTCGGTAGATGTGCCGGTAGGAGATGGGGCCTCAACGGATTCAGAGGATGTGATGGTAGGAGATGGGGGCTTAGTAGATTCAAAGGATGTGATGGTAGGAGATGGGGGCTCAGTGGATTCAGAGGATGTGATGGTTTCGATGGTTTGAGTGGTGCTAGGGGTGGTACCATCAATGATAGGTGCTGGGTGGAGAAGGGTCTCGTCACTAATGACCATGGATGATGGGTTGGGATGACATGATTCCACAACTTCAAGGTGTGGAGTGGGAGATGTATTCTTTTCTATAAGTCCTTGGAGAACTTCTAGAGTGAGGAACTTGAATACTCTAGGCTGAGATGGCGTGGTAGGAGTGGATGAAGTATTATGGATTGGTGGGGGATTAGGACTAGGGATTGGTGGATTAGGATTAGATGAGGGAATGGGATTGGATGCAAGACTGGGAATAGATGGGGGCTTAAGATTAGATGAAGGGTTAAGATAGGGGTATTGGAATGGTGAATTAGGACATGAGGATGCAAGTGGTGGATTGTAGTAAGGATATTGGGATGGTGGATTAGGATGGGAAGATTGAGGTGGCAGATTGAGATAGGTTGGTCTAGGTGTTGGATTAGGATAGGAAGGTGTGAATGTTATATTAGGATAGGTTGGTTTGGATGTTGGATTAGGATAGGAAGGTGTGAATGTAGGATTAGGGTGAGCAGATTGGTATGGAAGATTAGGGTAGTGGGTATATGTAGATGAAGGATTGAGATAGGAGGATGTGGGCGGGGAATTAGGATAGGAGTATTGTGATGGTAGACTAAGATAAGAGGATGATGTAGATGAAGGATATGATGGATATGATAGATATCCCTTGTCAAATGTAGCATAAGCAACATGATTATTCATGGATGAATACATAACAGGATAACTCGAAGGGGTGATTGGATTTTGGAAAGTGGGTGGAGAAAGCTTACTAGCAATGATAGTGTCAAGGGGATCTATGTCACATTCTTCTTGATCAACAAGACTTTCATTATCATTGTCAATGTAATTATGGTTTCCCTTGACCACTATTGATGGAGAATAAGGATTCATGATGATGAAAGGATCAAAGATTTGGGATCGGAATGGACTAAAGCTCAAATTGACATTTAGGTTAAGCTCAAATCATGATTGGATTAAAGCTCAAATTAGGATGATTGGATGATGTGATGGAATTTATTCTGATGATCAGATTTAATTATCAAAGGATAATTATGACACCGAATATACTTCGAGATGGAAGTAGATTGATTGGGTCGAAGGTGATTGGACAAGGATGCAATTGGATTGGACAAGATCGATCGATGGTTGATAAAATAGACTGGGGATCGGATAGGATGATGAAAGGGACTGTAAACCTCGTTTATAGATTACCCTAGGTGACTAAGGATGCTGATTGATTAGATTAAAGGATAAAAGGAAAATTGCGGCACCGAATCCTCTTTGAGATTGAAAATGGATTGATTGGGCTGACGATAATGATTAACTTAGGACAAATGACAATCCTAAGCAAATGTTGAGGATGACAATCAGATCAGACACTTGGGTCAATTTGGATAATAACCCTAGAGATAAATGGATGACAGAAAATGGATGAACGAATACTCAAAATGTGTAAACGATTGATCGGAATGGATGAATGACTACTCGAAATGAATAAACGACTGCTCACAATAGATGAATGATTCTCAGAATGAGAAGATGAAGGTTTGGAATAGATGAAAGATTACTCAGAATGAGTAAATGATTGATCGGGATTGTTGAACGAGAGTTTCAAATGATTGAAGGAGGTGTGAAACGGATGAATGTTTACTCAGAATGAGTAAATGGATGATCGAAATGGCTAAACAAGAGTTTGAAATGATGAAAGGAGGTTTGAAATGGATGAATGTTTACTCAGAATGAGTAAATGAATGATTGGAACGACTGAAAAAGAGTTCAGAATGATGAAAGGAGGTTTGAAATGGATGAATGTTTACTCAGAACGAGTAAATGAATGATTGGAATGACTAAACGGGAGTTTGAAATGATGAAAGGAGGTTTGAAATGGATGAATGTTTACTCGGAACGAGTAAACGGATTATCAGAATCGCTAAAAAAGAGTTTGAGATGATACATGAAGGTTCGAAATATATGAATGTTTACTCAGAACGGGGAAATGGATGATTGAAAAGGGAGAACAACTGTTTAGAATGGATGAATGAAAGGTTGAAATGACTAAAGCTTAGATTAGGGTTTTGGTTAAGCTTATATTGGGATTAGATTAAAGCTCAAATCAAGATTGGGTTGAAGCTTAGAATGATTGGAGGATGTGATGGGATTGATTCTACACCTAATTTTAGGGTTTAAAGAACGTAAGGTGTTGACAATAAGATTTTTCCAGATTTGGCAATTTTTAAAAATTGTCAATTTTTTACATTTTAGGAAACTTCATAGACATACTTTTGAGAGTTTAGTTTTTTCCAAAAAAATACCAAAAACTAAGATAGGATGAATTGCCAACTAACATCCCAAATTTGAGACATGCATTCCGAGTTATTAATGAAAACGATTTTTCAAAAATTGAAAAAAACACTAAATTGTGATTTTGAGGGTTAAGATGGAAGTTTGAGGCCCCAAAAATGTGGCGAAACGGGGTCTAAAGGACTTCTAGTTGGTTGGGAATCCACATACCACCTCATAATGCAACCACCCATAAAATTTCAGCTCAAACGAACACCTGAGTCAAAAGTTATGGCCTTCGAAAGTTTCAACACAAAAATCAAAATTCTCAAAATGAAGTCTAGGTGATTGGGATAGATGGTCTGATGTTGGATATGGAATCTAATGATGTTCTAAGTGGCACTTATTTGATTTTGGTGATGAAACGATGACTTATGAAAAGGTGTTGATGATGGGAAAACGGGTGCTCGGAATGGATGAATGACTCTCAAAATGAGGGGAGGAAGATTCGAAATAAACGAACGAGTACTAAGAACGAGTGCTCAAAATTAGGATTGAATTGAAAAATATGATGGGATTGGTTCCACTGGTCCATTGGTTCACAAAGGGGTGACTATGCCCCCTTCTGGGGCGACCATGCCCCCTCTTGGGGAAACTATGCCCCCTTCTTGGGCGACTATGCCAGGCTCATAGAAGGGCGACTATGCCCCCTTCTAGGGTGACTATGCCCTCATAGAAGGGCGACTATGCACCCTTCTGGGGCAACTATGCCCTCACAGAAGGGAAAATTTTCCCTTCTAGGGCGACTATGCCCTCACAGAGGGGCGAATTTTCCCTTTTGTAGGGAAGATTCACCCTATTGCAGGGTAGATTTGCCCTATTTTAGGGCAGATTCGCCCCACTATGGGGAAAATTTGCCCCACTACTTTCTGGACTCTTTAAGTGGGTAAACAGGCTATTAAAACAAAGAGATAGGCGATTGGAATGGGGTGTTAGATAATCGAATTGAAGAAATAGATGATTGGATTGGGAAAATGAATGATAGGAGTGGATGAACAAGCACTTGAAACTAGTAAATGATTGCTTAGAATGGACGAACGATTGAAAGCTCGAAATGAGTAAACAATTGATTAGAAAGGATGAACAACTCTCAGAATGAGGAGATGGATACTTGGAATGGATGAAAGATTACTCAAAACGAGTGAGCGGAAGATTGAAAGGGATGAAAGACTACTTAGTCTAACGAATGTTGGAATGGCTAAGTGAAGGTTTGGAATGGCCAAACGGAGGTTTGAAATGATAAAATGAAAGTTTAGAATGATCAAACAGATGTTTCAAAGGTTTAGAATGACAAAACGGAGGCTTGGAATGATTAGATAAAGGTTTGGAATGGTTAGACAATGATTTAGAGGCTAAACGAAGCTAAACAGGGCGATTTTGGTTGCATAGGAGGGCAAATTCGTCCCTCTGCAGTAACCAGGAGGGCGTAGTCGCCCTTCTGTAGTGAATCAGAGGGCGCAGTTGCCCTTTTGTAGTAAATCAAAGGGTCCAGTCGCCCTTCTGTAGTAAATCAAAGGGTACAGTCGCCCTTTTGTAGTAAATCAGATGGCGCAGTCACCCTTATGCAGTGAATAGGGACTTGGTTTGATGAAAATGACTATGGCAAGGACTTTAAAATGACAATAATAAGGCCAATTTGTCAAAAAGTTTACTAGTTTCTCACAAGAAAACACTTTCAAGCAAACACAATCCTATGATTAATGTTAAGGGTATGGCCAATGAGGTCTTAATCTAGGATGTACAAGGTGTCTAGAGAGTCCTCGATATACTCTTAGTATGTGAGACACAACCGTGAATACTAGCTCGTCACAAGCATGAGTCGGGAACCCCAGCTAGATACTAAGGGGTATATAAAGGGGGTACAACTTTCGCTCTCCCCCCTTTATATACCCCGCCAGTACGCATGGTTGGAATCATCACTTGGGGTGATGAAATCCCTAAGCAGGTCCCACTAGAAAGAAAGCACTAATCATTTCCAACTACTCCCTAGGCTCATATGAAGTGCAAAGGGAAAGTGAAAACAAATTAATGCCCCCTTTGGGCAACACAAAAAGATAGACATAGCAAGCAATGAATATTACTTCCCCTAATTAGACTATGTTCTTATATTAATGACAACAACAAGGATAGTTTTAAAAATCTGAGCCAATGGATGGCCCTACAAGCAACTGTTACTTGTCTTATCCCGCGTTCTTTGCCAATTACACAAGAATATGCTGAAAAATGTTAGCAAAAACACAAATATCCTTGCAAGAAACAATGCTAGGGGGTTAGTACCTAAAAACATCAAAAAATAGGAACAAAAACAAAGCTAAAATGACAATTTTACCTTTCAAAATGTGTTGTTTTGGGGTGTATTCGCCCTTCTACAATAAAAAAAGTTAGCACAAAAAGTTCAATCAAGGGGCGTAGTTGCCCTTCTGCAGAAAAGTGTTAGCACAAAAAGTTCAACGAAGGGGAATAGTCACCCTTCTATAGAAAAGTGTTAGCACAAAAGTTCAACGAAGGGGCGTAGTCACCCTTCTATGGAAAACCTTAATACAAAGTTCAGCGAAGGGGGCATAGTCGCCCTTTTGCGGAAAATGTTAACACAAAAAGTTCAGCCAAGGGGGCATAGTCGCCCTTCTGCATAAAATGTTAATACAGAAAGTTCAGCCAAGGGGGCGTAGTCGCTCTTCTGCAGAAAATGTTAATACAGAAAGTTCAGCCAAGGGGGCATAGTCGCCCTTCTGCAGAAAACATTAATACAAATTTTAGCCAAGGGAGTGTAGTTTCCCTTTTGTAGAAAACATTAACACAATAAGTTTAGCTAAGGGGGTGTAGTCACCCTTCTGCAGAAAACATTAATGTAGAGTTCAACCAAGGGGGCGTAGTCACCCTTTTGCAGAAAATGTTAACACAAAAAGTTTAGCCAAGGGGGCGTAGTCGCCCTTCTGCAGAAAACGTTAATATAGAAAGTTTAGCTAAGGGGGCATAGTCACCCTTCTGCAGAAAATGTTAGTACAAAAAGTTTAGCCAAGGGGGCGTAGTCGCCGTTCTGCAGAAAACGTTAGTAAGCTCAAATTCTAGACAAGGGCGTAGTCGCCCTTCTGCAGAAAAATAGAGGGCATGGTCACCCTTTTGCGGTTACCAGGAGGGCGTGGTTGCCCTTCTACGGTCACTAGGAGGGTGTAGTCACCCTTCTGCGAAGTGTTCATGCAAACAACTCAACAACAACAAATGTGAAATTGAGGAACCCACATGTGGGTCCCACCGAGCGTGCTAGAAATGTGATATCCAAATATTTTACCTATTCTAAACAACTAAAATGCAATGGAAAAACACAAAGAAACACCTCAAGATTAGCCTAAGAAATTTGTTAATGCAAAGAGAAAAAGTGTTAGATGATGACAAATGGTTATACCTTCTCTTTCCAGCAGAAACTCCTTGGTTGGCCCTTGATTTTAAATTACTTTGTATGCTCCTTTGATGGCTCTTGATGTGGCTAAATGCAAGATTTAACTATATGCTTGGATGCAAATGAAAATAGATGAAATTGATGGCTAGATGAGTGCACAAAATGGCAGCATTTAGTTGCAAAATGGCTAAGTGTTGAAAATACCTTAGAGGAGGGGGTATTTATAGGAGAATTTGAATTCTCTAGAGAATTCAACAGTTGAGATTTATCCAACAAGGCCAAGATGAAGGGCCAAGGTGAGTTAAGAACTCACAAGCCCTCACATTTTGACATGTGGAATGTGAAGTGGCTAAGGGTGAGATGATGTGTAGGTGATGTGGAAGGATAGTACATGATGTGGAGGAAGGACATGTACCTTGGAAGTGCATTGGGAGATGAGAAGATTCCTTAGAGGAATAAATGTGAATTAAAAATTCACATGCTTGGGAGAATCTAGTGCATAAGAGAGAGTCTCCAAAAAGGTGGGAGTTTGTCACATGTGACTTGATGTGACAAGTCAAAGATTCTAGAAGATGCATGGGAAAAGGGGTTCTAGGAGGGATAAAATGTGAATTAAAAATTCACATGGGGAAGAGGGGAACCTAGAGTGAATAAAAAAAAATTAAAAATTCCTTGGGGGATGGGGAGAGTTGACCAAGGTACTAATTTTTTAAATAATTAGTAATTAGAGGATAATTAGGAGTTAATGAGGATTAGAAGCCAACTTGCAAAAGTTGGAGGATGTGACACATCCTAATCAAGGATTAGGCATGTGCACATCCTTAATGAAGAGATTAGGAGATGGATTAGAATTAGATGAAAATGACATGTGAATAATTAAATAAATGCCATATTTATTTAATTCATTTGATGAAAAGGGGATCAAAGAGGGTAAAGTATTTAATTATTAATTAAATACCTTAGGAATTTGGTAGAGTTAAGGATATTAATTAAATAATAGTAATATTACTTAATTAACTCTGATATGAGGATGTTTAGATGAAAAGTGATAAATTTGGATAAATTAAGCATCCAAATTTGGATGTCTACAGTTATAACCACCAAGGGATAAAGAACCATTTTTAGAAAAGGTGGTGTATGGTTTTTGACGATCGCCTATGCAACAACGATGAGGTGCCGCATTTTTTTTTTGAGGAAACTCTACTACGAGTTTTTCCTCAATAAAATTCCAAACTACTTTGATGTGGGACTTCTAGGGTAGAGGTGGGGGCTCTGCACAGGATAGAGTAGGGGCGCATCTTGATCCACAACAACCAGCAAGATGAGCATTGGCTAGAACAACATATGTGCATGTGGCTATCCCTTTTGTTTTGAAGGAGAGTGTTGAGGTTGAGAAACTGTAGTCGATTAGTTCCTTGACCCAAAGACTCATACAACATGCCACTCTTGTAGTACAGGGTGATTTGAATGAGACTTTGGGGACTAGAGTTCCACCTTATATTTTTCAGGCTTGCGAGACACCCTGTGGTTATGATGCCACACATAGTCAGGTGTTCTTTGTGGTGTTAATGAAATGTGTCACTCATTTCTTCTTTTAGTGTTTCTTCTTTGAGGGTCTTTGGAGGCATATTTGGAACTATCCTCTTCTTCATACTAATTTTCTATCTAAGTTTTGGGCTAGTTTGGGGTGTCCTCCTATTTCTACTTTTGTTATTTTGGTGGCTTGGGATATTGGTCCCATTTTTATTATTTGGAAAATCTAGTTGGAAAGAAGTTGTAAAAAATTTGAAGGTCATCATAGTCTCATTCAATATGTTTGAAAAAATATTTTGGACTCATTAAATGAAACTTTGTTGGCTAAGTGTTCTATGGATGAATTCTTTGGTTCATTTGATATTTAGATTTTGTGACAACTTGATTTGGGGCATTTTATTGGATCTATTCCTTTTGGCCCTAGGCTCAAATCTTATAATAAGGTTAATACAATAGGTAATTGGTCCCCTCCTCCAATAAGTTTTTCAAAATTAACATTGATGGTTCTTCTTGTAATAACTCGAGTGTTGTGATGATATGTCAAGTTGGATGGAATAGGATTGGTTTGGTTTACTTCTATTTTTTGTTGTTGTAGGAATCTATGCTAAGAATTAGATGGAGGCTTGGGCACTCTTTGTGGCTCTTGAGAAAGCTTGCGAGCTAGGTTGGAAAAAAATAATTTGTGAGGTGGATTCCATAGTATTGGCCATCCTTCTAAATAATGGAATATTTTTATAGTCTTCTTGGAGTTTGGCTTATTATAATGATCAAAGTCTTCACCTTTCACAAAATTTTGAGTTTATCTTCTTTGTTCATATCTGTAGAGAATGAAATATTGTTGTGGACTATTTGGGAAAAAGGGTCTCTAATGTTAATTGCACTTAGAAGGTTACAAATTAGGTGTCCCTATCTTCTATTCAATCTTCTTAGTTTCTTCAACTCCTTTAGAATGATTTGGTTTGATTTTTTCATATCAATATGATATCTTTTAGTGATTTTATGGTTATTTTTCATTTATCTAAATAGAAATGGAGATAGAGTTGAAAGATTTATGAAAATCCTCTTTGAATTTTTACTCTTTAAATTTTAATGACAACTATTACCCTTTAAAAATATTTATGTGATTTTTAAAATTTCTTAATTAATATATAAACATTTTTAAAAATATCAAAAATACTTTGTAGACATGTAATTCCATTAAATGGGTGTGAACATCATGAATAGGGGTTATGAGCTATCCACTACCATCTTTTGAAAATTTTGGGTCCAATCACAAGAGCATAGTGTCCCTTAATAGGCCTCAAGGATTTTTTAATTATTAGCCAATAGGATCTTTATTGCGGGCTTTGCCCATCGGAAAAGTCTCATGCCTGAGAGAAATTGTCTCACGACAAAATTTTGCTAGCCAAAATCATTGAAATTGGTTGGATAAAATACTCGCCCATTCTTAAGTCCATAACCACACTTCACATCTTTATCTTTATTTTTAAGCGCACCATTCAATATCTATGGAAAAAATTGCACTGCACTTCTTTAACGGCACCATTTGATATCGTTGCACTTGATAACGCCACCAATGTGGTAACCTCACCACCATTATGCTTTATAAAATCTCTATAGCTCTCTCTTTATTGTGAATTAATTGAAGTAGCATCACAACTTACTATGAATGGATTGAAGCAGCAACCAAAAGAAATAGGTGTTAATTTTTGTGTTTGGTTTTCTCGGTAAGCAATTTCTAGAATTTTCCCTTAGTCTCTTTTACATTATATTTTTCATATTTTACATTGATTTTTTATGTTCCCATTAACTTTCATTGAATTATTTCCCTTTGTCGTTACTCGTAGGAAAAATATTGCAGTTGGTCACTTCGTTATCCACCTATTTTTCATTATTCTTGTTTTCCCTCAGCAAACAGATTAGGGATGATTAGTAGGCATTAAGAGAGAAGGAGATCACATTAGGGATTTCTGCTTCAAAGAGGTTAATGAATGCTTTTTCCTTAATTTTTAATTGACGGTATGCCTCTTTAGTCTTTCTTTATGTATATATTTTAATTTCTTTAATTCATGGTCAGTAGATCTAAATTCTTGTAATAAGTATTGAAAGTGTTTACATCTCTTCTATACATTTTTTAATCTTTGCATTGGTTAGGTTTTTGCAAATTTTTTAAGAATTTGAGGCATATGCTTTTCCATTTCTTATTGATGTTTTAAGGATGGATCATGCTTAGTATTTGAGTAAACAACCATTCCATTTCCATCAAAAATTTAGAAGCATACAAGTACCCAATGTCTTAACAATATGATTTATCAAATGTACTTCCAAGAGACCTGTAGAAAAAGTCAATTCATTTTCTTCATTTTTTTAATCTTGGACATTGGGCTAACCCATGCTTATTAAATTGTCAAAACTTAAGGATTATCTGCTAAGGAAATCTCTTCTAGGAAGAAAAAATCCATTACTAGGGGCCAGGAAACCCTCATGACTTGGTGATTACACCTTATTGTAGGAGCAACCACCCAACATGTGTGAATAGTAAACCCCAATAGTCCCAGTTCTACATACTCGATGGATGGAAAAAGAAATTTGATCTTAGTGGATAGTGTGAAACTCTCTCATGCTTGCCAATGAACCAACACCATAGTAATCCTTCTATCTTGTTTCCTAATTCCTAGCTCTCTACATGTAAAATTCATTGGGATTTGTCATTTCCTAAATTTTATATATAAATCAAGATAGTTGTTTCTGATTTCGACAAGTACTCATCTATATCTTCTGCCTTGTTAGTAACACCTAAATTTCATTCCCACCAATTCTTGGTGTGATTGTACTGTGGCAACTATGTGAATAAATAATAAGGAAAGTGGTTGTGCTATTGAATAACCCAAATAGCTCTCTTTAGGTTGAGCACATACACACAAGTCCTAATAGGAAACTGGGTACCTTGCTAAATAATCCAGTTTGGTCTTTTGGTTTAAGATTCACATCAACAAGCATTTAGTTCCAGCAGGGTTAATTAGTAAACAATGTTATGAAAAGTTTCTTTATATTTTTTACGAACATTTAGTTAAATGCAAATTGTTAGAATACCCTTTAGTTAAAGGCATATGTATGATTATGTTTTCTAAAGTTTTATGCAACTCTTTTGCTAAGAGGGTTTTGATATGAATCTTTAAGTGCTTAAAGATTCATATCCACAAGTATTTACCCACCACATGGAATGTGAAGAAGTGTTCTCACTACTCCCTATATCCATATTTCTTATACTTTATCACTCAAATCTTATAAATATTAGAGTGTTCATAAATTATTCCCTCTTTCAACAATTTATTTCAAGTTATCAACATAGTCACTTGAACATATCGGTGGGAGTGTTTTAGAGTATAAGAGTCTATAACTTGTAGTTGTGTTTAGTTTTGTTTTGCATTAATTCTTGTGTCATGGAAGTATGGGGATTCAACAAGCTTCTCATAATGTTTGTAAAGCAATCCTAGGGAAAACTATAACATGTGTATCCTGTAATGGAAAAATGTGAATGATAATTTGGTATTAATGAATGATAAATATTATTAATTGAACTCATCACTAACCTATATAGAGTTGCTTGCCCTCTTATAATGTTGGAAGTAGGCTGCCACTATGTGTGCTTTCTTGGCTGGGGATTAGACTCCTTAGAAAACATTGGAGGCCTGGAGATCTAGACGACATGTGAGAAAATTAGAACATTAGGCTACTAATACGCTGACATATGACCATTGAATTTCTATTTTACTCTTCAAACCTCCTTCCAATACCTCCCAAATAAGCCATGTATCCAAATTAGTCACTATCTACAAACATATCCAAACAATGCAGAAATTCCATGAATGCCAAATGAGTATTAGCAATTTCCCACAAACATATCTTTAAAATGCAACAAAGCCCAACTAATAACTATCCAAAAACATATCTCTAATTTACAACAAAGCATGCCATGATTGCCCGAATAGTAACACTATCCACAAACATTTCTAATCTTTTAGAACAACATGCCATGATTGCCCAATTAGTAACACTATCCAGACATTTCTAATCTTTTGCAACAACATGCCATGATTACCCAATTGGTAACACTACCCATAGATATTTCTAATCTATTTCACAAATATACTATGTAGTCTACTACTTATACTCTAGATGCCTAAAACAAAATTCATCCTAAAACATGAGTGAGTCTTATGAACTAATGCATATCAGTCTTAAACATCTACAACATAAGTAAAAGTTAAAACTATCAATACAATAAAGAAGTGTGGCTGTTTAAAGAGTCTTCAAATGCCTTGAGAAGCTTCCATCATCAAACTATATACTACATCAAACCCATTGTATGTAAGTATGATCAGAGAAGTAAATATATGAGACAAGACTAGAAATTGGCCAAATGGCTCAATACAATATAATAGTGGAGAATGACTCCCCAAAGAGTCATCAAATGCCTTGAGATGCATCTGTTATCAAACCCTATACTAGATTAAATCCATCATAATATAAGTATGATCATTGATGTACATTGTAAATAGATGAGACAAGAATAGAAAATCCAAATTGATCTCATATACTCTCATAGTGGCACCTCTTATCCACTAGATTTGACCAATTATGGTTGCAATTGATGCACATAGTAGCCACTGACTTAGAACTGATAAAAGATAATTATCTGGATTAACAGGATAGAGATACTTTGTCAATTTTGAAATGGTAAACTAATCAGGAATTCCAAAAAGATACATGTAAGCAACTATTATCAATAGGATATAGATAATAGGTCTTTAGAAATTCAAATAAAAATGCTACCTATAACAACTGAAGAATATCTATCTATATAGTAATTAAAAACTCATAACTGAAGTTGACAGTTCTTACCAATTCCTATAAACCAACCAGGTTGCATGAAAATTATTTATAGGTAGAATGAAGTTGATGAGTAACTAGAACTAAATGCTATTCACAAGAACTATATTAGATCCATAGTAACTATGATATTAATTTATTTGGCAATAAGAAACCCCAAAACATTTTAAATTATAGCTGGTAGATATTAATTAATACAAAAGTTCTGCTAAAAGAGATTTACTCTTCATTGGAGGAATTCCTTACAAAACTAGATGCAACAACAAGATATTAATCACCACCATCCTTCATCAGGAATGATCAATGCAATAGAGAAGAGCCTAGAATGTTAATCACTACTTTGTTAAAACAATAAAATAACAACATATAACCATTACAAATACAAACAACATGGTTTCTAGTTCTCTATTGGTTTATGGGCATAATCATTATATTTTACAATTTACTAGTGTGATTTAAAGAGTTTTATGTGTTCAACAATGGAGTTTAATAATGCCATCTTTGTTCAAATGAGCTTGCTCCATATATAAATTTTGGTATTAAAATCATCCAATTCGTGTATACCACCCATAGTATCCCATGCTTGCACGGATGTTAGATGGGCTTGATTGTTTGCAAAATCAAGATAATGCATGCAAATAGTTCACTATCTCCCATCTCCCAATTCTTTCTTTTGTCCCTATGATGGGTTTATGACCCAAATTAAATGCATGCAAACACATAACAAACACAAAAATATCCCAACAACAAATATTTTAAATTTTTTGAATGATATTAAAAGACACAAATAACATTGAAATTCACTAGACTGACATAACTTACTAGGTGTAACCAATATACAAATACAATGCCTTGATGATCCTGATGATGCTCTACAACATCTTATACTAACGCCTTGTAGATACTATTGATGGTTTGCATGATCCTGCTAATAATCCATACCACAAACCACTCTATGAGGCTTCCATCCCCAAGATGATCAGATTAATATGCCTATAGGTTTCTGTCTCCAAGTGCTATAGCTGCTGAAAGCAACATCACGTTCCAAGGAATGAAATTGTGTTTGGTTTCTAATTTTCAAAAGTTTCATTTTGTTTTCCTCCTAGCACTTCCTATATGATTTCATCCCTAAATAAACGGTAGTTAACTGAAAAATCCCTCCCTCAAATGAGAGTAGCTAACTGCCAAGTCTATCCCTCAATTAGTTGTGTTATAACTAAAAACAAACCTGCTGAAAGAACTAACTTAAAGTCACTTAAGGAACTGAACTGAAAGTCACAACTGCTGCTTATATTCATCACCACCATCCTTTATTAGGAATGATCAATGCAATAGAGAAGAGCCTAGACTGTTAATGAATATTATGGCTCATGGAAGCAATAGTTGATTAGAGTGGAGTTTAACATAACTGTAGATATCTGTTTTTTAATAATACCTTTTCCATATGCATGAAGCTTCAATTAGTTTTTAAATAACCTTTTAAGGAAGCAATTAGAGGACCAGTTAATATAATTGAAAACTTTGTGAAAGCTATTTTCATTAGAAATAAATTTCCCAAATTGAAAAAAAAGATTACAATATTTGATAAGAAATTCCCTTTAGTTGATGAGAATCAACATACTAAATCATTTACATGTGCTATTAGTAGGTGGTAAGTTTCTTTGAAGTATTAAGTTTTGCAGGTGCTTATACCATTTTATGTTTTTGTGAGTCTATTTGGAATATATCTACCATAATATATGGAACTTTTAATTTGTAATACATTTTTTCTACGCTTGCGTGGTTGTTTAATAAAATAAGCCCACATTTATAACAAGTTAGAAAATTGAGTTTTATAGGGCATTTCATACACCAAAAGATTTGTCAGTTTAGAAGCCAACTTTTCCTTATCACTAAATCAATGACATTTTTGAAGAGATTTTGGCCCACAAATTATCTTCAAGGGTGGACTTCCATATTTAATGCATAAACGCTCTATCTAGATGATTTTGTGATTCACATAGGTTCTCATTTTATAATTACAATTGTTGTTGAAACCTGTTACAAGAAATATAGTTCTTGTAACATTGTAGTTTTTGGAAAAGTCTTCCATGCCACACTAAAACCATCATGAATTTTTCTACCACTTAAGAAACCAAACTGCTTAGCTAAAATAATTTGGAAGGAACTGGTTTGATCTGTCTATTAATAACTTTGGTAATGATTTTGTATATAGTATTACATATAAGGAGTTTGTTCTGAAGTATTTAGAAGTATATGGAACAAATTTTTGGGAATCAAATAATTTTAAGAATTCAAAAGTTTAAGATTAAGTTACAAAGCCTACTTGTATGGTAAATTTGGATCTACCCATCAATCCTGAAATTTAAAAGTAGCAGTTGAGAGAAATTGTCTCATGGCAGAATTTTGCTTGCCCAAATCATTGAAATTGTTTGGATAAAAATACTCATCCATTCTTAAATCCATAACTAAACTTCACATCTTTATCCTTATTTTTAAGAGCACCATTCAATATCCATGGAAAAAGTTGCACTACGCTTCTTTAACGACACTATTCGATATCCATGCAAAAAAAAAAGTTGCACTTAACAACACAACTAGTGTGGTAACTATAGATACAAAAAATCTACCAATCATACTTGTTCTTGATTGCTAACACTACTTCATCTTGGATCATCCCCTTTGCTAATCGTTTAATTAGATAGTTTGTATTTGATTAAATTCATCATATTTCATCCCTTAATTAAATAAATTAAATTTATCTAATTAAGTTGTCACCTCCTGTTAATTAAATAAATCAATCTTATTTAATTAACCCTATAGTCTCTATTTAATTAAATAATCCATTTTATTTAATTAAATCTCTAAAGTCATTTTATTAAATTAAATCAATCTTGATTTAATTTAATCTAACATCATCTTTCTTTAATTAAATAAATCAAAATCTTTATTTAATTAAATCTAAATCATATTCCTCTCAACTTTGATTTAAATCTTGATCCAAAAATATAAATCAAATTGTCACATCAACTAATCTCCTTTTAATTTAATCAAATCTTGATTAAATTAATCTTAATCCCCTAAATTCTCTAGATTTTTCCACTTGCTCAATAAATCATTTCTTTTGATTTAATAAATCTTCTAATTACTTTCAACATTGCATCAAAAGGGAATATTCCTCCAAGTTTGAAAATCCCTCCAAGTGGATTTTTCCTTCCAACAAGGAATTGAATATCTCTTACATGTCCTTGTGCATTGAGCCAAGTGGCATTTAAGTCATTTCTTTCTCCCTGCAACATGTCTTTTCATAAATTTGAAATTGCACCTAATATCATTTATTGGCACATTCATCAAAATGTGCTCAACCTTTGTCCACTTACATGTTGACAAGTGGCTTAATGCTATCAGTTGGTCTTTTATCCCACATTCATCCCTTTTGCCTAAATCTTCAACATTCTCATCTATAAATAAGAGGCTTTCCTTTGTATTTTGGATCCACAACTTAGAGAAAAGTTACTATCTTCATATTTAGAGCAATTTCATCCATTTCCATAGCATTTTTCCATCATCATAGCTAGGTTATTGCACATTTCATCAAGGAGGAACATTATTCATCATCATCAAGTGGATCAATCTTCATCAAGCTTACAAGGGATTGGGAAAGGGCCATTTTCCACATCAAAATGACACCAATTCCCCCATGGGATTGAGAGTTTGCATGCTTTGATAGGATTTAATAGCTTTTCTTTGTTTGTTCTTCATCTATTTCCTATTTTGAGCATTGTAAATGAATTGCACGGGGAATCTTAGTTCTAACTTGCATATGTGACTAACATTGTGTTTGTGTAGGTCTAGGATTGGGGTTCACATTTTGGTGCTAGAGGTAGGGCGAATATGAAGTTTTTAACACATTTTTTCAAAAATTCTATGGTTTTTTGCTAACTTTTGTGCCTACAAGAAACTACATTGCTATAAGTATAGCGGTGCCATACATCGATGCTACTAGTCCATCTCGACGGTACAAATTCAAATTTCTAAACTCCGATGCTGGGCCATTTCTCAGTCGTTGGGTTCCCAAATTTCAAACAGTGACGCTTGCCAAAATAGCTTCACAATTGTGCTCTTTGTTCCTACTGCAGAGCATCGCTGTTAGTCCTAGCGGCACCATATAGTGTTCCTGGTCTCTTCAAAATGCACCGCATATACAGACTACACCATTGGAGTTGGGTAAAAGGCATTAATCAATTAAATTTTAACATGTGTTTTTTTATTCTGGTTGCTTTTGACTACTAACTATTTTTTGACCTATGTTTCTATAGTTTAACCAGTTTTTGTAGGTTGGCTTGATCGAAGGTGAAGGAAGGAAACAAGGACAAATCTTCTATGACATCATCATCTCATTGAATCAATTGTTTTTAAACACTTTGGGGGAGAAATCTTAAGAATTGAACAATTGAAAAGAATCTTAGGAAAACTTACTAGATTTTTTTTAAGGTTAACAATTGAACAAGCAACTTTCACTTTTCCTTTTGGTACTTTAAAAAGAATCCAAATTTTGCTTTGAAGGTATAAAATGAGCATGTGCATCTATGTTTTGTAATCACTTATCCAAAATAATATCATACAAAAGACGTATGCGCTTCTCTCACGCCTCACGATGATCTTGAGAATCAAAAGTATTTTTTGTGATATTAGGTTGTATAAGTGATTACCTCCACACTTCAATTTGGATTCTAAAATTGAACAAATCTTGTGAGTGTGAGTGCAACATATTGCGTGTGTTTTGTCTTTGTTTCTCAACAAATATTGATCAAACTATAGATGCGTTTGCTAGCTTTTTTTTTTTATCTTGGAGGCCTTTCTTGTGGGAAAAAGTAATCACCCAAGTGAACGACCCAACCGGGAACATGCTAAAGCCAAGTGACTTCCAATCGGTATATAAGTGTGGGTACTTGAGGAAAGTTCAAGTATCACGAGGATTGTTTTGAAAAGAAGGGCATCAATGGTCTCTTGTTGCATGGATGATCCCCCATGAATGGAATGCCTGTATTAAAACCCCTTGTCTAAAAGACCAAATCCTTAATCTATTTGTTGGTGCAAGAATGGTCATTTTGAAGTTGCCCCACATTTTTATGGCTTTTAGTAGAGATGAGAAGTATGCCATGGGAGTTTCATGGATACTGATGGTTGGCTGACCTGAGAAGCGAGTGCATTGTAAGGGGGAGCCTGTGTGGTCAAGCATCTAATAATCCATTAAAAGTAGGCATAGTTGGATTTATCCAAGTGGGGATTCAACAAATATTGTCTCAATATCCATAGGGTTGTGCATGTTCTTGGAATCAAAACACTTTGCTTGATCTTAAAAATTGGAAAACAAACATTCAACATGATCATCAAAATTTCAAGCCCTTTAGGAAGCAAATATCTTTGAAAAAGTTTAAGTGTTATTGCTTTCCCTAGGGATTCTATCCTTAGAGGTTTCTAAGCATTTGAATTTACATCTCAATTTTCTCACTAAAGTCAACAATAGGGAACCTTTTCCTTAATTTCCTTGATTTCCACATAATGGACCTTGTGGGATGAGAAGAAATTGGCACATTGGACATTTAGTATGAAAACCTAATCAAGAATTGTTTGTAGTAAAAATAATTCATTAAGCAAAGCTAAAAAAACAATCCAATCTCACACATGTGCTCTTTCAAATTATTTCTTGAAAGATCAAAATCCAAAAACCGAAGAAAAAAGGTCTTAGTCAAAAAGCTCGCAAGAAAAGGTTTTCTATGCTTTATGAGTTTAGAGAAATATTGACCTTCAGATTTTACAAACGTGCATCAAGGAACAATCCAAATTTGTACTCATTTTACTATTGTCAAAATCTTGCACTTTTCCAAAGGTTTGAGTATCTCACATAGGAAGTACTAGCATGTTCTTCAACACCTTGGTCTAGTAAAAAAAAGTCTTTCTAAGTCTCTTAGGATCAAAATAAAACTTTCATCCATCCTTCAAACATCAAATAAAAATTCACCTCACAAACAACCCTTGGAAATATTGAAAAAATCCTTTATACTAAACTTTGGAAAAATCCTCTTGAAACCAAAAAATTAAAACAAATCCAAATCATCTTATTTGACTATGTGTGTATAGATGAATCCTTCTTTTCACACTTAGTCAAAGTATCATCTTGTAGAAAAGTTCACTCTAGGACAACATCCAAAATCCTAGAGTGTATGAGCTCATTATCCCAAATCAAAATCAAAATAAAATAAAATCAATCCAAAATAAAAAAAAATCAAGACATCAAATCCTGAAGTCCTAAGGTTTAGCATCCCCCTCAAGGTTTCCTAAGAGTTCACTCTTCCACCAATCCTCCATCCTTTCATTATCACCACCATCATCCTTTTGATCCTCATTGTCTTAGACTTTCTTTTTTACACCTAAAGATTAGATCGATCCAAAGAATTAGAGGTTCATCTCTTACATTCTTGAAAATTGATTCTCATTTTATAGTTCAAACTAGATCACAACACAAGAAGAACATGGATACAAACAAAGAAACATCAATTTCGAGTGACCTAAGTCAAACCAATTCTAAAATAAATCCCGTTGGATCAAGCAATCCCCTAACCAATCTTCCTCTATCATCACAAAATCCTCAAGAGGAGGCCAAGTGGAAGACATCACCAATAATGTCTAAGGGATGACACAAGATGAGATCATTGAAATGGTTCAAAATCCTAAAACCCACAGAATTATCAATACCATGATGAGACTCAATCCCTCCCAATACATGCTTGAATTAGCTAAAGAAGGGGCTAAACTCCCTTCTAATTTTGATGTAAGCACTATTATGGAGAAGCATCCTAAGATCATGACCCCAATCTCATCCACACCTCTAATCTTATCCACACCTCAATTCCAAAGCATCCCACAAATCACATCATCCATTGTTCCAACTCAACCAATTGTTAACCAGGGGAGTTCATTTCTTAATGCATTACAAACACACCCCCTTGTGAACAACCAATATTTTGACGCGAACACTATCTTGGGTCAATCCGTCCCATTGAAACAATTACACCCACATGTTCTGCTCACCTTTCAAGACCCTAATGACCCATCATCATCTTTTTGCGTGGCACCAACATACCCTCTCAACACACAAACCTCTCTCCCTATGACTTCACAAGGAGGAGGTGGGCTATTTGGACCAAGGGGCATCTTTGACCCTTCATCTTCATTTTCCCAAGGGAATACACCACCAATTTTTCCACCAATTCCACCTTTTCCATTAACATCCACATCACCTCTCAGTTTGGGGTTACCTTCTTTACCACTAGACTCAATCAAAATTAAAAAAAACCCTGATCATCAATCAAAGCATCATATCGAATCCTCTGACCTTTCCATCAATATCCCAACAATATATGGCAACCATCCCAATAACACAAGCAACCAACACATCATCTACCATCCCCTAAATACCTCAAAATGTGGTCTCTCAAGGGCCAAACATATCAATCACTCCATCCACTAAAAAAGTCCCAATCATCAATACAACGGTGCCTCTCATCATAGCAATGAACACCATTCCAAATCCACCACCACCAAAATTGAACACAATAAACCAATATAACATCATGTTGCAAGAAGCTCAACAAGATTCCTATCAAAAAGCGCTTCAACAAATTCAAATTCAACAAGTTGCACAACTAGCTACTCAACATACTACCCAAGCCGCTTAAGTAGCTCAAGCCGCACATGAAGCACAACAAGCACAAAAAGTTGCTCAAGCTCAAGGTTTGTTACAACAACAAGCTACCCAAGCTACTCAAGCCACTCAAGCCACTCAAGCTACTCAAGATGCATAGGTTGCACAAGCTTCCCAATAGGCGCAAGCTCAAGCAAAAACTCAAGCTTAGGCACAAGCCGAATATCAAGCTCAACAAGTGCAAGCACAGGCTCAATACTAGGCACAACTGCAAGTAGCCCAACAACTAGCATATCAGTAAGCCTTGCAACAATACCAAGCATAGTAGGAAGCAACATTACTAGCCTAACAACAAGAGTTGTTGGCATAGAAACAACATGACCAAAAACAAGCATTATTGGCACAACAACAATAAGACCAACAACAAGCGTTGTTGGCACAACATCAACAAGACCAACAACAAAAAATGTAGGCATATCAGCAAGCCTTGATCGCACAACAGAGCTCACAAAAAATTCCCACTAACACCCCCAACACTACACCCATCACTCAAACACCTCAACCACTTCAAAACACATTCACTCCACCCCCTGATCTGCAAGATGATGTAACAACACAAATCAAACTGCTCTCATAGCAAGTGCTCGATCTCCAATCAGGGAAGACAACAAAGACACCAAGAAACTTGTGTCCCTATCTATTCAACAGGAGCCTTGCAATGGTACATTTCCCAAAGGGGTTTGAAATCCCTAAATTTGACAAATACCATGGGCTGGGCAACCCTGAAGATCACATCAGGGAATTCTAGGTACATTGCATGGAGGTCGCATATGACGATACATATCTGATGTGGCTATTTCCTCAAAGTTTAGCTGGTCACACCATGAAGTGGTTCTCCCATCTTCCTCCTGGCATAAATTTTTTTCAAGAGATCGTAGACGCATTCATAAAAAACTACGCCTTCAATATCGGTATGGATGATAGTCTAGAGGAACTATCTGCACTTAAACAAGCTAAGGGGGAATCATTCACTTCCTTCTTACAAAGATGAAGATCCAAGGCCAATAGAAGCAAATGGTCCATGCCTGAAGAACAAAAATTTTGCACCATCATCACCAACCTTGAGAAAACCATGGCATTTCAGGGTATGTGCAAGATCATTATGGAAAAAATAGGCCCTTAAGTGGCAATGAAAATTTAGAAAAATCAGAGTTAGATAACTTGACATAAAAATTTGAATAAGTTAGCTATATTATTTCAAAAATATGTAAGATAGAATGTGTGGAAAATTGAATGTAGTTTCTAAACTACTAGGTTTATTTTTCTAAAAAAAAATCTATTTGGTGAAAAATTGAAATTTCAATGTAGTAGTACTTAAATTTCAGGGAAAAAATAAGAAGTAGGTGTCTGTTTGACCACCCTAACCATAATAAAATGATAATGTTTTTTAATAATATTTTATATATAAGTAGAGGACTTATGTCATGATGTGATGCATATTTTTTTATAATTTTTTTCCAAGTAAATAATTAATTATGATTTTTTTATTACAAATTTTAAAAAATATAAAAACTCGTATGTCTGGCCACCTTAACTTGGTCAAAACTTCATGAAATTCATTTTTTTTAAATCCTATAGTATGTGAAGCATAGAATGTGACACATGTTTTGGATTCAAAAAATGTGATACCGTTTGAATGATATAGATGTTTTTCAATCAGGCTATCAATCAGGACTTTAGTCGTAATTCAAATAGAAAATGAATAATAATTATTTATTAGATTCAAAGTAAAGTATAATTTATATTGGTGGAAAGCTGAGAAGCTGCTTTACAAACCCTTTTCGTTTCATCAATTTTGGGTAAAAAAAAGTTATCAGCCACATGGGCAAAGTATGGAAAAGCAAGGTAAGTTGTTAAACACGTTTTTTGTGTTGACTTCTTAGGATTGGCAATTCTGAACCAAATTCCAAACCAAGCCTGAGGCTAATCCCTAAGCATTAAATTTTGTGTTAGAAATATCAGATTTGAATCCAATATCCGATATGTTTTATATAGAGTTTAAAAAATGTTATACAATTTATGATATATGATTTTAAAAATTCAATAAAGTTTATAATTTAATATATAATATACAATATAGTTTATAATGTAATATATAATATAGAATTTATGATAATATCTTACCAAATTATATATTTAATATATAATATATTATATTATTATGTATAATATTTAAATATATATATACATATATATATTACTAATATATAAAATATATAAATATTATCTCTTTCCCTCTCTCTCTCTCCCATGTCTCTCACTCAATCACTCTTATCTCTCTCCCCTCTACCCTCTATCTCTCTCTGACTCCCTCCCTCTCTTTCACCGACTCCCTCTATCTCTCTCCCCTCTACCTTTAACCCTAAACCCTAAACCCTTAACCATGAAACCCTCTACCCTCTACCCTCTACTCTCTCTCTCTCTCAAGTCTCTCTCTCCTAACCCCCTCTCCCTCTCTTAGGTCTCTCTCTCGCTCACTCCCTCTATATCTCTCCCTCTACCCTTAACCCTAAACCCTAAAACCTTAACCTTTAAACCCTAAACCCTTAAACCCTCT
>VDFB02281492.1:357681972-357774995 GCA_007258455.2 Sequoia sempervirens
TCTCCCTCCCTCTCTCGCAATCTATCCCACTCTCTCCCATCCTATATACCACTTTCTCCCACTCTCTCAAGTCTCTCTCTCTCACTCAACTCCCTCTATCTCTCTCCCACTCTCTCCCACCCTCTCTCCCACTTTATCCCACTCTCCCACTCCTCTCCTTCCCACTTCCTCTCTCCCACTCCCTCCCACCCCTCTCCCACTCTCTCCCACTCTCTCTCCCACCCTCCCACTCTCTCCTCCATCTCTCCCACTCTCTCTCCCACTCCCTCTCCATCTCTCCAAATCTCTCCCACTTCTCTCTCTCCACTCTCTCCCACCCTCTCTCACTCAATTGGCCTATCTCTCTCCCACCTGCCTCCCACCTCTCCCCCACTCTCCTTACTCTCTCCCACTCTCTCCCACCCTCTCCCACTCTCCCCTCCCTCTCTCTCCCACTCTCTTCCCACTTCCCTCTCCCACCCTATCACACTCTCTCCCACTCTCTCCCACCCTTTCCCATTGTCTCCCACCCTCTCCCCCACTCTCTCCTAGTCTCTCTCCCACTCTCTCCCACTCTCACCTACTCTCTCTCCCAGTCTCTCCTAGTCTCTCCCTCTCTCCAACTCTCTCCCTCTCTCTCAAGTCTCTTCCTCGCACCCCCACTCACTCTCTCAAGTCTCTCTCTCACTCACTCACTCACTCCATATATCTCTCTCCCCTATACCCTTAACCCTTAAACCCTAAACCTTGAAACCCTAAACCCTTATAACTCTCTACCCTAAACCCTAAACACTAAACCCTTAACCGTTAAACCCTCTACCCTATACCATAAACCCTTAACTGTTAATCCCTCTAACCTCTACCATTAACCCTTAGGTCTATGTGTACACCAATTAGATATCCGAGTTGAATCTGAAATCCAATTTGAATCTGATATCCGATTTGCAGAACTAAAATCATACCGTTACAAAAAAATTTAAAATGTTTTTCAAATCAGATATCAGATTGTATCAGATATAATATTATATCGGATATTGAATTTTTGGGCCATATAAAAACCCCATGTGGGTCATTTTGTGCATTCCAATGGACCCTGCATTCTGTTTGCAGGTTTTGCAGGCAATAAATGCATGGTTTCAGATAGGAAGAGACAAAGATCAACTTTTTCGAGCATCTTCTACTCAAATTTGTCATAAGAAATAATTTTTTAGCATCTTTTATGAGGTATAATGGGGAGCAACAATCGTCCAAAGAAAAAACATAAGAGAAAGCTTACAAAAGAACAAATTGAAGCATATAGACAAAGAGATAGAGAAGGTCATAGGAAGAGAAGACAAGGTATGTTAAATATTGGTGAACTTGAGCCCTATGGTCTTTTAAGTGAAGAGGAAATTGAAGATGTTCAAGGTGAAAATGTTGGAATTGAAGATGTTGAACATGATATTCAAATTGGGAATGAAAATTTTGAAAATGATAATGAAAATGTTCAAGGTGAAAATGTTGGAATTGAAGATGTTGAACATGATATTGAAATTGGGAATGAAATTATTCAAATTGATATTGAAGATGTTCAAGGTGAAAATGTTGGAAATGAAGATTTTGAACATAATATTGAAGCAAGTGTAAATTATGTTTCACCAAATTACATGAGAAATGAAGAACCTTGTGTGGAAGAAAGACATATTCCAAATTCAAGACCTTCAAGAACCCCTAAATGGTTACTTGAAATTGATGAGAACAGTATAAAAAAATTTGAAGGAAAGAGATCAACACGAACTGTTTGGTTGTGGGCTAAAAGACTTTTCAACCAATATTTTAGCGATAAGACATTGAATGAGCAATGCAAAATTTTTGTACAATTGCTAAAGATGCAAAAGATGAGACCTTTTATAGCCAAATTGAAGATTTGTGTGAACAAGAAGACCGAAAAAAATTCTATTATTGTCAAAAATATTTTTAATGCTCTCAAGTCTATTGGAAAAAATAACAAGGAAAAGGATAAGAGAGCTGCTTGGAGAGTCATTACAACTGCCCTAGTAAGCTATCAATTGAAAAAGGCTCGCTTTATGAGACAAACTTGTATTGATTTTGACATAAATCATAAAACTTTGGATAGAAGAGAAAGAATAGATGATCCTCTTCAAAATGATACATGGGCTTTTGTTAGGAGTCTTCCACGTGTTGATAAGAAGCTAACAGATAATGTAAAGCAGGTAATTCAACAATTTTGGCATGATAACTCTAGAGTATCACCCAATGCAAAGGATTTTTTAAAGTTAAGAATTGGAAATCGAGACCATACACCCCATCCTAAACATTTCGTGGAATCAAGCCAAACAATGTTGTTCAAAAAATTTATTGAAACACATCCAAATATAGAAATATCACAAAGGACTTTTGAAGCTTTGAAGCCATTTTATTGTGTACCTCTTAAGATTTGTAATACTTTTTGTTGCAAATACCATGTGGAGTTTTCAACGTACCATGAACTATTATGTTATATCCATTCTACTTTGCATACTAATGAAATTTTGCAGGAGTGTGGTGCAATGCATCTTCCAAAATCATCAAGGGACTTGATAGATCTATTTTTATGTTCTAGAGATGATGGTTGCTTTTTCTATAGAAATGATTGTTTAAATGTGAAGTGCTCACAATGTGGTGGCTTGTCAAAGTTTGTTCAATGTTTTGATGAGGGTTTCAAACATGAATTTGGAAAGAAGCTTGTTGAGAAAAATAGATATGAGATAATCAAATATACTTTGCACAGTGGAGGTGAAGGTTCTAGATGTGAGTTGGTTGCAAAAGAATGTAGTGTTGTTGATTTTATTTTAGATTTTAAGGACAATATTTTCTACAAGTATGCAAGACATAGTCATAGGTCTCAGTGGTTGTATCAACAACTTAAGATGTGTAAGGAATCTTTTTGGATTGGCACTATTATATTAGTGGTTGATTTTGTAGAAAACTACACATTGCAACCACAAAATGAGGTACAATCTTAGTATTATAATTCCATTCAGATTATTATTTTTGTCCACATAACATTTAGACATGCACCTGATAGTGCAGAGGAGGATCAAAAGATAATCATAGAGTATCATTTTTATATGAGTGATGATAGATCTCACTCATCTGAGTATGTCCAACATTGTTTCAAGAATTTTTTTGAGTTCTTGCAGGAGCATGATATAGCACTGGGCCAACATTTCATTTGGTTAGATAATTGCACAGGTCAATTCAAGAATGCTCGTATGTTTTATTGGTTGAGTAGAATGTATATAGAGAGGGGTGTACCTCATATTTGGAGTTTTTTTGAATATGGGCATGGGAAAGGGGAGCATGATGGAGCAGGTGCATGCATAAAGAGAGCTCTAGTTAAGGAGCAATTGAATATTTCAAGAGCAAAATTCAGTGATGCACGTTCTATTGTTGATTGGTGTATTTCAACATTATCACAAGGAGGGAAACTTGATTCAACAGTGCACAAATTCTTTTGGTTGGTTGAGGAGGGTACAGTGGGAGGAAGATTGGATTGTCATAAAATCAAAGATGCTTCAAAGATGCATTCATTTCAAAGCTCAGATGTAGGCACATGGACCATTTGGACAAGAGAGTTGGCTTGTTTTTGTCAAAGTTATATTCAATGCGAGTGGGATCAATGTGAGTCAAGTGAGTGGGTGAATACATGGGTTCCATAGTATCTAACTCCTTTATCTCAAATAATATCCATGACAAATGACACAATGTAAAGTTTAGTTGATTACAACTAGCTTTTAGCTCTACTACAGCTAGGACATGTTTTTGCAGTTGTTGTACCATAGAGGAATGAAGAGAGATCAGACTATTGGTTGGCTTGATGTGTGTGGGTAAAGCATAAGCTAACACAACCAATGGAAGATGATGATGGTTTCATGTATCCTGCAGGTTCAATTGTGGTTGCAGGAACTTGGTTGCGAACATACATGATTAGAAAGAATGGCATACCTGCATTTGAAGACTACAAGAAACACAAAACCACTCTCATGTATTCGCACCTTGTTATAGCAACAAATGTTAAGTTGTTGAAGCATCATGCCAGACCAAAGACAAAAAAACTATGGACACTTAGTAATGTTGATCATGAAGCAATATTGAATAATCTTAAGCAAAGAGATGACCCTTCAGGCACACTTGAATAGCATTTTCAAGAATGGAAGGTACAATCCTTATGTTCATTATGCTTAAGTTCATTAGCGTTCTTTATTAAATACTAATATTTTGTATACTATTGCAATGCAAGTGTCTTTAATAATGATATTTTGTATGCACTTTTGTGAGATTTTTGGCATGATTGATCATGGACCTGCTATAATAATAGCCAACTCTAATTCTTTTGGAGAGGTATGCAATAGATTACATCAATATAGATTGGTTATTCTAAGCATCTTTTATAGTTTTCATTACCATCTCATCATATTTTGTGTCATTTAAAATAATATAGATTGGTTATTCTAATCTTGACACGATTGACCATGGACCTAATGCAATAATAGCCAACTTTGATCCTTTCGAACAGGTATGCGATAGATTACAACAATATAGATTGGTTATTCTAAGTGTATTTTATAGTTTGCATTACCATCTCATCATATTTTGTGTCATTTACAATAATATAGATTGGTTATTCTAACCATCTTTTATATTTTGCATCACCAATTCATCATCATTAAGGCTGTTTAAATTAATATAGATTTGTTAGTCTAAGCATCTTTTCTATTGTGACAATATAGATTTCTCATTTTCCAACTTTTGCGATCTTCCTAGCACGATTGATCATGGACCTATTGCAATAATAGCCAGCTTTGAACCTTTCAGAGAGGTATGCGACAGATTACAACAATATAGATTGGTTATTCTAATCATCTTTTATAGTTTGCATTACCATCTCATATATTTTGTGTCATTTAGAATAATATAAATTGGTTATTCTAAGCATCTTTTATAGTTTTCATCACCAATTCATCATCATTCAGGTTGTTTAGATTAATATAGATTTGTTAGTCTAAGCATCTTTTCTATTGTGACAATATAGATTTCTCATTTTCCCACTTTTACAATATTTCAAGCCTGATTGATCATGGACCTACTACAACAATAGCTAGCTCTGATCCTTTCAGAGAGATATTCGACATATTACAACAATATAGATTGGTTATTCTAAGTGTCTTTTATAGTTTTCATTACTATCTCATCATATTTTGTGTCATTTAGAATAATATAGATTGGTTATTCTAAGCTACCTTGATGGTTTGTACAGGTGCTTGCTAGTCCAGAACGTGAACATACTACTATTGTGGAAGACTGTGCCCTGAATGCCTCCAATAGGAAAATTTGTAAAATTTGAATTTTCAAATGTGAAACAATGTAAAAAGGTCATAACTATGTATGGGCATAATCTATATCCAGTGGTGTTTTTTGAAATATGGGTCAAATTTCTGGCATTGTATAAATGGTATGTTTAAAATGTAAATGGGTCTGTATTTTAGAAACTTATAGGTTGAATTAGTCATACAGGTGTATGCTTTGTTAATGTTATTGGGACAATTCTGTAATAATTTTTTGTACTTAATCAAGCTACAACCGAAGTTTTTCTTCTTGGTTCTTTCCTATTGGTATGCTCATTTGAACCAGGTTTTGTAATATCTCCTATTTATATATAATAAATTATATTGGCTTGCCACTTTTGCTCCTCAAATCCAACTTGGGTGCAACTTCATTTTTAACAACTTTCAAGAGGTTTATAAGGAAATCAATGTTTCCAACCTTGCCACACCCTATAAACTCATAAAACACATCTACTAGGACCTGCACAAGCTTCTCCAACCTTAAATCTTGTTGCCCCCACATTACATTGACATTAGCAAGTTGTAACCACCATTTTTCACCTAATTTCACTCATTTTTTCCATGCATGGCAACTCAACAACTCAAGTACAAACCTTCCAGCTCTCTAAATCCACATAGTCACCTTATATATTCCTAATAAAATCTACCATGGCCATACCATCCTACTACATATCGTACAATAGATGGTATGGCCTTTTAGCACTTTGGACTCTTAAGGGAAATCGTCGATCCAATGTAGTTCAGAGTGATTTGGCATATTTGGGTGAAAAAGAGGACCATCCCTAGCATAAACGTACCCATCCAGATGTGTTGGAATAGTCCATTTGGTCGTACGAGTTGTAGAATGAAAGATGCACTACTTTGCAACTTTACATTGCTTGGATCTAACAACTTTTCCCTAAACTGAAAACTTGCCACCATGGGAAAACGCCTCAAAGATAGAAAAAACTGAGAGAGGTTATTGTATATGGGCCAAACATGATCACATAGCCTCAAATAGAGAGTCTATAAACATTACGGTTTCTAAGAAATAACCCTTCATATATTGTTGCCTTTTAGCACTTTGGACTCTTAAGGGAAATCGTCTGTCCAATGTAGCTTAGAGTGATTCGAGGTATTTGGGTGCAAAAGAGGACCATCCCTAGCGTAAATGTACCCATTCAAACATGTTGGAACAATCTGTTTGGTCATACAAGTTGTTGAATGAAAGTTGCACCACTTTGCAACTTTACACTACTTGTATCTGACAACTTTTCCCTCAACTGAAAGCTTGCCACCATGGGAAAACACCTCTAAGATAGTGAAAACTGAGAGATGTTATTGTAGATGGGCCAAACATGATCCCATAGCTTCAAATGGAGAATTTGTAAATGTCACGATTTTTGAGAAATAGCCCTTCAAAGATTGCTGCCTTTTAGCACTTTGGACTCTTAAGGGAAATTGTTGATCCAATGTAGCTCATAATGATTCAACGTATTTGGGTGCAAAAGAGGACCATCCCTAGCGTAAATGTACCCATCCAGACATGTTGGAATAGTCTATTTGGTTGTATGAGTTGTTGAATGAAAGTTGCACCACTTTGCAACTTTACACTACTTGCATTTGACAACTTTTCCTTCAACTGAAAACTTGCCATCACGGGAAAATGCCTCCGAGATGGAAAAAACTGAGAGAGTTTATTGTAGAGGGGCCCAAAACGATATTGTATCCTCAAACAAAAAGTTTGTAGGAATCACAGATTCTGAGAAACAGTCTGTCAAAGATTGCTTCCCTTTTGCACTTTGGACTCTTAAGGGATTTCGCTGATTAAACGTAGCTCGAACTCCTTCGGCCTGTTTGGGTGTGAAAGGCGACCATACCTAACCTAAACGTAACCATCCAGACATAATGGAACGGTCGGTTAGGTCATATGATTTGTAGAACAAGATTTATTTATGCACTTACAAGTAGTTTTCAACCTCCAACCGAACTCCAACGCTCATTTTCATGTAAAAAAATCCATGAGACCATAGCTTGTTGCTTTCTTTTTAATGGAAACTAGTTGGCAACAGAGTTAACTTCTTCATAGATTTAGCGTTTGAGATTGCAAGAAGACATTGAAATGGCTAGTGTACTAAATAAATTCTTATGATTTCTGAAGAATGTTGATAACTCTACTCAGTTGGCTTCTTTTTTCAAAATCATACAAATTGAACCTTGGCATCAATAGACTTTGTATATCAAGCTACCACAATTCAAGTTTCAACGGTGAATATTTATCATGCATGTTTTAAATGAAATTCAAGCTTATGGTGGTTTTGTTGTTTATATGATGTTATATGATATTTTAATCCTAATTCATGCTTCTAGGCTGCATATATATATATAATTTTTACATGTTTCTTTTACAAACAAACCTAAAACAAACCAAACCACCTCCAAAAAAATTTTAGTTGAACTGGCAAACCGAACCCCCGAACCTGAACAAGTAACTTAGTTTGTAAGTCAGTTATTGGGAGTTGGTCAATTTTTTTGTGTGGGGGAGAGTCTTAAAAAAGGTTGAGGAATTCATTTTGGGGATTGATGAATGTAATTTTGTGAAGAATCAATAAGATCATATTGAGTTACTTTGCAAAAACTGTGGTTTCTATAAAAAAAATATGTGTTTTCTCCATTGTTCAACCCCTACACAACATGTAAATGGCTGCATAGTGTGTGGAATGAGGGGCCAGCAGGCCTGTGACCCCTTTAAATTTGGTTTGAGTGTTTTCTTTTCATTTTTTGTGAGTTTTGTGCCAAGTTTTCTCAAGGCAGGTAGTGAACCCAAATTTTGCATTTTGAGTAAATTATGAATTATAGAAGCCCTCCACCTACTATACCTTTCGTGTGGCTCAGTGGAGAGGTTGTGTACAATAGGATTTGAATGTGTGCAGGTCCATTTAAGAAAGGGGAAATGATTTGTGAGTCTTGGAGTTGTTGTCCTAAGCAAATCATTGCTCAAATTGCATGAAAATGGAGCTTATAGCCTAGGGTTTGTTAAAATCAATGAGAGTGGGGGAATATCTTTAACTTTTAAGCATATTGGGGTCATAATAGAGGTTTTTGATTTGGTGGCATGGTCAGGGGAGTTGTGCAAGTGGGACTTTCAATAGACCCTATGCATTTGCATGGTAAACAAACAGTTTCATAGGACAACCTGCTAAAGGACCTGTAAAGAGGGCTAATTCACTAGCCTAGGATAGGGGTATGTTATTGGTTCTCAAATTTTGTCCAAAGGAGTCAATGGTAGTTTTCACATATGTTTTCACCCCCACTCTACATCAATCCATAGCTTGTTTGAAAGCACTTGTTTTAGGATTTTACCCATAACAACAAGCCAATGAACTGTTTGATAAAAATCTTTGGTACACGTATGAAAAATGTGGTAGCATAGACAAGGCAATGAATTGTTTGAAAAAATTCCTCAAAGAAATGTGGTCTCATAAAATTCCATGACAAGCAAATGCAATTGACAACTACTCCTAGTTATTAGTTATGTAATGTGAAGTAATTGCATAACTTCTTAGGTTGACTTTGTAAAAACTATATTGTAATTGAAATTTTTTCATCTATCAGCATCTAGTTGTTAGTTATGCAATGTGAAGTAACATTTGCTTTGATTTTGAAAGATGTGCAATGCAATGTAATCAGCGATATGAATATAAACTACATAATACAACCATTCTTTTTTATGCTATTGTACATTGATATTTAACCATTGCTCACTTGATTAAATTTTCAAAGAGTTTAATCATGCACATGAGGAAGAAATTAAATTTTGATTGTCAACTTCTATATATCAAATTATCCAATAATTTTGAGTGTATCTCCATATACAAAAATGGCATCAACGCCAACTCAAACAAAGTTTTACAAAATGCGGGATATGCCATCTCGATGTCTATTCAAAATTTACATGCCAAAATGTCTATCTCATCCTAAACTATTGGTGGATCATAAAAATGGAGCCTCTTTGAAGCACTCATTGGCTCTGAAGGTAGCTGCATAAGAAAAATTCAAACCACAATTGAGATTAGTTATACTATATAATTTAAAATTGAATAATTAACATCAAAATCAATATACATTGAATTATAATTGAACTCTAAAATTGAATTCTTGATTACTTGAAATATTTGTCTCTTCAAAGGGTCAGGAGTCCTAGAAAATTCCCCTCTCAAAGAACCAACTAAACCAACTTTTGTAATGTTAGTCTATATATGTGAACAAAAACATAAAATTGATCCAAGTTAGCATACAATGGTCAGTAATAGGAACATATTTACCAAACATAAAATAAAATAAGCACATACCTCTTTAGGCTAATCTTTTTCTTTATCTCCTTTAGGTGTTTCAACACCTCCTCCTTGAGGTGTTTCAACACCTACTCCTTGAGGTGTTCCAATACCTACTCATTCATGCATTGTGGCACTTGTCAACAACAATGTATAGCTCATAACTTCCTGTAGATAAAAATGACAAGTACCTATGAAACTACCAATCTATGTCGATGTATGTATAATCAATATAAGATCTTAAAAATATTAATTCAATCAAATTTGAGTTCAATTACCTTCCCCTTATCTAACATTGTACCTCCATAGTCTAGACAAGGTTGCACCTCACTCGCACTAGGTATTTCCTACAAGAGGAAAATAAGATAAACATATAAGTTATTATATAATTTCATTAATCACAATTCAAATGACAAGCAAGTATATAATAAAAAAATGTAAATGAGTGAGTGTGAAAATATATACTGTGTGTGTGTTGAGGCCAAATTAAATGGCCCTAAGGGTGCTATTAGTCACCTATGCGAGCTCCTCCTTAGACATCAACTATTAAATAGACCATGTAATTAAATATTAGTACTTTATACTATCCCTTATTAATATTCATTTAAAAACAAATGCAAGTTATTAATTTACAACTTAAATCTTACATGTGTCACTATTTCAATGTTCCCCTCTCTAGCAGGAGAGGACTCTGTAGGGTGCGCTCCAATCCCCTATGTCTGATCTATAATTTCCACATCATGGAGGTCATAATTAGAAGTGTCAAAGGGATGCTTGGTGGGTTGTACAAGAGGAACCAAGCATATCTAGTGGCACATAGAGAAAGTATGTGGCACACAAATATGTGGAACTGATGAGGATGATGCAGCAGTACTTGATCCATCGCCAACATCACCAGAATGTGGCTGAGCTACTGTAGAAGCATGCAAAACCAAAAAACCACTCAAAGAGTGAATATCCTGGATAGTCTATGTGGCCGCATATTGCATAATATCTGAATGATATACTGGAGGTGGTGGAGGAAGGGGAGGAGGGGGAAACATATGGGCACGGGACTACTCTAACTAACCCTGGTCTATCCTGGGGCATACCTCCACCAACTCCCTAGAAGGGTTTATTGTCAAAGTAATTGACATGATGCCCTAAGACAAACTCAACATATAATTTTTTAATAAAGTAAAATGGTATATCACAATTGTTGTTTGGTGGTTTATCAAAAACCATACACCAACGATCCCAAAAGTTATCTACAATGTCCCTATGCATGCACCATTTTATAGAAATTTTTGGTTTATTAACATTAATTGGAAAACCAATGCGGGGGTTAACAAATAAAGAGGCTATTTGGGCTTTGGTTATTCTGAGATCTTTCACATCATTGTAAGACAATCCACATGCGTAATATTACCTCATGTCTTCTCACCACGAATGAAAGGCATTATGTTGGGTGGAGAGGTTTTTTATATTTTTAATTATTTCCTTCAATGTGTTTGACATCTCGAATAATTGAGGGATTCTCATATAAACATTAGAAATGCCACTAAATTGTTGTAATTTTTCACCAATTAAGTCTTCAATTGATGGCTGCAGAGGTGGTGGAGCATTTGGCATTTGTGCATTTTCATTCTTAGCTAGTGGATCATTTGGAATTTGTGCATTTTGATTCTCAGTAACCATAATGCCTGATTAAAGTTAAAAACTAATTAATCTAATTGAAATTAGACAATATAAATGAAAATATTGTAAAAATACCCTAGTTTTTTAAAAAAATCCAAAAATACCCTACTTTTTAACAAAAATCTATAAGATTCTCTAATTTTTAATAAAAATACATAAACAACACTAATTTTTAATCAAAATCCATAAAAAACATTCATTTTTAATAAAAATCCATTCTAAACTCATTTTTTTCATAAAAATAATCAAAAACCCTATTTTGAAAAAAATCCAATAAAAAACTACATGAAATTATACAAATCTAATTGAAAATTAGATTAAAGCAAAAAAAATCTAAAAACTAACCTTTCAAATCAGATATTTGATACTTGAAAATCCTCCTCACTATGCGCCTGCAGCTTGTGCAAATGCTAAATGATTTTAACAACCTACAAATACATATATATATGTGCCTCAAATCAAATATTTGATTTGGATCGCATATCCAATCCAAGTTGGATATCCGATATGGAAATCTTGGTTTGGGCATTGCTTTGGAGCAATGTACTAACACCCAAGCCACAAAAAAGTCAACTCAACATTTTTGCATTTTTGGGTCAATGAAAAATGTAATTTATTCCCATTGCCACTTTTTGGCCCATCATGATCCTGGACATACCCTTCATGTTAAAGTGCAATGTATCACCACTTACGACCAATTGATCCCCGAGGCGCTCAACATCGAGCGAGCCCTTATTACACAAGGGGGAACACCTTCATATCAAGAAAACCAAGACAATCATCCATCCACCAACTGTAATGAGAAACCTCGCACATGGGAAAGAAACAAGAATGTCACCAATGATGGCATGGGGGATGCCAAGGTCATAATTAGTGCTCTAAAGCAAAACACCCAAACCTACCAACAATTGCAAAACAACAATCAAAACAATATGCAAACCAATGTGGTATCACAACAACTAGCCAACAATCAGGTCAAAAACCTAAATAATCAAGGAGGACCACCTCCATGAAACAAAAATACCCCCAAGTGGAAGTACATTTCCCTTGGGGAACCAATTGAGGTTGTCATGAAGAAACTAATAAACAAAAATCTCATCAAGATTCCCACTTATGAGAACTATCAGGAACCCCAAGTGAAACCACCATGGTACAATGAGAATCACCTTTGTGATTTTCACAAATCAAGGGGCACACAACAACCAGCTGCATAAGGTTGAAAAATATAATCGAAGACCTCATTGATGAGAAGATCATAAATGTTGAGCAGCTAGCTCAGAATCAGAACTTGAAAATATACACAAATCCAATGCCAAATCATAACCAAGGGAACAACCCTGGAAAAAAAAAGTATACCAATGTGAACCATGTGTATGATCATGTTGTTGCATCCATTGATGAAATGGTCACCATTTTCACCCTCAAAGGAGCCAAATCTAATTTTGGAGTCACCACATGCGGTGGCAAGGTTACCATTGTTGGACCATCACAACCACCTAGGGCATCCGCTCAAATTCAAGAACCATTCCTAATGGCTATAACGTCCCAAAATAACTAAAAAGAGCCCCAACTTAGATCTCCATCATGGAGTTATGAAGATATCACCCACCCACAAAAAAATCCTAAAGGAAGCATTAGCTTCATCCACCATCTCCGCGGATCTAGATCTTGACTAGTTCCAAGCTATGATTGGAAATATCACCACCTCAATCCTCCTAATGTTCTCCAATCAAGACTTCCCCACACAACCATCTCACAATTGTGCACTCGACCTTGAAGTCCTAGTTCATAAAAACAAATTCAAGAGGTTCTTGGTGGATGGGGGTGTGGGTCTCAACATTTGTTCCCTCAAATTAATAAAGAATATGGGAATCTAGGAAGATTTCATTGAAAATGGAAAGGGCATCACCATCAGAGCTTATGATGATCAAGAAAAAGTGTCTCAAGTCACTATCCAACTCCCTATTCAAGTAGGGCCAGCCATTATGGAAACCACATGTCAAGTCCTTGACCTTGATTTATCCTATAATATCCTTCTGGGGCGTCCATGGATCCATGGGATGCAAGCAGTCACTTCCTCCTTCCATCATTGCGTCAAGTTCCCATACCAAAATTAGGAGGTCACAATTCGTGGTAATCCCAAGCCCTTCACCCACTGCAAAATCCTAGAAGTAAAATATTATAAAATCCAGCAAGTTCCAAAACATGTTGAGGCCCTACCACTCCATATGTAGACCCATCTACATTAGTCTCCACTTTTGAGAAAAATACACCCGCCATCTCGGAAATATCCAAAATCAAGGTCATTATCTAGGACAATGGGTGTGGGGATTATAGAATGAAGAAAAGTGCTTTCATCATAGGGGAGTTACCTCAATCTCCTAGGACTCATAGGCAACCTCAACTAGCTAAAACATCATTCCATACCTTCAAAGTAGACCCTTCTAGATTCAAAAGTTGGGGGGATCTAAGTCAAGAAATAGTAGATGAAAGAGACATATCCAGTCTCCTATATCAAGATGAAAGGCTCGTGCCTAATCTTCTAATGGATGAAAGAAACAAAGGTCTACAAATGATGCTCGGTATGGGCTATGACCAAAACAAGAAGCTCAGATAGAATGAAAACAACCTATTTGAACCCCTCATTCTAGAGAAGAGACTAAGAAACCTTGGTCTTGGATGTATCCCTCTAAAGGTGACCATACTTGGCAAAAGTTCCTCAGTTAGAAAGGTCAAAACTCCCTCTCTGCTATCAACAACCACCCTTCAATTACCAGTATCCATAGGTCTACCCTTAGAAAACTTCACCTTTGACATAACTGATGTGTGTATTAGTGATGAGGATCCCGTAACTGACTTGCCCATGCTTTTCAAAGATTCCTCCCTCCTCATGATTAGTACCTTGTCCTTTGAATCAAACCATCAAACCCATAAAATAAACCCAGTCTATCCCCAGCTCATCGATTATGACCAACAAGGACCTCCAATTCTGGACACTTTTGAAAATGATGAGGCACTCTCAAAATTCATGGGATTACGAGATATGGTACCATATGGAGATCACAATTCTAGATTTGACATCATACTAGACACACAAGCCTATTACAAGGAAACAAGTGAATCCTTCAATTGCAAAAGTGAAAATATGAGAATAATCTCTAAATCTTTGAGTGAAAACCACACTATGGCACTCTCTAACTTGAAAATAGTAAAAATAAAGGATGTTTCCAACAGTGAAAACCTCTCTAAGGTTCCAGAGGATGAAGGATTCAATCTTTATCTCAATGCAATTCATCAAGAGAAGTCAATAGCATTAGCCAAGAAATGCAATCTAGTTAACTTGGGAACAGAGGAACAACCACACATAACATTCTATGCAGAGTCACTTCTCACAAAAGAACAAGAACTTTTGGTTGCGTTCCTAAAAGAAAGAAAGATAAAATTTGCATGAACCTATGCTGACATGCCTAGGCTTGACCTAGAGGTTGTGGTTCATCACCTAGCTATGTACCCTGAAGCAAAGCCCGCCAGAAAAAAGCTTAGAAAGATACATCCTTAAATTGCGTTATTGGTCAAAATGAAATTAAAAAAGCTCCTAGATGCAAGGTTCATATGACCGATAGATTATTTGGAATGGGTCTCAAACCTTGTACCTGTGTCAAAACCCACTGGGGGCATCCACATCTGCACAAATTTTAGAGACCTCAACAAGGCATGTACCAAGGATGACTTTCCACTACCAAACATTGATATGATCATAGATATGATGGCAAGACATGAGATGCTATCGTTAATGGATGCGTTCTCAGGCTAAACTAGATCATGATAGCTAAAGAAGACCAACATAAAATGGCTTTCACTTGCCCATGGGGGACATATTTCTGGAATATGATGCCATTCGGGTTGAAGAATACATGAGCCACCTATCAAAGGGCCATGACACTAATATTTCATGACATGATCCATAAAAATGTGAAATATTATGTGGATGATATATTGTCCAATTCAAAGAAAAGACGAGATCACATAGCTGCATTAGGCTCCATCTTTGATAGGTTAGAGGAATACAAAGTTAGACTCAACCCAAAGAAGTGTGTCTTCAGCTCTTATATTTAGGGAAAATCATTGGGTAAATCATGTCCATGAGAGGAATTGAGATAGATCTTACTAAGGTCAAAGCCATTCTCGAAATGGAGGCACCTAAAACACTAAAACAACTAAGGGGTTTACAAGGGAGACTTCAGTTCATCTATCAATTCGTAGCATAACTAGCAGACAAGGTTGTCCCCTACTCTCATCTACACCATAAGGGGGTAGCATACAAGTGGGATGAAAAGTGTGATTAGGCCTTCAACAAGATCAAAGAATACTTACTCACATCGCCAGTCCTTATGCCACCAATTCTAGGCAAACCTTTGATCTTATACATATCAACAATCACGACAGCCCTCGACGCTCTCCTAACATAGCATGATGAAAATGGAAAAGAGAGGGATACCTATTATATTGGTAGAACTATGGTGGGTCATGAATTGAACTATACATCCATTGAGAAAGCCTGTATATCAGTTGTATTTGCAACACAAAATTTTAGGAATTACATGCTAGCCCATCAGATAAAGCTTATTGCAAAAATAGATGCCCTTAAGTACTTGCTTTCCAAAGCAACACTTACAGGGCAAAGAAAAAAATGGGGTATGATCCTCACAAAACATTACATTGAATATGTGGAACGTAAGGCCATCAAAGGATAGGAAATTGTAGATGAAATGGTGGAGGCACCAATCTACTCAGAAAATCCCCTTGTCTCAGAATTCCTCGACGAATCAATCTTCAACTTAAGTGTAGAAAATTATTGGAAAATGTTCTTTGATGGATCCTACACTCAGCATGGATTGGGGGTCAGGATCTTCATCATCACCCCACAAGGAGACTACATTCCAAAATCATACAAGTTGTCATTCCCATGCACAAATAACATAGCAGAATATGAAGCTCTTGTCATAGGGCTAAGAATAGTAGTGTAATGGCAGATAATGGCACTCAAGGTATATGGAGATTCACAACTCATAATCAATCAAGTCAACAATGAGTATCAAACAAAGAATGAGAAGTTCACTCCCTACAAGAAATTGGTGGAAAGTCTTAAGGAGTTCTTCATTGATATTACATTTGAGTAGCTACCAAGAGAAAACAACTGAGCAAAAGATGCAATGGATACAATCAGATCACTCCTTGAAATACCACGCGACATCCCAAAGCAAGAATTCCTTGTAGAGCAGCTTCTTATGCCTGCATTTGAGGTACCAGAGTCCAAATTTTTGTGCAAAATCATTGGTCTCGGTGATCCATGATACCATGATATATACACTTATCTGAGAATAGGAGTCCTCCCAGTCGGCATAACCCAAACCTCAAGAGAGCCTTTGTCAAAAAAGCATCCTATTTTGTCATCCTAGGAGATACCCTTTAGCGTAGAAGCATTGAAGGAACCTTGTTACATTGCTTAAATGTTGAGGAGGCATTGACTACCTTAACTGAGGTATATAATGGTATTTTTGGTTCACACTCGAGTGGTATGACCTTGGCTAATAAATTGCTAAGGACAAGGTACTATTGGCCTACAATGGAAACAGAAGCACATGATGCCAGCAGCATGGAGACCTCTTCAATGCACCAGCTCAAGAGCTTCATTTGATTGTCACACCATGGACCTTTTCATAGTGGGGGCTTGATCTCATTGGAAAAATCACCCCCACCTCATCCAATGGGAATAAATTCATCATCACTGCCATTGAGTATTTCACCAAGTGGGTGGAAGCCATCCCCATGACATATATCACTAGAAAGTAGATATCAAAGTTCATCCTGAACTAAATTTTTTGTTATGGTGTCCCTCAAGCCATTATCTTAGATAATGGGACACCTTTTAGGAATTAGGATGTTTGTGACCTATGCGACAAGTTCAAAATCCAACATCACTTTTCAACCCCATACTACCCCCAAGGAAACGACCAAGCTGAGGCTACAAATAAGACCATCTTGAAAATCCTCAAGAACACGGTCACTAAAGCTGGTCATGATTGGAATCTCAATTTGAACCCCACCCTACGGACCTATCAAACAAGTATCTACACACCAATAGGTGCCACCCCTTCCTCCTTGGTCTACAGATTAGAAGTCATATTACCCATTGGGATCGAGTTCCCATCATTGAGAATAACATTGCAAAATCTCATCACAGATGAGGAATACTAGGTATCAAGACTAAATGAGCTAGAGATGTTGGATGAGTGGTGCATGGATTCGTTAAACCATTTGTAAGTATACCAGAACTGTCTCAAGCAGAGTTATAACAGGAAGATTGAAGGTCAAAATTTCCAAGTAGGAGAGCTGGTGTTGAAGGAGAATGAGAAGAACGTTCCAAATCCAAATGGCAAGGGAAAGTTTGAAACCAATTGGTTGGGACCATTTTTCATCACAAAAATTGAAACTTCAGGGGTAGATTAGCTATTAAAACTCGAAGAGGAACCTCTACAGGAGCCCATGAACAACTCCCATCTCAAAAAAAATTATGCTTAATCTTGTAGGGTGTAAAACTAAAAAATACAAAAAAATCAGAAAATGTCCTAAAAAAATGGTCACCTTGATGAAAACTTGGAAAACAAGCATCTTGGTGACAACAAAAAATTAAAAAAAAAAGCAAAAAATTAAAAAAAGAAAGAAAAAGCATTAAAAACAGTAAAGAGAAAAATCGTCCTCTAGTGAAAACCACTTCGGTGGCACTTTGGGAAAGTACCTTGGAGAGAACCTGGAAAAAAGGCACCTTGTGTAAATAAGCACTTTCTATCCAACATGATCTTCATGACTTGTTCTGCATCATCCATCCATTATGCTTCCATCATCCAGTGCATTCCATATCTCCATCCATCACCCATCTTCATCTGAAACATAGCTTGGTCCTGTGTTTGTGTCATAATCCCTCCTAGTACTACTCAGCCTATTCTCAAGGTTAGTTTGTCCTTCCTGTACTAGAGTAGTCTATTGCATCATGCTGGGGGTATGTTCTCATTGGATCAAATTTGTGTATATTCTAAAAATCTTCCTAAAATCAAAAAATCAAAAAATCAAAAAACATCCAAAACAAGTCAAAATGTCAGTCAAAAAATAAAAATCAAATTCATCTTGTTAAACTACATCATCTGTGAGCTTTGAACATAGGAAAGGTTGATGTTTGATCATCCCCCAAGACCCTTAGGTCAGTCCTTTAGGATTCCATCATAATAAACTGTTAGTCCATTTGTTCATTTCTCATCAATAATAGAGTTTGTGTGTATCAAACTACATGGTCTCTGCGTGTATAACATAGGCAAGGCTAATTTTTTTATCGGCCCCTGAGGCCCCTAGGATAGGTCTTTAGGTTAGTCTCTTGGTCAAAATCTCAGAAAACACCTAAAAATTTGAAAATCAAAACATTTGTAAAATCTTGAAAATACCAAAAATAGCCGCAAAATATTTCAAAAACATCCAAATATTTGAAAAAATCCATCCATCTCATCTCTCTTTCACTCAAAATAAGCATCACTCATAATAAATCATCGTCACCCCAACCTTTGGTGAAATAGTTCGAAACAAGTCTACCAGGTTAAAAGTGAAAAATCAAACGTCGGGGTCTCAAGTCTAGGACAATACGTAAACAAGTTAGTCAACTCTTCGTGTCAATAGCCTATCATCCAATTAGTCCTAAATCAATCATCTGATAACATCATGTCCTAGGATGCATCCTTCCTACAATGGAGATCAACATTAGGCATCACCGTAGTTTAGTCTTGGCTAGCGGTATTGAAGAACATTAGCTTGTTTGTTTGATATATCTTTGTCTTTTGGATTATCTTATTGCGCTCATTTCGATGACCTCTCAATGATGTCTCGGGTGAAGGGATTTAGAGAGAAAGAAATGGGGCAATGATCATTATCTTTTATCTATTGTGCTTTTTGGATATTCTTGTAATATAATCTTGGTCATACATGCTTTGTTTGGGTGTAGGGAGGGTGTTTTAGGTATCTTGTTGACCACATAGGAAGGCTTTCCTTTCTATGTTTTGGTCTGAGATGTTTGGAATATCTAAAATAAATTTTAAATAAGGTTTCATATGCCATGTTTGATTAGGGATACTCCTATCTAATTTTCGAGTCAAAGTCCATCACACTAGGTGCAATTCCATCTTGGTTCTTTATACCTTGATGCATTGTGCTTGTGTGTGTTATCAAACATAAGTTAAATTGTCCTTTTAAAGTCCCAATTCTTGATAATCAAATCTTCATCATCATCATCATTTTTGACTTGTTGGAGTGTCTTATCTTCTTCCACGCTAACATGGTACCATGACAATTAATTACAAATTATCACCATTTCATCCGTCCTGCATCCACAAACCATCAACATAATGCATATCATATCATGACATATAGGAAACACTAATCATCTCACATGCATTGCATTTCGTCATTGCAAAATATAGATTAGTTATTCTAAGCATCTCATAAACCATACATTTGCATAAGTATAAAGGGAACCATCACATAGGCATTATTATCTCATATTATATACATCATCAAAGCATCCATTGCATCATCACATATACATTATAATATAACTCATTTACATCCATTACATAATCGTCTAACATCACATACATATCATCCATTTGCATCATTTCTATATTATCATACCATGTACATCATATCATGTCAATACATAAGCATCATTAAATGCATCAATACAGAGACATCATTAAAAAATGAATCATAACATCACATCATTCACATCAATGCATCATCATATAGGTATCATCATCCATTTTGCATCCATACATACATCATTATATCACAATGAAAAAAGATATTGAAAAATAAAGATCTCATCGGATAACCATGATACATTATAAATCATCAGCATGCATTTTGCATCATCATATAGGACATAATATAGATTTTTTAGTCTAAGCATTTGCATATCATAAAATTTGCATTCATCATCAAAAGTGCATGGAAAAAATTCTGAAAAAGAAATGCATCCATAAAGCATTGCATCATATCATAACATCATCACATAGAATCATTGCATTACATCATATAGAATGAAGTCATAAATACATAACAAAATAAAACCACCCATAAATGCATAAATAGAATAGAACACATCACATTAGAATGAATTGTCTCATATCATCTCATATATCATCAAAATAATTTACACTGTCATGGTACAAACTTGGGATCAAGTGTCTATATTAATCAATATAGTAAAAATCGCCCATGGGGCTATAAAAAAAAATCCCATTAAATGCAAAAAGCTTGATATCTCTAATCAAAAAGTGAGCTCTCCCTATTGGCTGCTCCCCTCGCCGCTCGACCTCTCCCCATGACCCTTTGGAGGCATGTACCCTATCTGTTATGAATACTCAAGGACCCGTGTTGCCCAAGGAACAACCTGATGGTAATGCACATGATAATAATCCACCTCTTAAACAACATCCTGGTATGTCCGTAGGGACACTATGCTCCTAGAAGAAGACACATCCATACTCTCTAGCTATTTTTTTCGGCCCATCTCCTATGTTGCCTGTAGCTCAGCAACCTATCGCTGTTGGATAGCCTAATCTCTCTCGGTTGTCATGGTCAAGACCTGCTATCTCGATTTGTCCCTCTCTACCATGAGCACCTGAATCTGAGCCTGAAGATGCAAAATCTAACCATCCGTAGGATCTAGCTATGGTATTGGCTGGATGGGTGGCTGGTCCTGATGGCCATCTCTGGGTGGTGGCCTCTGCCTGTCCTAGTCCTGGTGACCATCCCTAGGCTGATCTTGGACATTCCTCTACCCCCTATCCTGCTATGGCTACTGCCCTAGCTGTCGTGGAGGTGTGCCACCTACTCCTCTAAATTTTCCTCTACCACCATCGCCATCCTCATATTTCTCTTTGTCTCCCCTACCTACTCGATCTCGCCCTACCCTGCACCTCAGTCTCCTCCTAGGTATCTATGCACCTAGCACTATAAATCTATTTGGAGGTCATAACCAATCCCTGCAGGCCTGTGTCATCCTTGGGTCCACCTATCCCTAATCATAAGGCCATGGTCTAGCCACCAACTACATAAAAAATCTGTACTACATCCATTGTCGGGATCAGCTAATCCCATGTCATCTCCCTCATAGTACGGGAAAAGATGGCCACATACTAGTCATCGGGACAGTCCTGTGTCTCTCTAAATTGGTGAGCAACATGATTTGGAAGATACCGCTCTATCATGGTATGCTCACGACCCTACATTAGTTGGTCCTTTCTGGAAAAGAACAACTTTTGTACATCTTCATACCATGCCAGCTACCCAAGGTAGGGTCTCCAAGTGAAAACTATCATCTCATCGATGACTCACCACCAATGTCAAATGTTTGTTGCACCTGTATGAGAAAAGGTAAGAGCAACCCTGTATCTCAAAATAACAGGATCATTCAGCTCCATATCAACCGGTGTAACTCTGACAAGGCAGAGCACTACAATGTGCTCCTAGGCCCAGATGTGTAGCAGTGTGACTCCCAATCTAATAGCCCAGCTATCGCAATAAGAAAACTCATGTAGATTGTGGTAGAGAGAGGCCAACATCACTGGCCCCCAAGCAAAGCACTCCCTCTGTCAAAGCATCCGCTCCCAAGAAAGTCCCCTTCCTGGGCTGAAGTATCACCCACATTGATCTAGTGCCACGAGTCCTGAAATGATCACAACTACTATCAATCTAAAAGGTGGTACCACATGCCTGTACCGCTCTAGCTCGATCTAGCCCTCTAAAAATATAATCTCATCCAAGCCCATGATATCATAGCAAGTATCCTTCTTGGCCTCCACATCATAAATCACTCACTTTCCATGGATTGACAAATGCAAAATGTGCCACACATCCTCCAAGGTCACTATTGCCTCACCTGTGGGGAGGTGGAAGGAAGAAGTCTCGTTGTGCCAGTGCTCTGCTAGTGTTGTCATCAGGCTCAAATGTGTCTAAATAATTGGGGCATATGCCACATACCATAAGCCAATTTCCCCTAGTTGCTCCTGGAGTACCTCATCTAAAGGGGGATCCTGGGTCAATCTAGCAGAAAGGGATGATCTGTGCTCTCACAAGTGGACTGGCTCCGTGTCCTCTTGCATCAAGAAAGTCACTACATCAAGTTTTGTAAAAAATCATGATCCTATTTGAAGTTCGCACAACCAAATCAACATTGTTGTGCAGTTTTCGCACACATGCCCCACTGGAAGCAGGGACCCTCTTTCGCTTTGGTTTTGGTTTCTTGGCCCTTTCATTTTGAGGTTTTATCTTATTTAGGCATGTGCTTAAAAGTTTATTTTTTATTTCCTAAGTGTTTCCCCTAGGTTATTCATTGAAAATCCTAAGTTTTGGATAAATTTTGAGTTTTTACTCAGATTTGGGATTTTCCACCCTGGTCGGATTTTCCTAGATCTTGCTTGGACTCTGGCTAGACCTTGTTGTTCGGAGATTTTTGGTATTCAAGATTTCTGTGTGGGCTGGATTTTACCGGATTCTGCCTTGTCGTCGGATTCTCGGGTTTTTTGACTGTCTTGTCGATTGCATTAATGGCTTCGTACGTGCTTTGAAGGATGTATTTAACTTGATTTCTAGGATCTTTTATGCCATCATGCTTATTATTTTCCATCGTTTGAGCTGAGGGGTGCTATCATGGTAACTGATTGGTTGAAGGCAGTGTTGGCATAGGATAGGGAAGATACATACCTTTTGTTGCAGAAAACCAGAACTATCATGGAGTACACCCGGGACAAGTTGGTAAGTGATGGGATTCTTCTTTCCTCCAGAGCTGCCAAACCATGGGAGTGGTATGAGGCATTGCAGATTAGGTAGAAAGTATTGAAGAAGATAAAAAAACAAAGGAGGTAGATTGATGATATCCTAGCCAGTGTTTACAATGGATCCATTGCCTTCTTTGAAATTACGATGGGAAGAAGGAAGATTGTGCCCAAGTACTTGAGTTTGGAACATTTGAGGAAGTGGTGACATGATGTTTATGCACCATTTTATGATGATTCTGTCTCTGAGCATCAGTTAGATGATGTGGCCACCTACATTGCTATCATTAACAAATACCTAACATACAAGGTGGATTGGGATAGGTCAATAAAGCAATCAAGGGAGGAGATTGCATCAATTGAAAGATGACTTATGGTTTTTCCTTTACCACCTATGGCCGACTTGGATGGGGCACTCTTGAAAGTCCATGAAGGGCCGGATCGGAATAGAGACAAAGGGGAAGGTAGTTAATGCCCAACTACATCAAGATTTGTGCTTCCCCATTATCGTGCCCTGCATTGGTCTGAGCTACATTGGGAATCCCAAGCTGACCTGGGTGTAGTTCATGCATTTAATGCATTCCTTTATTTCATTTGACTTTCTCTTAGCCGACTAGTGCTGCCTAATTAATGTTGCGAAACTCTTGCTAGGCCAACGGATTTTTCTGGGGGGATTCTATATATTTATCATTTCACCTCATTTGTAAGGGTTATAATATAGAGATTGATATAGAGCTGAGATAGTTAGAAGTGAATTAAGTAGAGAAAGTTAGCAAGTAGTTGTTCTCAAAAAAATATTGTCACAGAAAGCTGAAATTGTTGCTACAGTGGATAATTTGAATGCAAGTAATGACATTGTGATTTGGTGCCATACTTGTATTCTCTTGTCTTGCATGGTTCTTGTTATTATATCTTTAAAATTTCTTTGAGGAGGTTAATATGTAGATTAGATTCGATTCAATAATGTTTGTGATTTGATACTTAAAGTGTTGTAGCAATCCCTTAGTCCATACTTTTCGCAACCAACTGATTGTTAGTTACTTTGCAAAGTTAGCCTGGACTTCATATTTGTTGTGCTTAGTTCAATTGTGAAGATTTGTTCATTTCAATTGTAATAGGGTTGTTTGAATGAATGTTCATGATTTGAAAATCTTAACACCTCAGAAGATTGCACTATTTTCTATAAGATTGTAGATTTATTTGGGTCAAGTAGAGATCAGTTTAGAAATTTCTTTGAAACACTTATCTTTTTCTATTTCTTTGATTATTGGGTTAGATCTAGGATTGAAGTATCATCATATCGTTAGATCTGATAAGTTGAGATTCAATATTTTGCTTGTAGTAAGGTCCCATTGTGATTACCAGCATTTTCACATTTTATCACTGAGTTGTTTATACATTGTCAAGACCTGATATTAGAGATCTTGGGGTTATCTCTTGAGGCTTGCTAATAGAGATTTACCTTTCAAGTGAGATAGGATATTACATTTTGTCTGAGTTGTTGCTGTGTAGAAAACATCATCAACAAATTGGTGCTAGAAGGAGGGCCTCAATAAGCAAGCTGGATCAATTTTTGAACACCATCTCTCCTTAAAGATTCAGAAGAAGAACAAGATCTACTCTAGGAGAGGAGGAATTTCAGGAATTACCAGACCCCACTAGGTCTAGAAGGACCAATAGAAGGGGAGATTCATCATCATCCCATCCACCTTCCACATCTCCATCATCCCCATCTTCATTAGGTTCATCTGAGTATGAGGCCATTCTCATTCCACAACCTCAGCTAGTCATAAATTAGCCATTACCACCCCCATCCTCGCCAATGGCTTTCCTAGCAACCAACCCATCTCCATTAAGTTTTTCCATTTACAATGTCATGCCTAAAAACCCTGAACACTTTTGTTCAAAATTCCATGTTAATGATCCAAATAGGACTGCTAAGGAAGACATCGGGATGTTTCAGACTGGCCTTAAGGATAGAGGGATAAACTATGAGGATGTAGCATGTAGATTATTTCCTTATTCATTGGGAGAGGATGTGTTCTATTGGTACAACCATTTACCTGTTGGGTCTATCGAGCATTGGACTGAGCTAGAGGCTGCCTTTTTGTAGAAGTTTCAAATCCCCATTAGTTCTAATGAGCTTTACCATCAGTTCACTAATGTGAAGAGGGAGGTCAATGAGCCTATAGGATCTTTCAACAATAGGTTTCATCGTGCTTATACCAGACTACAGGCCCCTTATGCTGTTGATGAACCCACTGCTCTAGAAGTTTATTTTGAGGGACTTGATAGTTTGAAAGCTACCTTTATGAAGTGGAGTAATAATCCTCCTGCTAGTCTACTTGATGCATATGAAGAGGCTGTGAAAGTTAGCACTAATCTAAGGCAACATTTGTCTAGGCCTCTACCCTCATTAGGACCCGTTGCTCACCCTAGACAAGTTCCAGCTCTCAACCAAGCTCTAGAAAACCATACTTCAATCATGAATCCAGTACCTCAGTTGCCCCTGGTCCCTCACCTAGGACCTTCCGTAGGACAAGTTTCATCCACAATTAGTTACCCTCAGCAAAATGTGAATCAACCTCTACATATCCAGCCTCAAGCTAGTTATCCTTCATACCTGCAAAATTTTGAAGTCTTGAACCAGTCACTAAATGCTAATGTTGCAGTAGGGTATTCCCAGAATAATGTGAATCAACCTCCATATAGTAATCCTGACAAGGAAAGACTGGATGAATTGTCTGAACAAATAAAGAAGTTGAATATGGAGGTGGCTTACTTGAGGAACTAGAACAGTTAGTTGTAAGTTGCTCAAAGAAATATGCAGTCCAATCAAAACTTTGATAGAGGGAAATGTCATGAAAGAGGATACAATAATGAAAGAGGATACACCAACGACAGAGGATATAATAATGACAGGGGGTATAATAATGACAGAAGACATAACTATGATAAAGGACAACCCTCGGGCCAAAACTTTTCTAGAGGACTAGGTGGTGGACAAGGGTTCGAGAGAAGGAAGCAATCAGGAAAAAATAGGACTTGGAACACAGGGCCCAACAATGGAGGAGTCCCCACCCCACTGGATCAACCAGTTAGTCAACCTGTTAATTAGTCTACCAATCAACCAGATAATCAAGAGAAGCCTCCTAGTGGTGTATATCTAGCTAAGGCTACTTTATTAGGGTGGTGTAGGCTCCACAAGACTAGTCAACATTATGAGTTAGACTGTCAAGAATTCCAAACAGCAGCCTCAATCTTTCAGTATGAATTGGAGAACAATGCAAACGGTCAGGAAATTGTACCTTCTAATCCTTATGATTCACCGGTGTTGGTGCTGAACCATGCTCCTTTTCCTCAAAGTAAGGAGAATGTACCTAAAGAGGAATCTGACCAATTGGATGAGAAAGCAAACCAGGTATGCAATGGAGATGAAATGACATAGTTATTTGATGAGAATCCAGTGAATGATAATGGTCCCAGAGATGAAGAAGAGGCTTATGTCAAAGAGGAAGCTTACATTGAAGAAGTGCAGACCTTCCAAAGACCTGTCAAGAAGTATGACTTGAGGGAGTTGCCACACAGGTGCCCACAGGCTGGAGGCCCCTTTACTACTTCCATTCCACTGAATAATTTCAACACGCCTCCAGACCCTAATGCTAGCAATAATCCATCACTGCCTCAGGTGTCCAAGCAATATTTATCTCAAGATCCAGGACATGCTGATGTACCAAAAGGGAGAAATGTTGATGAAAATAAGGAAAAGATGGTGGAATAATCGAGGGAGACTCCAACTGATTTAAATGAAGGATAATTGACCATGTTTGTTGCTAAAGAACTCCAAAAATTGAAGGTAAATCTATCTACATTCGAGTTATTAAGAGTTCCATCCATTAGGAATGCAGTCTTAGGATCTTATAATGCAAATTTCATGTCACAAGATAAATCAGTTAGCGAGAACGTCAATAGAGTATCTAGTTCTCAGTCAGTAGGAAGACAAAATCAGAATCATAAGCAAGTCCATATGCCCCCTAGAGATATTGGGAGAGAAAAGGAAAAATCTCAAGTTGCTCAAGTAGATACTCCCTTAACTCTATTTCAAGGGAAGATAGACACGCCTCCATTCTTGATTTCTGTTCGAATATTCGGTAAGAATCTGCATAATTGTCTGCTAGATTTTGGTGCTTCAACCAATGTTATGCCTTTCAGTGTATGTTGAGCTATGGGAATTACTCCTGCTCAATCACAGAAGAAAGTCACATAATTGGATAGGACTGAAGTTAATGTTGTGGGAGAGTTAAATATGATTCATATGTAGATTGCTTTTGATCCTAGGATTCAGCAGGTTATCAATATACAAGTAGCTGACATACCTGACGCTTATGGCCTAATCTCGGGAAGAGACTTTACCAAGGCCTTGAATGAATATGTTTCAACTAATCACTCCCATATGTGGCTTCCCTGAAAGGGAGTACCAAACCAGATTAGGGTTGAAAGAGAACCAAGGCCTTTAATGAATATGTTTTGACTGATCACTCCCATATGTGGCTTCCCTGGAAGGGAGTACCAAACCAGATTAGGGTTGAAAGAGAACCCAGAATGAAGTACATTATTATAGAATATCAGAAAACCTCTAGTGAAATTCTGGTATTAGAAGTAAGTATGGGTAACTATATGCTTGCTGCTCCTCTTGAGGAGCCAGATATGGAGGAAGTTCTTATGTTCCACACAACACCTATTGACCTTACAGTAGAATCTAGTGGTACTGAAGTCCTGATCGAACCAGCTGAAGACGATAGTGGTCTGGAAGATAGTCAGTTTGGTTTGCTAGATAGTTTTCAAGAGTTCATTTGGAAGTGCATTGAAGATCAAGTTCAGCTGAGAAGAGGGATGAACTTTGGAGAGCTACTTTTGCCCAATTGGTGCAGGGTACATAATTCCTCTCATTTAGAATTGGACTGTTGCTTATGCTAGGCTGTAGTGGAACAAATACAGAAATGTATCAACCCAACTCCTGCAGTCAAAATCAATATCCGAAATGTCCAAAAAGATCCCAAAGGGAAAATAGTAGTTCCTTCTAAAGAGCCATCTAGTAGTAACAGTGCAAGTGAAAAGATAGGGAACTTTGTAGTTGTTGGTTGTTGGACTTTAAGATTCGATAGGTCCAAATCAAAGAATGGAGCTGGGGTAAGTTTTGAGCTAATTAGTCTGAGAGGTAAGACATTTTTCACTGCTCATAGACTTCAATTCCACTGTACGAATAATGTGGCAGAGTATGAAGCCTTGGTGCATGGACTATTAATGGCATTGAAGAAAAAAGTTAAAATCTTGCAAGTTTTTGGAGATTCTGAGTTAATATTCAAGCAAGTTAGGAGACAATACTCTTGTCATGATAGGAGAATGACCAACTATAGACACAGAGTGTGGGACCTCATTGAAGGATTTGATGCCTTCAACATTTCGTTGATTCCACAAAATAAGAACCAGACAGCTAATTCTCTTGCTCAGGCGGCAAGTACCTTGCAGCCTCTGTCTCTTTCAGGACTAAAGAATTTTACTGTGGAGCTAACCCCGGTACCCTTAGTACCCAATAATATCACCAACTTCCAGGTATTTGAAGATGACAAGCATATCTTAGATTTTATTACTAGTACTGATGTCTTTGCTTCTCAAATCATTGACGAAACTGAACTTCAAGAAGCTGAGATGGACTTGGAAGGGGTAATTAATCTGAAGACCAACACAATTCCCAGGGGAATGGTGTAGCTAGAGAGGATCTTTGATCTGGACAAGATTAGAGATCAGGAACAGGATACTAGGAAAGAGTCTATTAGTGGACAGTGTGACAAATATAATATGGGATCTTAGGAGGATGTCAAAAATGTTCTCATTGGCAAAGTGTGCACTCCAGAAGAAAGGCAGGGAATCATCAATGCACTACATAGATATCCAGATATGATAGCCTAGAGTTATGAAGACTTAAAGACTTATGATACATCAATCATAACCCATACTATTCCTCTCAATCCAGGAGTAAAGCCTTCCAGACAGAGGCAAAGGCCCATCAATGCTTTACTGGAACCCATAATACAGAAGGAAGTGCAGAAACCGTGGTTTACAAGGATAATATTTCCAATCATACACTCTACTTGGGTTGCAAACCTGGTTCTAGTATGGAAGAAAAATGGTGAAATCAGGCTATGTGTAAATTTTAGGAACCTAAACAGGGCATTAGAGAAATATAATTATCCAGTACCCTCACTAGATGAAGTGCTCCAGATTGTCAATAGATCTCAAATGATGTCCTTCCTGGATGGTTATTTAGGATACAACCAGGTCATGGTGCAGTATGAGGATAGGCACAAGACTGCTTTCACCACCAAGTGAGACACTTTTGCCTACAGAAGGATTCCTTTTGGCTTAATTAATGTTGGAGCCACATTCCAAAGAGCGATGGACATTGCCTTTAAAGACATAATTGGTAAGTGCATCATCATTTATATGGATGATCTGACTATCTTTTCCAAGAAGAGAGGTGATCATATCTCAGATTTATGCAAAGTTTTTCAGAAATGTAGGGAGTTTGAAATATCGCTCAATCCAAAGAAATGCATCTTTGGAGTAGCAAAAGGTAAATTGTTGGGGTATGTTCTCTGTAAAAAGGGAATTTCCATTGATCCATAATGCATAGAAGCCATTCTTAAGATTCCACCGCCTACCAGTAAAAAAGAAATGAGATCATTCTTTGGCAAGATCAACTTTGTGAGGAAGTTCATCACTGGGTTTGTAGAAATAGTTAAGCCATTGAACGCAATGTTAAAGAAAGAGGCCAAAGTTGAATGGAATGTAGAGGAAAAAGAAGCATTTGTAGAGATAAAGAGGGATATTGTTGAAGCTCCTATTTTGGTAAGTCCAGACTATGCTAAACCATTCTATATATATTCGTTTGCCTCTGATCATTCCTGTGCTGCTATGTTAACTCAAAAGTTGGATCAAGGAAATGAGCATCCCATAGCGTTCATGAGTGCACCATTGAAGGATGCAGAGCTGAGATATCTAAGTGTGGAAAAGCAGGCTTATGCCCTTGTCAGGGCTATAAAGAAATTCAGACATTATATCCTTAGAAACAAAATCTTTGTAATAGTTCCTGATTCAACAGTTAAGTTGTTATTGATGCAGAATGAGTTGGGGAAATGCAGAGCCAAGTGGGTAACTATGTTACAAGAGTATGATATGGAAATTCAACCCATGAAGTTGGTAAGAGGGAAAGGGCTTACACAAACAATGGTAGAAATAGGCCCCGACCTCACAGCTCAGAGTTATAATTTAGAGGATGTTTCTCCTGGAGAGTGGTATGATGATATTGTTCATTACCTCCTGACCCAGAGATGCCCCGATCATCTCAATTCAGTACAAAGAAGGGAATTGCACTTAAAGAGTGATAGTTTCATGTTGAAAGGAGCTATCCTATATAAGAAAAATCATGAGGGTGTTTATTTGAGGTGCCTAGGAAAGGTAGAGTCTAAAAGAGTGATATTCGAATTCCGTGACAGATACGGTATAGGCCATGGATCAGCACCTTCTACAGCGAACCAGATTCTAAGAGCTGGTTACTATTGGCCTACACTATTCAAAGATACATACAACCACGTCAGAACTTGTAATGTGTGTCAGACTGTGGTCACTAGAGAGAAGTATGCAACACTCCCACTCTAACCAGTATTCGAGGTAAAACCCTTTGCACAATTGGGAATGGACTTCATAGGTCCAATCAATCCGCCTTCCTCCACAGGACACAGGTATATCCTTACTATCACTGATTATTTTACAAGATGAACTAAGGCCCTTTCCTGCAAGCAATGTACTTTAGAGGTAGTAATTAACTTCGTCGAATCAGGTATTCTTAATTGTTTTGGATGACCTATGTCTTTAGTGTGTGATAATGGTCCTGCATTTTCATCTTTGAAGTTTTCTAACTGGGATTTTGAACATGGGATTATAATTAAATTTGCATCCAACTATTACCCTCAGGGTAATGGTTTAGCTGAGTCATCCAACAAAAATCTCCTGACTGTTATCCACAAACTGTTAGAAAGAAATCCCAAGGATTGGCATACCCAACTTAGATTTGCTCTTTGGGCAGATCTTACAAGAAAAAACTTCCATAGGGATATCACCTTACTACCTAGTTTATGGATTAGAGCATGTGTTTCCCATTCAGTTAAAGATCCCCACCTTGCAGTTCATTAATGAATATTATGATGAGGGAGATAAACGTGAGGCCAAACTTGCTGAATTGTTACACCTTGAGGAAAAGAGAGACGAAGCCCTAGAAAACTTTGCTAAAAATCAGGGGGTTGTCAAGAAATGGTTTGATAAAAGAGCCAAGATTAAAGCTTTTAGGATTTCTGACTTGGTTCTTTACTAGGATAAAGCCCACAACCGTAAGGGGGAGCATGGAAAATTTGATAATCTTTGGCTTGGCCCTTTCCATATTTCAGAAATTCTGGGAGATAATGTTTTCCATTTGAAAACTCTCACTGAAGAGGATATCCCACTACCTATCAATGGGCAGTATTTGAAGCATTATTTTTAGTCTTGAGCTGTTTTAAGCTCTTGTCTTGTATATATTTAGATTAGGTTTTCCTTTCTGCTTTGCTTTTGTTTGTTTTGGTTAGTGTAGGTTTTCTTTTGCTTTTTTTTTGTTTTTGTTTTTCTCTTGCTTTGGAGGTTTCTCTGTTTTTGCCTGGATGTGTTGCACCTGCATGGCAACTACATCATTATCTAGAATTGTTCTAAGTATTTCCTTGGTGGACTTTAGTCTTGCATCTTGAAAGGATGGTTGAAATCTTTACTATTGCCAACAGCCTCAATGTCAAATTTATAGAAGATTGATCATCGACTTTGATTTGAATTTGAAGTACTCTGAAATCTTATATCTCTCATATATCTTAAGAATCCTAATGTTACTATAGAAATCCTTGTGAAGTTTTGTCAGGTGAAAAGTCTTATTTCTACTTCAGCGCCACTGTGGTTCTCAGCCCTGAGTGTGAACTCCATTGTTCACAGGTTGAAATGAAAAGTGACACATAAAAGAATATCAAAAGAAAGAAAAGTGAAATATTGCAAATCAAAAGAATAAATTCAACTTATTATGGGTACCTGAATATCTCTATCGGGGCTATAGACGCCTAGCTGGCAGTAGAGCTATGTTCAAGAGAGTCACAACGATAACCTCATCAGGGCTATGGATGTCTGACTGGTAGCAAGGCCCTATCCAGGTTGCTTTTGAAGTTAGAATCCTTACGTAGCCTGACTTGACTGAACTTGGTTTCTGTAACAGATTAAGGAGGGAAATGAACTCATATGCACACACTTGGATTTTCAGTTTATGGAAGGTTTGGTCTCTCCTTTGGTTCTGATTCTTTAAATCTTTGCATTTTGGTTTGTTCGTTTGATGGTGAGATTGAAACTAAAGATTCGGGGTTCTCGATTCTTGTTCATCATCAAATGCTCTGGAGTATTTTCCTAGCAGAAGTTGCCATTTGTTGTGCATTTTTCGCACACACGCCCCGCTGGAAGTAGGGACCCTCTTTCACTTTGGTTTTAGTTTCTTGGCCCTTTCATTTTGAGGTTTTATCTTATTTAGACATGTGCTTAAATGTTTATTTTTGATTTCCTAAGTGTTTCCCCTAGGTTATTCATTGAAAATCCTAAGTTCTGGATAAATTTTAGGTTTTTACTCAGATTCGGGATTTTCCACCGTGGTCGGATTTTCCTGGATCCTGCTTGGACTCCGGCTGGACCCTGTTGTTCAGAGATTTTCGGTATTCACAGATTTCCGTGTGGGCCGGATTTTCCCAAATTCTGCCCTATCATCGGATTCCCGGGTTTTCTAACTGTCTTATCGATTGCATGAATGGCTTTGTACGTGCTTTGAAGGATGTATGTAACTTGATTTCTAGGATCTTTTATGCCATCATGCTTATTATTTTCCATCATTTGAGCTGAGGGGTGTTATCATGGAAACTGATTGGTTGAAGGTGGTGTTGGCACATGATAGGGAAGATACAAATCTTTTGCTACAAAAAAGTAGAACTATCATGGAGTACACCCGAGATAGGTTGGTAAGTGATGGAAGTCTTCCTTCCTCCAGAGCTGCCAAACCATGGGAGTGGTATGAGGCATTGTAGATTAGGCAGAAAGTGTTGAAGAAGATAAACAAACAAAGGAGGAAGATTGACGATATCCTAGCCGATGTTTACAATGGATCCATTGCCTTCTTTGAATTTATGACAAGAAGAAGGAAGATTGTGCCCAAGTACTTGAGTTTGGAATAGTTGAGGAAGTGGTGGCATGATGTTTATGCACCAAATAATGATGGTTCTATCTCTGAGCATCAGTTAGATGATGCGGCCACCTACATTGTTGTCATTGACAAATATCTAACATACAAGGTGGATTGGGATAGGTCAGTAAAGCAATCAAGGGAGGAGATTGCATCAATTGAAAGATGACTTAGGGTTTTTCCTTTACCACCTATGGCTAACTTGGATGGGGCGCTCTTGAAAGTCCATGAAGGGCCAGATCAAAATAGAGACAAAGGGGAAGGCAGTTAATGCCCAACTACATCAAGATTTGTGCTTCCCCATTATCACGCCCTACATTGGTCCGAGCTATATTGGAAATCTTAGGCCGACCTGGGTGTAGTTCATGCATTTAATGCATTCCTTTATTTCATTTGACTTTCTCTTAGCCGACTAGTGGTGCCTAATTAATGCTGCAAAACTCTTGCTAGGATGACGGGTTTTTCTGGGGGGATTCTATATATTTGGCATTTCGCCTCATTTGTAAGGGTTATAATATAGAGATTGATATAGAGCAGAGATAGTTAGAAGCAAATTAAGTAGAGCAAGTTAGCAAGTAGTTGTTCTCAAGCAAATATTGTAACAGAATGTTGGAATCGTTGCTACAGTTGATAATTCGAATGCAAGTAATGACATTGTGATTTGGTGCCATACTTGTATTCTCTTGCCTTGCATGGTTCTTGTTATTCTATCTTTAAAATTTCTTTGAGGAGGTTAATATTTAGATTAGATTCAATTCAATAATGTTTGTGATTTGATACTTGAAGTGTTGCAGCAATCCCTTAGTCCATACTTTTTGCAACCAACTGATTGTTAGTTGCTTTGCAAAGTTAGCCTAGACTTCATATTCGTTGTGCTTAGTTCAATTGTGAAGATTTCTTCATTTCAATTGTAATAAGGTTGTTTGAATGAATGTTCATAATTTGAAAATCTTAACACCTCAGAAGATTGCACTATTTTCTATAAGATTGCAGATTTATCTGGGTCAAGTAGAGATCGGTTTTGAGGGATTGGTCCATTTCGAGTGTTGGTCATTTTCATTGTTAATCTTAGGTTTAGTATTAAGTTTAGAAATATCTTTGAAACCCTTATCTTTTTCCATTTCTTTGATTATTGGGTTAGATCTAGGATTGAAGTATTATCATATCGTTAGATCTAATAAGTTGAGATTCAATATTTTGCTTGTAGTAAGGTCCCATTGTGATTACCAACATTTTCACATTTTATCATAGAGTTGTTTATACATTGTCAAGACCTGACATTAGAGACCTTGGGGTTATCTCCTTAGGCTTACTGATAGAGATTTACCTTTCAAGTGAGATAGGATATTACATTCTGTCTAAGTTGTTGCTCTGCAGAAAACATCATCAACAAGCATATGTGTCATAGTTTGAAGAGGTCAGTGGCACTATATGGAACTACTAAGAGCCTAAAAGTTCCAAACTCCACCACTGTGGTACAGTTTGCAAGCAACCTAGTTTGACCCCTAGACCTAAATTTCAAATTGGATTGTCGTGATGCTATTTTATATGCGGTGCACTTTGCACCAAAACCTTAATTTTTAAACTTCGTTGCCACAGCATAACTTACATCAGCGGTACATTTTAGGCCCCTGAGGCATCAATTTAAGCTTTTCAACAATGCTATATAGTACCACTTGACTTCATTGACTCCTAAACCCTAATAAATGCACTCAAAAATTGAAAAATGAAGTCGAGGCAAGATGACTTACTGTTGGTCCTATGGTGGGAAGCCTATGGAATACTCGCACGTGCTCTGAAATGTGGCAAGGAAGCACGCATTGTTCCATCTCGATCAATGCTCAAAGCTCAAATCGCAAGAATTATAAAGGTTATGTGTGCAAATGAATTGGAAGTGGCCCCATGAGACCTTTTTTAAGCCTAAAAGTTAGGGTTTTTTTACCCTGTTTAGTTGTCCAGCTAAGGTTTTGGACCCCCGAGTCTATGTTTGCCAAACGGATGGCCATTTTGCATCATTTTTTTGTGTTTTCACACATTTTTGGCATCTTGGATCCTTTCCAAACCCATCGGGCACCTTGTCTTATTTTTTCATGAGATCACCCAAAAAATCAAAATTTTCGTCCGATCTCTCAAGGGGGTAGTATATCGGCATGTTTCTTCTTGTCGGTGCAATGGTGGGGCAATTTTGAAAATAAAAATAAAAAATTGGTTTTTGATCAAGACATATTTATTCTTTGAACCAACGTAGCGAGTACTTTTCTTCAAAGAGGGGCAAAATGTAGACACGAAAAATGTACCAATCACACTTGATCCTGATTACTAACATCGTTTCGTCCCAAATCATCCCCTTTGCTAATTGTTTAATCAGATAGTTTGTATTTGATTAAATTAATTATATTTCATCCCTTAATTAAATAAATTAAGTTTATCTAATTAAATTGTCACCTCCTGTTAATTAAATAAATCAATCTTATTTAATTAACCCAATAGTCTCTATTTAATTAAATAATCCATTTTATTTAATTAAATCTCTAAAGTTATTTTATTAAATTAAGTTAATCTTTATTTAATTTAATTTAGCATCATCTCTCTTTAATTAAATAAATCAAAATCTTTATTTAATTAAATCTAAATCATATTCCTCTCAACTTTGATTTAAATCTTGTTCCAAAAATATAAATCAAATTGTCACATCAACTAATCTCCTTTTAATTTAATCAAATCTTGATTAAATTAATCTTAATCCCATAAATTATCTAGATTTTTACACTTGCTCAATAAATCATTTCTTTGATTTAATAAATCTTCTAATTACTTTCAACATGGCATCAAAAGGGAATATTCCTCCAAATTTGAAAATTTAGGCTCCAAGTGGATTTGTCCTTCCAACAAGGCATTCAATATCTCTTACATGTCCTTGTGCATTGAACCAAGTGGCATTTAAGTCATTTGTTTCTCCCTCCAACATGTCATTTCATAAATTTGAAATTCCACCTAATATCATTTATTGGCACATTCATCAAAATGTGTTCAACCTTTGTCCACTAACATGTTGACAAGTGGCTTAATGCTATTGGTTGGTATTTTATCCCACATTCATCCCTTTTACCTCATTCTTCAACATTCTCATCTATAAATAAGAGGCTTTCCTTTGTATTTTGGATCTACAACTTAGAGCAAAGTTACTATCTTCATATTTAGAGCAATTTCATCCATTTCCATAGCATTTTTCCATCATCATGGCTAGGTTATTACAGATTTCATCAAGGATACATTATTCGTCATCATCAAGTGGATCAATCTTCATCAAGATTACAAGGGATTGAGAAAGGGCCATTTTCCATATCAAAATGGAACCAATTCCCACATGGGATTGATAGTTTGCATGCTTTGATAGGATTTAATAGCTTTTCTTTGTTTGTTCTTCATCTATTTCCTATTTTGAGCATTGTAAATGAATTGCATGGGGAATCTTAGTTCTAACTTGCATATGTGACTAACATTGTGTTTGTTGTTTGTGTTTGTGTAGATCTATGATTGGGGTTCATAGTAACCTCACTGCCATTGTGCTTTATAAAAGCTTTGTAGCTCTCTCCTTACTATGAATGAATTAAAGCAACATCGCAGTGTAATGTGAATGGATTGAAGTAGCAACTGAAGGAAATAGGTGTTAATTTTTGGGTTTCGTTTTCTCAGTAAGCAATGTCTGGCATTTTCCCTTGGTGTCTCTTACATTAAATTTTGCATATTTTACGTTGATTTTTTATGTGCCCATTAACTTTCATTGAATTATTTCCCTTTTTTGTTACCTATAGGAAAACTATTACAGTTGAGCACTTTGTTACAAGGTCAAGACCTATTGTATCGCCTGGTCCCTCTCTACCGTGAGCACCTGAATCTAAGCCTAAAGATGCAAAATCTAACCATCCCTAGGGTCTGGCTATGGTGTTGGTTGGACAGGTGGCTGGTCCTGATGGCCATTAATGTGTGGTGTCCTCTACCTATCTTAGTCCTGGTGACCATCCCTGGGTTGATCCTGGACATTCCTCTGCCCCCTATCCTGCTCTGGCTACTACCTTGGCTGTCATGATGGTGTGCCACCTCATCCTCTACCACCATCGCCATCCCCATCTTTGTCTCTATCTCCCCTACCTGCTCAGTCTCACCCCTGCCCTGCACCTCGGTCTCTAGGTCTCCTCAGTATCTATGCACCTGGCACTATCAATCTGACTAGAGGTCAGAACCAATCCCTTTAGGTCGGTGTTGTCCCTGGGTCTACTTCTCCCTAATCATAAGGCCATGGTCTAGCCACTAGCTGCATAAAATTCTGTACTGCATCCACTATTGGGATCGGTTGACCCCATGTCGTCTTTGTCATAGTACGGGCAAAGATGGCCACGTACTAGTCATTGGGATAGTCCTGTGTATCTCAAAACTAGTGAGCAACATGATTTGGAAGATACCGCTCTATCATGGTATGCTCATAGCCCTACATCAATCGATCCTTTCTGGAAAAGAATAATTGTTGTACATCATCATACCATGCCAGCTACCCAAGGTAGGGTCTCCAAGTGAAAACTGTCATCTTGTCAATGACTCGCCACCAATGTTGAATGTTTGTTGCTCCTGTATGAGAAAAGGTAAGAGCACACCTATATCTCTAAATAATGGGATCATCTGGCTCCATATCAACTGATATTCTGATAGGGTGGGGCACTGCAATGTGCTCTGAGGCCCAGATGTGTGGGACTGTGACTCCTAATCTGATAGCTCAGCTATCGCAATAAGCAAACTCATGTAGATCATGGTAGAGAGAGGCCAACATCACTGGCCCCCAGGAAAAGCACTCCCTTCGTCGGAGCGTCCACTCCCAAGCAAGTCCCCTTCCCGAGCTAAAGTATCGCCTGCATCGATCCAGTGCCATGAGTCCTAAAATGATCATAGCTACTATCAATCTAAAAGGTGGTACCACATGCTTGTACCACTCTAGCTTGATCTAGCCCTCTGAAAAGATAATCTCATCCAAGCCCATGATATCGTAGCAAGTATCCCTCTTGGCCTTCACATCATAAATCACTTGCTCTCCATGGATCACAAAATGCAGAATGTGGTACACGTCCTCCAAGGTCACTGTGGCCTCGCCTATGGGGAGGTGGAAGGAAGAAGTCTCACTGTGCCAGTGCTCTGTTAGTGTTGTCATCAGGCTCAAATGTGTCTAGATAATCGGGGCATATGCCACATACCATAAGCCAATTTCCCCTAGGTGCTCCTGGAGTACCTCGTCCAAAGGGGGACCCTGGGTCAATCTAGCCAAAAGGGATGATCTGTGCTCTCGCGAGTGGACTAGCTCTATGTCCTGAATCAAGAAAGTCACTGCATCAAGTTTCATAAAAAATCACGATCTTGTTTGAAGTTTGTGCAACCAAATCAGCATATGTGTCATAGTTTGAAGAGGTTTGTGGCACTATATGGAATTGCTAAGAGCCTAAAAGTTCCAAACTCCACCACTGCAGTACAATTTGCAAGGAACCTAGTTTGACCCCTAGACCTAAATTTCAAATAGGACTGTCACGACGTTATTTTCATATGTAGTGCACTTTGCACCAAAACCCTAATTTTTAAACTTCGTTGCTGCAGTGTAACTTACATCAGTGGCACATTTTAGGCCCATAAGGCGTCAATTTAGGATTTTCAATATTGCTATATAGCACCACTTGACTTCGTTGAATCCTAAACCCGTATAAATGCACTCAATAATTGAAAAATGAAGTCAAGGCAAGATGACTTACTGTTGGTCCTGTGCCAGGAAGCCTTTGGAACACTCGCATGCACTCAGAAATGTGGCAGGGAAGCACGCGTTGTGCCATCTCAATCAATGCTCAAAGCTCAAATCACAAGAATTATAAAGGCTATGTGTGCAAATGAATTGGAAGTGGCCCCATGAGACCTTTTTTAAGCCTAAAAGTTAGGGTTTTTTACCCTGCTTAGCTGTCCAGCAAAGGTTTTGGACCCCCAAGTATGTGTTCGCCCAACGAAAGGCTGTTTTGCATCATTTTTTTGTGTTTTTGCACATTTTTGGCATCCTGGAACCTTTCCAAACCTGTCGGGAACCTTGTCCTCTCTTTTTGTGAGATCACCCAAAAAATCAAAATTTTAGTCTGATCTCTCAAGGGGGTAGTATATCTGCATGTTTCTTCTCGCTGGTGTAGCAGTGGGGCAATTTTGAAAATAAAAATAAAAAATTGGCTTTTGATCAAGACATGTTTATTCTTTGAACCAACACAGTGAGTACTTTGCTTCAAAGAGGGGAAAAATGTAGACACAAAAAATGTACCAATCACACTTGATCCTGATTACTAACATCGCTTCATCCTGAATCATCCCCTTTGCTAATCGTTTAATTAGATAGTCTATATTTGATTAAATTCATTATATTTCATCCCTTAATTAAATAAATCAAATTTATCTAATTTAGTTGTCACCTCCTGTTAATTAAATAAATTAATCTTATTTAATTAACCCAATAGTCTCTATTTAATTAAATAATCCATTTTATTTAATTAAATCTCTAAAGTCTTTTTATTAAATTAAATAAATCTTTATTTAATTTAATCTAGCATCATCTCTCTTTAATTAAATAAATCAAAATCTTTATTTAATTAAATCTAAATCATATTCCTCTCAACTTTGATTTAAATCTTGATCCAAAAATATAAATCAAATTGTCACATCAACTAATCTCCTTTTAATTTAATCAAATCTTGATTAAATTAATCTCAATCCCCTAAATTCTCTAGATTTTTCCACTTGCTCAATAAATCATTTATTTTGATTTAATAAATCTTCTAATTACTTTCAACATGGCATCAAAAGGGAATATTCCTCCAAGTTTGAAAATCCCTCCAAGTGGATTTTTCCTTCCAACAAGGCATTCAATATCTCTTACATGTCCTTGTGCATTGAGCCAAGTGGCATTTAAGTCATTTCTTTCTCCCTCCAACATGTCATTTCATAAATTTGAAATTCCACCTAATATCATTTATTGGCACATTCATCAAAACGTGCTCAACCTTTGTCCACTCACATGTTGACAAGTGGCTTAATGCTATTGGTTGGTATTTTATCCCACATTCATCCCTTTTACCTCATTCTTCAACATTTTCATCTATAAATAAGAGGATTTCCTTTGTATTTTGGATCTACAACTTAGAGCAAAGTTACTATCTTCATATTTAGAGCAATTTCATCCATTTCCATAGCATTTTTCCATCATCATAGCTAGGTTATTGCAGATTTCATCAAGGATACATTATTCATCATCATCAAGTGGATCAATCTTCATCAAGCTTACAAGGGATTAGGAAAGGGCCATTTTCCCTATCAAAATTGAACCAAGTCCCCCATGGGATTGAGAGTTTGCATGCTTTGATAGGATTTAATAGCTTTTCTTTGTTTGTTCTTCATCTATTTCCTACTTTGAGCATTGTAAATGAATTGCATGGGGAATCTTAGTTCTAACTTGCATATGTTACTAACGTTGTGTTTGTTGTTTTTGTTTGTGTAGATCTAGGATTGGGGTTTACAGTAACCTCATTGTCATTGTGCTTTATAAAAGCTTTGTAGCTCTCTCCTTATTGTGAATGAATTAAAGCAACATCACAATTTAATGTGAATGGATTGAAGTAGCAACCGAAAGAAATAGGTGTTAATTTTTGGGTTTCATTTTCTCAGTAAGCAATGTCTGGCATTTTTCCTTGGTGTCTCTTACATTAGATTTTGCATATTTTACATTGATTTTTTATGTTCCCATGAACTTTCATTGAATTATTTCCCTTTTTTGTTACCAGTAGGAAAACTATTGCAGTTGGGCACTTCGTTATCCACCTATTTTGCATTATTTTTGTTTTCCCTCAGCTAATAGATTAGGGATGATTAGTAGGCACTAAGAGTGAAGGAGATCACATTAGGGATTTCTGCTTTAGAGAGGTTAGTGAATTCATTTTCCTTAATTTGTAATTGACAGTATGCCTCTTTAGTCTTTCTTTATGTATATATTTTAATTTCTTTAATTCATGGTTAGTAGATCTAAATTCTTGTTATAAGTATTGAAAGTGTTTACATCTATTCTGTATTTTTTTTAATCTTTGCATTAGTTAGGTTTTTTGCAATTTTTTTAAGAATTTGAGGCATATGCTTTTCCATTTCTTGTTGATGTTCTAAGGACGGAGCATGCTTAGTATTTGAGTAAACAATCATTCCATTTCCATCAAAAAATTAGAAGCATACAAGTACCCAATGTCTTAATAAGATGATTTATTAAATGTAGTTCCAAGAGACCTGCAAAAAAATTCCATTTGTTTTCTTCTTTTTTTAATCTTGGGCATTGGGCTAACCCATGCTTATCAAATTGTCATAACTTAAGGATTATCTACTGAAAAAATCTCTTCTAGGAAGAAAAAATCCATTACCAAGGGTCAGGAAACCCTCATGACTTGGTGATTACACCTTATTGTAGGAGCAACCACCCAACATGTGTGAATAGTAAACCCCAATAGTCCTAGTTCTGCATACTTGATACATGGAAAAATCAATACATGAGCCTGGTGGATAGTGTGAAACTCTCTCACGCTTTCCAATGAACCAACACCATATTAATCCTTCTATCATTTTTCCTGATTCCTAGCTCTCTACATGTAAAATTCATTGGGATTTGTCACTTCCTAAATTTTCTATATAAATCATGAGAGTTATTTTTGACTTGGACAAGTACTCATCTATATCTTCTACCCTGTTAATGACATCTGAATTTCATTCCCACCAATTCTTGGTGTGATTGTACTATGGAAACTAGGTGAATAAATAACAAGGAAAGTGGTTGTGCTATTGAATAACCTAAATAGCTCTCTTTAGGTTGAACACATACACACAAGTCCTAATGGGAAACTGGGTACCTCGCTGAATAGTCCAGATTGGTCTTTTGGTTTAAGATTCACATCGATAAGCATTTAGTTCCAGTAAGGTCAATTAGTAAAGAATGTTATGAAAAGAACTTTTTTATCTTTTTACAAGCATTTAGTTAAAGGCAGATTGTTAGAATACCCTTTAGTTAAAGGCATACGTATGATTCGGTTTTCTAAAGTTTTATGCAACTCTTTTTCTAAGAGGGTTTTGATATGAATCTTTAAGTGCTTAAAGATTCATATCCACAAGTATTTACCCACCACATGGAATATGAAGAAGTGTTTGATACTCCCTATATCCATAATTCTTATACTTTATAACTCAAATCTTATAAATCTTAGAGTGTTCAAAAATTATTCCTTATTTCAACAAATTTACTTCAAGTTATCAACATAGTCACTTGAACATATCAGTTGGAGTGTTTTAGAGTATAAGAGTATGCAACTTGTAGTTTTTGGTAGTTATGTTCTGCATTAAATCTTGTGTCATGGAAGTATGGGGATTCAACAAGCTTCTCATAATGTTTGTAAGTAGTCATGGGAAAAATGGTAACACATGTATCCTGCAATGGAGAAATGTGAATGATAATTTGGCGTCAATGAAAGATAAATATTTTTAATTGAACTCATCACTAACCTATACAGAGTTACTTTCCCTCCTGTAATGTCGGAAGTAGGTTGCCACTGTGTATGCTTTCTTGGTTGGGGATTAGACTCCTTAGAAAACATTGGAGGCTTGGAGATCTAGACCACACGTGAGAAAATTAGAACATTAGGCTACTTATGAAAATATAATCTTAGGTAATTTATAAATAGTAATCAAGCTCATACTTGAATCTCTAAGATTCCTGGACCATTGTCAGGACAACTTGTGCTAATACCTATGACATCTAACTATTGAATTTCTATTTTACTCTTCACACCTCCCTCCAATACCTCCCAAACAAACCATGTATCCCAATTAGTCACTATCTACAAACATATCCAAACACTGTAGACATGCCATAAATTCCAAATGAGTATTAGCAATTTCCCACAAGCATGTCTTTACAATGCAACAAAGCCAAACTAATAACTATCCACAAACATATCTCTACTTTACAACAAAGCATGCCATGCTTCCCCAAATAGTAACACTATCCATAGACATTTCTAATCTTTTGGAACAACATGCCATGATTTCCCAATTAGTAACACTATCTGGAGATAGTTCTAATATTTTGCAACAACGTGCCATGATTGCCCAATTTGTAACACTACCCATAGATAATTCTAATCTATTTCACAAATATACTATGTAGTCTACTACTTATATTCTAGATGCCTAAGAAAAAATTCATCTTGAAACATGAGTGAGTTTATGCACTAATACATATCAGTATTAAATATCTACAACATAAGTAAAAGTTAAAACTATCAATACAATAACGAAGTGTGGCTAGTTGAGGCAGCTGCAGCCTATGATGACCTTTTTTTGGCTAAGAAGCAAGGGTTTCTAAACTTTGGTTAGAGGGGGACTCACTTAATGTTATTAATTGTCTTTTTAAGAAATTCCTGCCATTGTGGTCTATCACTCATCTTATTAATGATTCAATCTTGATCATTAATTCTTTTGACGAGATTAGAATATCTCATGTTTTTAGAGAAGCTAATATGTTGGCTGCACAATGGTTATGCCAACTTGGGAGTGGTGGCTAAATATGATTGGGGTTCTTTTGAATCTTTACCACTCAATCTTAAATATGTTTCCAATGATGACCAGGTGGCTTGCTTCTAAGGTGGTTGATATTGGGGAAAAGCTCTTCATTATGTTTTTAAGTTGGTTTATGTACGTTAAACCTTCACCCTATTTGTCTCATTATTACATCTTTGGTTTCCATAAAATGATGGCTTGGTTGTGTAGGCTAGGAAATACTTTGAAGGACTATCCCACACATATTGTGGGTGTTATTTGTGTGTTTTTTAGGAGAGCTAGATTCATATTATTTTTATAGAACTTTTTGGTGCTATTGGTTTCCTTCTCTTTTCATGTAGCCATGGGTGGAGATCGTTGTAGAATTGAACCAAGCTTGTGCGAGGAGTTCCAGAGTGATGCAGTTGTGTGGGAGCACTTGGAGTAGGGTGGGGTTACATAGTACATGAAAAGAATTCAAGGCACTGATCCTGATGCTTCAAATTTTTTTGTGAAGAGTTGGAATGGAAGGAATTTGTGTTATAAGGGAATGTAGTTTAACATTGATGAGGATTTTATAGCAGAGGTCACTAGACTTTTGGTTTCTAGGAGGAAATTCTACAAAGATAGGGTTGCTACCAAGAAATCCTTTGCGCTTTTTTTCAAATTCAATGAGGAGAAAAAGCTCTGAGAAGTGGGGAGTGGTGGCTATGCTTGCAAGACTCTGAAACCATTGTGGAGGGATCTCGTCTTGGCCTTAATGCATTATTTCAAGCTTGAAGGTAGATTCTTGGTTGTGTACAGTTAACATTTCATGCTTTTGAATCACTTTCGTTATAACGTGTTGGTCTCCTTTCCTTTTTACCTTTTACTGTCAATAGAAAAAAGTATTGAAGATCACCATAAAAACCCTAAGAAGGTCATTTTTCATTAAGGTCTTATGAGTCTATTGTTTTCCCATATTAATCTCAAATCAATCCTTATTTCCCCCGAAACCCCTGGTAAGAAGGGGGTTAAGAATTCTGGTTATGATATTGGGGACTCTGCTACATAATGGGAATGTAGTTTTGAGGAAGAAGACTTAGATTATCATGATATTTTTGTGGATTAAGGTGTGTCTATGGAAGGGGTTGATGATTCTGAAGAGTGGAACAAGGGCTATGAGACATATATGGAATTGAGGGAATCCATGGTAAAGTCTATGAGGAAGAATTCTAAGGAGAAATCTAAATTCCCTAGGAAAGATAAAGTCTCTGCTAAGAGAAAGATTGAGTTGGTGAAAGAGGTGGATGCTCTTGGTTCAATTGTGAAGCCCTCTTTGTGTCCTAGGAAGGATGGTGTGGTGGATAGCTCACTTGTGACTAATGTTGAGGTTCCTTCAGTTATGGACATTGTGAAGAATGTGGGAACTTTAGTCCCAGGAAGGTCAGAGTGTTGGAGAACTCCCCTGCAATTGGTGTTAAGGTTCTCGAAGATGTGGGAGTGCATAAGAGTGCCCCTACTAGGGATATTAGTCCTAGTGTGGGCATGTTACTACTCAATTTTGTGCCTATGGAGGTCCAAGGGATTGAGATGGTTAAGGACACTCAGGATTTTGACCCTATCCTAGATTATCCTGTATCTCCTATTGGGAGGGCTGTGAAGATGGAATAGTTAGAAGTGTTGGTTGATTTGGCTAATTTTCCTAACAAGGAGAGGATTAAGGTGGATATGGTTGAGGTCAAGGACTCCCCTCTTGAAGAGGATGAGGAGCAGAAAGAGGAGCGTAGAAATACCCCTGGTCATAAGCTGGAGCCAAATGATGCACCTCCTTTCAATTGGGATGAGGTCAATATGGGTATGTTCTACAAGATGGTTGAGGATGGAACGTGAATTTTTTTTCTCTGGTGAAATGGTTGTTTTTAGAGGTGAAGGACCTCAATATCTAGGTTAAAAATTGGTAGGATATCTGTGTGGAAATGATCTAAGGAAATCAAAAGCAATGGGCAATAAAAGGTAAGGTGAAAATTATGAATGTAATGTTGGATAAATTAGTTGTTGATGATGATCACCTGGGGTTTCTCATGAGGAGAGGATTTCCTCTTTGGAAATGATGGTAAATAAGATTTTAGAGGATAGAGTTGTTAGTATTGAGGAAAAAATTGGTAAGCTATCGTAGGATTTGAAAATTGTGGTTAACATTAGTAATAATTCTTTGAAGACAACTGCTAAGGGTCTTTCTGTTTTAAGAAAGCTTTAAAATGGACAGGTAAATATCTAGAGCTGGGGGAGATGGAGAAGGCAATTGAAGATGTTAATTTCTTGAACCAGGTGGAGAAAAATGTGGATTCTGCTCTAGCATTGGAAAAAGATGTGCAAGTCAGACCGTGTCTCAATACGAGGAGTAAGACTAAGAAGAAGGCTATTGTTTCTTTTGATGAGCTCAAAGATGTTGTGGAAATGCATGAGGAGATCATTGAAGAGAATATGGCCTCGATGAATGTCTTGGATAAAATGTTGTAGCTACTACTGTATCTTTTGCTTTTTCAGCCTGGGTGCTGATGTTTTTTGCTGCTAGTAGACTGACAAGTTGCTATCGTTTTATCTTTTTTCAGCTTTTTAGTTTTTTGGGCTGCTAGTTTTAGTTGATTAGTCTTTCATGCAGATTGTTGTCTTTGTAAAGGGTTTTGGGGCCCCTTCAAAACCTGATTTTCCTTATAAAAAATGAAGTGTGGCTGTCCAAAAAGTCTTGCAACATCTCACTCCTCATTGGAGGAATTCCTTATAGAATCATATGCAGCAACAAAGAGATTCACTACCATCCTTTGTCAAAACAATAAAATAACAACATATAACCATTACAAATACAAACAAGATGGTGCTTGCTTCTCTACCGGTTTATGGGCATAATCGTTATATTTTACAATTTACTAGAGTGATTTACATATTTTTATGTGTTCAACAATGGAGTTTAATAATGTCATATTTGTTCAAATGAGCTTGCTCCACATATAAATTTTGGTATTAAAATCATCCAATTAGTGCATGCCACCCATAGTATCCCATGCTTGCACAGATGTTAGATGGGCTTGATTGTCTACAAAATCAAGATAATGCATGGAAACAATTCACTATCTCCCATCTCCCAATTCTTTCTTTTGTCCCTATGATGGGTTTATGCAAAGATCCAAATTAAATGCATGCAAAAACATAACACAAAAATATCCCTGCAACAAATATATATATTTTTTTGAATGATATTAAAACACACAAATAACAATGAAATTCACTAGAATGATATAAATTATTGGGTGTAACCAATATACAAATCTAATGCCTTGATGATCTTGATGACGCTCTACAACATCTTATACTAACACCTTGTTGATACTATTGATGGTTTGCATGATCCTGCTAATACTCCATACCACAAACCACTCTCTGAGGCTTCCATCCCAAAGGTGATTAGATTAATATGCCTATAGGTTTCTATCTCCAAGTGTTAGAGTTGTTGAAAGCAACATCACATTTTGAGGAATGAAATTGAGTTGGGTTTCTGATTTTCAAAAGTGTCATTTCATTTTCCTCCCAACACTTCCTATATTTTTCCATCCCTAAATCAGTGGCAATTAACTAACAAATCCCTCCCTCAAATGAAAGCAGCTAAATGACAAGTCTATCCCTCAATTGGTAGTGTTATAATTGAAAAAAAAATCCGCTGAAAGAACTAACTTAAAGTCACTTAAGGAACTAAACTGAAATTCACAAATGTTTCCTATATTCATCGCCACCACCCTTTATCAGGAAAGATTAGTGTAGTAGAGAAGAGCCTAGACTGTTAATGAATATTATGGCTCATGGAAGTAATAGCTAGTTGGAGTGGAGTTTAACATAATTGCAGGTATTTTTTTTAATAATACCTTTTCCATATGCATGAAGCTTCAATTAGTTTTTTAATAGCCTTTTAAGGAAGCAATTAGAGGACTAGTTAATATAATTGCCAACTTTGTGAAAGCTATTTTCATTAGAAATAAATTTCCCAAATTGAAAAATAAGATTAAAATATTTGATAAGAAATTCCCTTTAGTTGATGAGAATCAACATACTAAATCATTTACATGTACTATTAGTAGCTAGTAAGTTTCTTTGAAGTATTAAGTTTTGTAGGTGCTTATACCATTTTATGTTTTTGTGTCTATTTGGAATACATCTAGCATAATATATGACACTTTTAATTTGTAAACTCTTTAATCTAGGCTTGCATGGTTGTTTAATATAATAAGCCCACATTAATAACAAGTTAGGAAATTAGGTTTTATAGGGCATTTCATACACCAAAAGATCTATCAATTTAGAAGCCAACTTTTCCTTATCACTAAATCAATGACATTTATGAAGATATTTTGGCCCACAAACGATCTTCAAGGGTGGACTTCCTTATTTAGGGCATAAACACTCTATCTAGATGATTTTGTGATTCACATAGGTTCTCATTTTATTATTACAATTGTTGTTGAAACTTGTTACAAGAAATACAGTTCTTGTAACATTGTAGTTTTTGGAAAATTCTCCCATGCCACACTAACACCATCATGACTTTGTCTACCACTTAAGAAACAAAATTGCTTAGCTGAAATGCTTTGGAAGGAACTGGTTTGATCTATCTATTGATAACTTTGGAAATGATTTTGTATATAGTATTACATATAAGGAGTTTGTTTTGAAGTATTCAGAAGTATATGGAATAACTTTTTTGGGGAATCAAATAATTTTAAGAATTCAAAAGGTTAAGATTAAGTCACAGAGCCTATTTGTATGGTAAATTTGGATCTACCCATCAATCCTAAAATTTAACAATAGTAGTACAAGTTTTTTTATTGGTTGGAGGTTTTTACATCAAATTTATATAATTATTTAGGTATTTGTTACAGAGTATAAGTCTTAGTTAATTTTTTTTTTTTTGAAAGTTAAGAGGAGTAATTGGACATAGGACCTCCCAAGCATGGTTATGTTCAATAATTCTCATAAATTGTATTATTTTTATCCTAGGTTTACTTCATTACTATTTTGGATTGAAATCCCAACCTATCCAGTGCAGTCAAGATTGAACCAGTTCAAGAATTAGTATCTTTTTTCTTCTTTTTCATGAAGAATATAGTTGTATATGTAGCGATGTATATGCATATTCAATGTAGCATTTATTTTGTTCTTATTTTCACATAGAAATAGGTATTTACCATGTTCTATCAATTATTACTAACAAGAATCATAACAACGATTCATTCAATCAATAATTAAGGATTTTCAGACATCTATCTTCACAGTTGACATGACTGTCATGCCCACTTCAATAGAATTTTTACAAGATATATGTTTGATCATTTAAAAAATAATAATTTCAATTATTTTTAGATACCTTTCACGAAAGGTTTTGATTGGTTCTATTTTAAAAGACCTTGATATTCTTCTCACAACTCAAGGAAAAAAAATGTTTAGGTATTCTTCTAATCCATAAAAATATTTGATCAACTAAATAATGTAGTTTGAAGTTGGTTTTTCCATTCATTTCGTGTTGTTTGAAAAAAATAATGAAATATAATTCCAATTATTAACCACTATATACTTCTAATCCAATGTAGTTTTATAGGAGTACTATAACTATGTCTTCATTATTGACTACAAATGTGATCAAGCTTATGAACGATGGCAATCTAGGCTTGGACCCTCATCTCCAAGTATTAGCTACCTCAAACTTTGGTCATGGTCCTAAGAGAAACAATTGCTATAGAATTGACCTTTTTGATGGAAAGCATAAACAAAGAGCATCATTTCCAAAAAAGTACAACCACTATATGACTTCCAAGAAAATTCACAAGGGATCTATAATACAACTAAGAAAATATAATTGTCTGATCATTTGTAGTTCAAGGTTAGTATGCAGGTTCAATACTATTTATATACCTTATAATTAACTTTCCAACTTCTACAATATATTACTAATTATATTTTTACTTACAATTATGTAGGTAGATTTCCATTTTGCAACTAGAGCTTGCATGAACATATCATGCCATAATTGGTGAACCTTTCTTCCTATTTCCAAAGAAAGAGGAACATCTACAAAATGATGCTACAGATAGATTTGATTATCCTATATCACCAACAACCCCAAACTCTAAAAGAATGTTGTTTGGCATAGACCTATCTCAATCTAGCAAGGATGTATCTATTAGCATCAGTCCTATCAAAATTTTGAACCCTTTTCAAACAAGGTGGACTATCAAAGGCCATGTAACTATGAAAAAATAAATCCACCGGTACACTAATCAAAAGGGAAATGGACAAGTTTTCAGCTTTGATATTATAGATAGTGAACACACAGAAATACATGTCACTTGCTTCAATGATGCTATAGATATTCATTATGCGAGCATTAATATTGGATTTATATATTCATTATCTGGTGGGACCATTAAATCTGATAATAAGCTTTACAACAAGATAAATAATGGAATAGAAATCACCTTAATGGTTGAATCAAAGGTGACAATTTGTGAAGATGGCCTCTTTATTCCAAAACATCAATTCTCTTTCACACCTACCAAGTAAATTGTGAGTAAGAGTAATAATTCATTTGTTTATGTTATTGTAATTGTTGTTTGCATAGATCCAAGCTCTATAATAAGGAGGGATGGTACATAGGTTTTGAGGCGGAGCATCAAGATATTAGATATGTCTGCATCAACTATAGATGTAACTTTATGGGGACCAACAATTGAGAAAGAAGGCACAAAACTTCAACACATGTATCACTCAGAACAAACCATTGTTCTATACATTAAAAATTGACGTGTTTCTAACTATAATGGAAAGGTAATAAGCACATTAGTAACTACACACCTATCCATAGACCCTGATATAGAAGAAGCAAAACAACTTAAAACTTGGTATGCACAAAATGGGGATAATATTGTACCTTCCTTCACAAAGCTTGATGATATGCCTCCTATTATCACTAGAATGAAAATTGTAAACATTCAAGAACAATCAACAAAAATAATACAACCCATCCAATTCATTGCAAAGGCAACAATACTATTCATCAAATATAACTCCTTCTGTTATCCAACTTGTCCTCTTCAATCAGATGGAAAACAATGTAAGAAAAGGGTTATTCAAAATGAAGAAGATAAATGGTATTGCTTAAAGTGTGCATCAACATTTGCAGATTGCAATTATAGGTACATACTTCAAGTCAAACTAGAGGATCACATAGATATAATATGGGTAGTTGCATTTGATGAGATAGCAACAAAAGTCATGGGTATGTCTGCACAAGAACTATATACACTGCAATTCAATCATGAGGAAAAAACAAGTACTAAAGATGTAATAAGAAGTTTTATCCTTACTCAATTCTTATTCACACTGTCATGCGAAAATGAGACATACAATAATGAAGAGAGCTTTAAAGCAACAATCATTAAAGTTGATAAGATAGATTTTACTGTAGAGAGCAATTTCTTGCTTTCTAAAATCAATGAGATGTCGAATGATACGAAAAACTAGGAATGCATTCCTTATTTTCTATAAAATAGTGTATATATTCTTGTACTTGTAAATATTCTTTTACTATTATGTCTATCAAATAAAATAGAGTTTGAATAAAAAATGCTTCACCCTTTTTTGTAAGTGAGTATCTGAATTATTGTTTAAGGAAAAATCTTACAATGTTTACATTTTTAGTTTACTGGATTCAAATCTTCATTGTCTATGTATATAAAATTGTATGTTCTCTTTATCTCTAATGACATAAAAAAATAATTTCATCAAAATCATGGTTTTCAATTTCAACACTATCATTGTCCACACTTTTCATATCATGTTCACTTTTAAATACAATCATCAAAATTTTATTTTTATTTCTTGTCCCAGATAATTTTGATTCCTTTTAGCACAACACAGTAGGTTCCATGTTAAATTTCAAACATTTTCTTTGCATTTTTATGTATATACTATTTTCTCAGTGCATCATTATGTAACAACAATTTAAATTCAAAGATATACAATAAAAATAAATGAAAGCACATGTCTTATTTGTCAAGGTAAATGTATGGTGAATACCCTATGTCTTTTAGATAAGTGTGCAAGTAAAATGAGTCATAATTGATGGAATCTAATTTTCTACTATAGAATTTCTTTTATGTTCTTTTTACTTCTTGTGTGTGGATTACCCTCAGAAAGAGACTACTTATCTATTTCTTAAATGAATCCTTTACATTTCCTGTCTACGAAAGGAATTTACTGCTTGAAAATAGGTTCGTGAACTTCATGCAAATTAAGATTGGTGTAAAAGGCCATCCCATAAATCTCCCATGTTCTCTTCAGCTTGATCTTAAAAGGCATAAATCTATTTACTATATACTAGGTTCCATCCATGTGTGAGATTTTCCAACAATAAGGTATTGATTAAACAACATAGTCATAAGTACCCTAGGGTAGTGAACAAAAAGGAGGCTTCAAACCTTTGCGACAAAAAATGAGCAAGTCTTCAAGAGCAAGGAAGTGATTGTGAAGTTCAAGGGAAATCTTAGAAGGATGAGTGTATGAAATAATTTCATTAAGTTTTTTTTTGGTTTTGTTGCCACAATGCATTATCTTTAACATATGGGATGACAACGGTTTTATAATGAGAAGGTTTCATAAAGTGTCATAAAGATGCATAGTAGACAGATTACATTACATAATCTTAGGATTGAGATATAAGAGAACAAAGGTTAAATGCATATGACAATTCTTAATGATGGCATAGTTTGGTCAAGCCAAAGGGGTAGTCACTTTAAATGAGATTTTATAGGACAACCATTTCAAATTTTCATAATGAAATTCCTAATGATATGCATAACAAGCCTTTAAGTATGATCTTCAGGGACTGTCATTTGGATATGGTAACCTAGGAATTCATGGGTGAAGAGAAAAAACAAATTTCCATAAGACCTAAGACAAAATTACTATCATGGTTTCTATCAGTGAATAAGATTTGTGTGGACAAGGTAATATAGGTATTTAGTCCCAATGAGGTTTCTATCTAGATTCGTGTTTACCATTTGATGTTTCTTCCAATATTTCTCAGAAGTAGGTTCATAAAATGAAGATAGGATAATTCCTTCATAGTCCTTTTCCATCATATGAATACATTATTTGTCCACAAGGCACATTGGAACTAGATGTCAGCTTTGAACTATCATCTAATGCAAGATGTACTAATATTTTTGTGTATCAAACACATAATTAGCATCATAAAGGAAACCCAAAATTTTGTGTACCATCCAACTCCCTTTTCTTCTCAAGAAAATCATCTCTATCAGAAATAATCTTACTTGGCTATAAAATAGAGCACAACACCTTGAATGCAATGATCACAACACCCCATTCAACCTTTTCTGATGCTAAAAGGGTCTTCAATTGTCAATACACTTAGGAAAGGATAATTGAACCATTCCTTTGAATTTGATAAAGCATTCTACCAAAATGGATTTTTCTTGACAACTCATTGTAGGTAGGAGGAAACTTCCCTGAAGATGTCTCTAAGCTCATCTAGCCTGATTTCTTGCTTATAGCTATGTGGATGAGTTCAAAAATTTCTTTCCAATCTGAAAGACAATAGCATGTATAAATTATTTGAGAGAATAAATTGAAAGAAGGCCTTAATAGCATCCAAGCTCTTGAAAAATTCAAGATCATGTAGATTAGACTCAAGCAAGATCACAAGAAGACTTATGCAAACCATCCAATATATAGAATTAACTATAACAGTCATACTAGTATCCTAGTCTAGGAGTGAGTTTGACATTCATTGCAAACATACACATTCATACACACATTTCCAACCCTATAAATATATTTATAAATGAATTTCATTTCTCTTATTACATGTATATTAATAGATGATGAGAAATAAAGTAGGAATAATTATTCTAGATCATTCACATGATATCCATGCCAAAATCACAACAATGTAATGGTTGTAATAAGTCAAAATTCTCTTCTTTTAATCTAATTTCCTTCTCTTTGTTCCTTGTCTCTTCTCTGATCTGCTCCTCTATGTTTCATAGGTCTACTTAAATATACTTCCTAAGTCTACCATATATGCTTCATATGTCTATCCACATATGCTTTATAAATCTACTCATTGATTTCCTTTAAGAATGTATCTTATTCACTCCAACTCATATATACAAGTCTATTTTACATCTGCTCTTAGTTTCCTTCTATTTGTATAATATTCTCTTCAAGACCTTTCATTTTTTCCAACTCTTGATTCTATTTTATATCTTGATGCCTTTATTGAATAGAGGCAAACCTACAATGGAAGGTGTCCCTTCATTAAACTCTACCATAATGAGAGTCGACCTGATTTCAAGTTGTTTAAATTCCCTTATAATTATAATCACTACCTTTGTAAAATAATTTTAGTTTATTTTATCTCTTACAAATTGTTGCCTTTAAATATATATCCTTACCTTCTCACAAATATAATCGCTCCCCTTCATAATAAATTCTTGTTTATATAATTATTAGAGAAAAATTTGTGCCAGGAAACTTACTTTATAGAGAGAAAGGGATTGGGAAGGTTGGTAAGGTATTGTCCATTTGTGATGTTGTTTGTCTAATAGTTGCAAGATATTTACCAACCTCATTTCTTGTATCTACCATAGACATATCTTTTAGTTTTATATATGACTACATTCAAGAGCATTCAGGAGTTTAGAATGCCATATCCCCTTAAAGATCCAAGATGTTTAGAATCCTAAAAAAAACTTTATTAGCAATAGTCTTTAGAAGGCCTTTGCTACAATCACTTGAGGATTCGGGTTTATACATTATCTCTCTTTTAAGGTTCTAAGAAATTGTGTACAAGGAAAGCTTGGGATGTTAAAGTACAAAGAAATAATACAATAAATATGTACAATAAATAAAATGTTAAGGTCTGTGTGGAGTATTCCTTGTTAAAAGTTTATGTACAGTAAAGAAAATCTTAAGGCCTATATAGTTTATTCCTCAATTTAAAGTTTTTGAGGTTAGTTGAATGTTGGTGGGAAGTTGAGGGTTGTTTCATAACACCAAAAGAAAATTTTTAAGTTCACATTTTCACCCTATTCTATAGGGACACATTTCGAAGGGTTGGTCCCCTATCTCCTAGGGGATGAGTATTTGGTGGAGGACTTGGGTACTCATTGAGAATGTACCCAAGTTATTTTCTATATAGGAGATGAAATATGGGGACACCCTCTATATACCCTACACTTCTCTTCTCCCACACCCTGCAATTTATCTTAATTTTATTATGTTACCAATCAAATTTTCTTTCCACAACTGCCATGGATCATCTCTCCAATTCATACTTGATTAATTCTTATGAGACACATTGAGACCTAAATTTTGGCTCTAACCCATAGTTACGAGGTTCAAAAAATTGATTAATTCAGAAAATCAAAGAAGTTTGTCTGGATGGAAAATTTTCTATAGCATTTGAAAAATCTAGACTGAATTCAAAAAATCATCTAAACCATATTTGAATCAAATCTTGCTAGATTTGGTAACTATTCCCTAGACTATTGAGCTTACATAAGCATTCATAAGCATTTTATAGAGTAGATTCATTGGTCAATCTTAAATGGAACAAGTCAATCAAATAGAAACACCACAATATTAAATAGCACATGAGTCAATAAAGATAGAACTACCAACCTTAAAATATAGCATGGCATAGAAACAAAGTAAACTATGTTGTTGGTTTGGGTTAAAGTTCAATGATTCGCCAAACTACAAGTACAAATGGGATTCAATTACTTGGGACCAAAGTTGCATGGAATTCATTGGAAAACAAGTTTCAACTGCCAATTAATGGTAAGCCAACTGCCATTTAAGGGTAAAAATCTCCAGAATATTAGGTAGAAGCCTCCAAAATATCACTTGACACATAAAATCCAAATCAACATTGATTTGAAAACTGCATGGGAACATTCTATTTACATTTGAAATGTTTTTTTGTCAATTTGATGGCAATTTATTTTTTACATTTGTAGCACATCAATTTATTGTTGAAAAGTTGCAAAAGGGAAAAGGATTGTTAATAATTAAACGTCATTATCTCAAAAATAGGTCAATCACTTTTAACTATTTCTTTCAGAAAATTTTATTTTTCATTAAGCTTATTTCCTCTTCCATTGTAACAGCTCATTGCATTTATTTTGCTTGTTACTACCAGTAATTAGTTAAGTTTGTAGCTTGCAAGAGCAGTATATATTTGGGTTGTATAGGGTTATGGTTAAGCTTGTTTCTATACAGAAGTAAGTAAAAAATAAAGGACTTTCCTTTTCCTAAATAATTGAGATCCACGAACCACACTCAAATCTCCTAATTCGATTTATTCAGATAGTAGATTATGGCATCACTCCCATAGATAATAAAACTAGAGCCATTGTAGGTGGCCCTGCATACTATATCTATCTATGTCATGTAATATCCAAAATTAGTTCTTTCAATATTACATGTTTCATTTACATTTTATTCATCTCAGCTACAATTCTTCATTATATACTATTGTAATTGCATTCATTTTTTCACTTGATATGTAGATGTACAAAGAAATACAACTTTCTTGTATTAGTCCATGTCTTTTTCTCATTACTATTAGTAATCATGCCTCCTATTTTGAATTACAAAAGGACACTAGAAATGAAAAAAGTCAAACTAAACCCCATCAAATAGAACTTCAAAGAATACAAAGTCATAAAAGAAGTTGAGAGTACTATTCTCATCATAAAGATAAAATTAGTGCTTGTCGTCACTTACAAAACATACAAAAGCAAAAACCAAATGAAACAAATACTACACCATCAATGAACAACAATAGTAAATCCATGACCGCATCAAAAAAAATTTGACACAGAATAGATGCACTATCAAACTTACAAACATGCACTATATGTAAGGAACACTACCCTAGCATGCTTGTTCATTCATCAAATGATAATTGTATTTGTAAACAATGTTTCAATGAGAAAGGAATTCATTGATTTTCATCACTTAATAATATGGACCCAGGAGAACAATCTCCTATGTTGCAAAAGCTCACTCAAGTAGAAGAGATGCTCATAGCAAGGGTAAACCCAATATTACAAGTAACCCACACTCATGGGGGGAAATATAAATACAAGGGACACATGATTAGCTTCCCATAGGACATAAAAAGTATTGCCAAAATACTACCACATAGAATTACAGACCTAGATGACATGATAGTTCAAAGATCGCATACACAAGGAAACTATTACGCCTATTATGTAAGTAAGAGTCGTATTAGAGATGCATTGCAATACAAGATCAAATATGACCCATACTATAGCGATGTTGAAATAAATGCATCCTACTTAGAACAACTCCCTGAAACAAGTACAAACATTTCAAACATGCTTCACACCATAGAATTTGTCAAAGAAATAGTGGTACCAAACAACAAATTTGATGCTAATGATCAACATGATCAAGATGCATCAACATACACATCATCATTTATGGTAAGCCTACCAGGGGGACGTCATGAGCTAGAAATCATTAAACAAACACTACAAATTGAACACCAAACAAATAACACTATTGATTGGCCTGAAATAAGCTCTTCTCCAATAAATGAATACAAATGCAAGCATAAATTGGGGAAGTACAAATGCATGAATATGCATGACATCTAATGAGATTTCATGACCAAAGATTTGGAAGGCATCCAAGGTTTCAATATTTTATCTCCAACCTTATGATGTGTCATCGTAGCTAAGGACTTGCAACAGTTTTCCTTAAAAAAAATGTAGAAGAAAACATACCATCAACTATTGAAAACCTTCATGCTGGTATTGGCATGGTGTGATGGTTTAATGGTGGCATTATTGTTCTCACCACCAAGGTTCAAACCCCGTTGGGTTGGTATTGTTGAATGGTTGTATTCCGGTTCATAGCTCTGGTAAAAAACGTTTACCCCTTGAATAAAAAATAAAAACTATTGAAAACCTTCATACACACTTGAAAAAACTTCTTGATGAGCAGTTAGCTAAGAAACTTATGCATTTCAGATCTACCATGAGAGGGACAAGGCCATATTGGAACAAGTGTCATGCTAAGCTAACAAATATGATCAACCAAATAGGGTTACCCACTCTATTCTTCACATTAAGTGCAGTAGATACAAAATAGCCAGATTTACAATAACTACTCTCAAATGACATAAGATTTATAATGCAATCAAATAAAATTCACATAGATAACATAATCAATAACACCCATACCACGTCCCTATATCTATCAATGATTTACAATATTTTGTGAGGAGGTCATTGAGAAGCTCCTCCATACAAAAGAATATTGGTATAGGTACAAATGGCAACATCAAGGGACCACACATGTTCATGGATTCCTTTAGATTGAAAATGCTCAAGAAATGTAAAAACTTGATTGGAAACATAAATTAGAAGTGGAAAGAGAAAGAAAATTCTTTGACACATATGTCACTTCTTGGAACCCTCGTAAGTTATATCTCATTGCAACAACACAACACATCGATCTCCACTTGATGATCCATGTTTGTTAAACTCAGTTGTGATCTTTAGTACAAATCCATCAGATGTACAAGGAGTTAATTAATCATGTCCAAAGGCACACAAAATGCATCGAGGGAACATGCCTATGTAAAAAGGGGAAAAATTATAGAATGTCAATACAAAGCTCCATGGAAAGAACAAACTATCTCTATATTATCATGTGACAATGATGGTAAAAAAAATATGAACCAACAAGAAATGATGATAGATTAAACATAGATAACTAAGAAATGATTTCAATATGAAGAGAAAATATAGATTTCCAATCTGTCATCTCACGAACACTTGTTCTCAAATACATTTCCAAGTATGCATCAAAATCAGAGAAAAAATCAAAGAGTTGTGTCAATATGCTTACAAGAATAGCTACAAATCAAAAACCTAAAGGTGGAGCTTTAACATCATATCAAAAATTCATGATAGAACTTGTGGTTGAACATGATATTGGAGCACAAGAAACATGTCATATGCTCCAAAAATTGCCCCTTGTCATCTGTAACCGATCATTTAAGTCATTGAATGTTGGCTGAAAAGTATTCCACCACTTCACAAGAACAACAAATGACAACAAAATCCAATCAAGCTACTTACATTCTTATATGCAATTCCCTCCACAACTAGAAGCAATAACATTACTTGAATTTGCAAGATCCTTCTCCTATTCTTCATGTCACAAAGGATGTAAATGGAAAGAGAGGAAACAAAAATAAATCGTCAATGTTTTCCCAAAGTTCTATAATATTCCAAAGCAGGATTCAGAACATTTTGAAAAATTTTGTTGGAGTAAATTACTCTTATATAAGAGTTTTCATGACATACACAATGACATTGGCCTTACTAAAGATACAATAATGACCAATTGGAACCAAATGAATACAAACGCATATGATGTATGACCGTTAATTGCACAATTGACATGGAAGCAAATAGTGAAGAGGAACAAGATAGTGGTAATGAGGAAAACACAATAGATACATTACAATTGAATTAATGGGAATTGTTGTCACAAATGGGACTTACTAATAATGTCAATCTAGATGAGCTTCAAATACTTGATAGGCATGATTTTGATAACAACAATGAATGGGATCAACATAGTGTACACCCAGATTTACATGCCACTGCAATTGACTTCATAAAGATGAGTAAAATTTGCACCCAAAATGAAAACATGGCCATTATCTTCGATGTCCCAAATTACACGTTATCACCAAAATAAAAATTCGTGCTCACCATAATTACAAACCACTACAAAGATCAATCCTTAAATAAACCCTTGCATATGATCATTCAAGGAACTATAGGAACTGGAAAATCATACCTTATTTCTTGCATAAGAAATGCACTTCAACGTAAGCTACCACAACAAAAGTGCCAAATGCTTGCTTTAGCTCCCATAGGAAATTTTGCATTTAATATACATGCATCAACCATACATTCAACACTTAGGATTCCAATTAAAGAAATGAAACCATTGCATGGAAAAAAACTAACATTTCAAGAAGAAATTAAACACATAAAGTACATCCCCATAGATGAAATGAGTTTCATAGGCCCAAAGCTACTATTAAAAATAGATAGTAGACTATGTGAAGCAATTCCCTGAACACAAAACCTCATCTTTGGTGGTGTATCTATAATTATAATAGGTGACCTAGCACAACTACCACCTATCATGGACAAACCCATCTACTGATCACACTCCAATTCCAAACTGCTATAGGAACAATTTACTATGGTACAAGTTACATTACAAACAATTTTTCATCAACAAGGTGACAATCCAAATCAAACACACTTTTGTGAAACATTAAAAAACTTACTCAATGCACAACCAACACACCAAGAATGGGATATGTTAATGACCCGCACAAAAAAACTACTCGCAACTATTGAAAAGCAAGAATTTGACAACTCCATTCACCTTTTTACAACAAATGACTTAGTGAGACTACACAACAAAAGAATGCTAAAACAACTAAACCTTCCAGTTGCAATAAGTATTACAACAAACAAAAAAAACAAATCAAACATTGATTCTCAAGATAACCAACTTGAAAAAGAACTCCTATTATGCAAAGGCCAACAATTAATGCTAACAACAAACTTATGGACTCAAGCAGGACTTGTAAATGGATCCCTTGGGGAGGTTGTTTCAATATTGTTTACAATCTAGGCTCAAAACCACTAGATGTTCCAATGTACGTTGTAGTAAGAATCAATAACTACACTGGGCCACCTTGGAAACAAAATGGTCCAAAGGCTATACCTATAATACCTATATCGCTAGGTAATCATAGGAAAATTCCATTAACAATGGCATGGGAAATTACTATACATAAATCCCAAGGCCTAACCCTACAAAGATCAACAATTGATATCGGAAAAATAGAAAGAAAAGGACTAAAATTTACATCTATATCAAGAGTAAAATCATTAAATGGACTTCATATTCAACCAATGTTCTCTTTTGAGAGGTACTCTAGAATGAAAAACAATCCATACACAATTGTCAGAAAAAAGAGGAGGAATGCTTACAATTACTCTCACTTTGACAAAATGAGGTATACAATTGCCAATCCAATCTCTCACGTTAACTTTCAAATTACTTTACACTACACAGTTGAAAAAATATGTCTTCACAAATTATTCTTCACTTCACTAACTCATTCAAATCTTTTTGTTATACAGTTGGACACTAAGCAAAATAAAACATATTCTCTAAACAACATTTCCAACATCTCTATCCAATACAAGTTGCAATGGAAAAAGATAAGGCGATACATGGAAGGTGAAAGATTGGTTCCGCCTCAACATCAAATACATGTACTTCCTTCTCTATGCAAGCTCTATATTACTTATTATTCCACAACCAATTATATTCCCACAAAAAAAAAACACATCAATTGTAAATTTAATTACTTTTTTTGTAGAATATCTTCATAAAAAAGATGAATCAATATATCAACTAGGCCTCTATTGATGTTGGATGTATTTGTTGAACAAGGTCATGCTTTGCTTCAAGAATAAGTATCTTTTCAGAAACACTAATTTGAATTTGTTGTAGAGGTGACAGTATGTGACTTTTTGATGTTCCTTTTGGAATTATTAACCTTGCAAGCATTTTTATGGGATGTTGACTACAAAATGTTTTTTGCTTTTGCAGTATGTTTCCATAATCAACACACAAAAATTTTCCACAAAAGCTTTACTCAACATTTTTGAAAAATAAGCATTCTAGCAAGCCAAGACTTTCTCGAACTGGTTTCACTATTACTCATTATGCTGGTGATGTAATTTTAATGTTGCCTTCAGCCCTTACAATTTGATAAAATCATTTTGTGCTTTCTATAATTTCCAAGTTATTAAAGTATCTACTTTTAATGTTGGAACAAGTTACATATTAGGCAGTCCAATTCCTTGATAAGAACAAGAATTACATAGTAGCAAAGCATCAACACTTCTTGGATGCTTCAAAATGGCCTTTTCTTGGAGGACTTTATCCTCTACTCCCAGATGAGTCTTCAAAGTCTTCATATTTTTCTTCCATTGGTACACAATTTAAGGTATTTTGGTGCTTCACTTTCTGTAGATATTGATATATATTATGCTCTGTTTGTAGCTTACTATTATGTTTCTTGTTTATTACAACTTCAATTTTTCAGATATCTTTTTAACAACCACCTCAATGGTCATGTTACAGCAAGAGGATCGCTCTCAAGATTCAAATATGATAAGTATTTTTTTATTTTTTTTATTTTGTTACTTCTCATAATTATGAAAAAAGCTATCCATTGGTATCCACCTAACTTGGATTTGACTTTTTTTTTGTTGCATACTATATTATGGGCTACAGTTTTAAAGGAAATCCAAGACTTTGTGATGGTGTTGTACACAATCCATGTTAAAAAATGGAATGAAATGGAGAGCATTATAGCTTAAATGATTGTTCATAAAGCAATAAGGTTTACCTTGCCAGCTATTAGTTGTGGATTTGATTATATAGCATGTGATTTTGTTCTTTACATTCTTCTTAGGTCGACATCTACAAAATATTGAATTTTCAATCATCCAAAATATTATTACACTACAAACAACCATGTAGATGGCCTAGATGATGATGAAAAAGTAAATGTTATTTTATGTGCATCAATCAAAGTCTAATTTTGATAAATGCTTCATGAATGTTGTTATGATTGCAATGAACTAGCATGAGAGAGGATGGAAAATAATTATAATGATTTGATGCCTCCATGAAAATCCAATTTATATTTTGATTTACTAGCCTCAATTCACGTGCACATGGAACAAATGAAGTCTAATTTATTCCCTATTAAATTAAAAAGATTATTAAAATTATGTCTTTTGGGTTTTGAATTTAATGTACTAAGGATGCACAAATTTCATATGTAAGATAGTTTGTAAGACATGTGGAGATGAAATAGACAAATAATTTATCTCTAAAATGAATTTACATATCAATCATTATCATGATTCATCAATTCAAATCAAAATAGATAGGAAAACAAGTGTATTCCACAAAGGATAATAAACAACATCTACCATAAAATTATTTGAATGGTCATTTGAAACACAAATCTATATTACACCATAATGGTAACATCTAATATACTTAAAAATTATAGACTTCATCTCAAACATAAACTATACAAAATGTAATCGGCGTAACCATTGCACCTCTTTAACTGCTAGTTTTATGAAATTTTAATGAAAACTTTGAATGTGCACTCGAGATTTTCCTACAAGGGAATCAGTTTACAATTTTTTTTCTCGCTCTCCTCCCTTGAAGAATCGAAACAACATGGCATATTTTCTAGAGTCAATCAGGTTGCCTCCATCCAATAATTCACAATAAATAGGTAGGATATTAACGTCTCCACCAACATCTTTACATTTGATACACTCTCCAAACCCTACTCTATGGTTGGGAGTTCATAGGATTTAGAAACTTTCAATCTAATGTAATTAGTAGGTGTAAACTTAGGCTCCACAATACTTGTGGTCATCCTCCCTTATTGTGCCAAAATGGGAGCTTTGGAATGGCATATGGACATCCACCATAGGATAATGGAAAGGAATTTCTTCATATATTGTAGCTGCAACTGTCTAGTATGCATGTATGGAAATTGTGGAAGCAGAGACAGGGCACGTAAAATGTTTGACAGAATGCCCCAAAGAAATGTGGTCTCATGGAATGCTATGATTGCAAGATATACACAAAAGGAATTTGTTGAAAAGGCTTCAGAAACCTTCAAGCAAATGTAGTTGACAGGCGTAAAGCCAAAAACCACAACCTTTGCCAGCATCCTCCCTACCTGTGCTAAAATGGGAGCTTTGGAACAAGGTATGCAATCAATGAAAGGATAAAGGATAGAGGGATTTTGTAATGTGTATAATGAAGGTGGATTTTGGTTAGATATTATCATTAGAAATGCTCTAGTAGGAAAATATGGAAAATGTGGAAGCGTAAATTGTGACAAAAATGTCGCAAAGAAATGTAGTCTCAGGGTATGCAATGTTTATGGGATATCCACAAAATGGATTTTACAAGGATTATTTTAAAATATTTTAATTAATGAAGCACTTTGGAACATATCCTAACACTATAACTTTGCTTGTGTTATATGTGTATGTAGCCAAGCAGGTTTAGTGAATGTGAGTCTAACATACTTCAATCGCATAGGTAACCTTACACCTACAATTGATCATTTTCTATTCTTGACCTACTTAGGTAACCTTACACCTATAATTGATCATTTTTTGTGCTTGACCTACTTGCTCATGTTGGCTATCTTGACAAAATCATTAACTTTATCATCAAGATGTCAGTTAAACCTAGGGTGGATGGATGTGTAGATCTATTTTCCTGTTGCCTGCAGATCCCATATGAATATAGCCTTAGGAGTATTTACAGGAATGCTATTTTTTTTATTTGGATCTTAAAAAATATGTAATTAATATTCTTCTCTTAAACATTTATGCAAAAGTTGGCAGGTCATGCGAGTAAATGATAAGGACATTGAAGAAATATAAGGAATTAAAAATGTCTCGAGATGTAGTTGGATTGAAGGCCATAAAATGGTGCGTGCTTCTTGTGTAGTAGGTCACAATAAATCTATGTAAAGTTGGAGAAATTGGTTTGGGAGATGAAGGCAGCAAGGCATTTTTGAGATGGAAGACACTTAGTGGTGTGGAAAGGGAGGGGGAAAAAATTATTTCACTTCCGTCATAGTGAAAAGTTGTCAATTACTTTTGGTTTTAGACATTGCCCATTAGAACAATTATTAGACTTGTTAAGAACCTTCAATTATGTGTTATTTTTCACATTGCAATGAAATTTATTTCTAAGATTGTTGCAATTCCTACTTCTAATTATTAGTTTAGTTGATTTCATGAGGAGGAAATGAACTCACTTGCATACACATTTTTTCATGGATTAGTCCAAGGCCTTGTTAATTCACGAATATTAATTTCTTGTATGAATTTATCTTTAATCATGATAAACCTTAATATATTGGTTAGCTTATCCTAGAATTTTTATGAGAAGTCTCTAATAAAGTTTCCACTTCTCTATGCCTTGCAACAATATCTCTAATTTTAGATAAAAATCAAGGAACCCATTATTGATGTTTTTCCTTTTGAGCCTTTACCTTGCATATCATTCTTATTAAAAGGATTCTAATGTGATTCTAATTCTTTTGAAGTTTGATTTTGTTGCACTTTTCCATGCTTTCTCTCATTTAACATTAAGTATTCACCATCTTTAATTCCTCTAGTTTGAGGAATCGTTGTTCTTTTGTCTTGAAATATTGAGATTTTAATATTTTATATACTCATTTCCCTCAACCCACTTCCCATATTGGGTAAACCCACAAAACTGGTTTACAATTCTGGTGAGGAAGGAAAATTGCAAAAAATGCCCCCATGGAAAAAAAATGGTTTTTGGGGGTTCGAGCGAACCCAAAGGGGATTCGCTAAAACCCCCCTTCAAGCAAACCCATTAAATGTTGGGCCGCACATTTTCCAAGAAAAATTGAAAAATAAAACTTTGTGGAAAGGGGGTTCACTCGAACCTCCCTTTTCCCCCTTCTCCCCCTCTAGCACCAAAAATCTCTAGAATTTTTCCCTTTGAAGCTAGAGTTGAGGATGAAAATGGAGGAGACTTCACAAACCCAATTGGATGATGGTAGTCCTCAAAACGAGCTATCCAACAAATATAATTTTAATATGCTTTGGTTTTATTATGTATTTTCTTTTTTAGTTTGATTAAACATGGGTTTTTCACTGAAAATCAAGCTCTTTGTTCTACACATGTGGAAAAATAGCAGATTATCAAAAAAAAATTGAAAATATCAGTGCACTAGATATCGATGTCCTTAATCCAACAAAAAATATAAAATTGAATTTCGATACATACAAAATAAGTTATGTTGTATACAGTCTACTTATGTATGAATTGTAATTGGTTTGACTTTGAAACTTATTAAGGAAAAAGCATTCAATGAAATGCTATGAAACCAATTCCATGCACTAGATATTATAGTTAAAAATCTAAATTAAAAAAAAATAGAATTTAATTCTTCATGGTACGGTGAGCATCACTCCTTAAAAATGGTGTTTAGTAAAAAAAAACTAGTTTTCGAAGGAGATGGAAAAAGAAGTGCAATTTGATTCCAAAAAAATTGAAAAAAATATATTTAGAATCTACAAACAAAATGCCACAAATCACTACTTTGCATCATCTTCAAATTCCTCACGGTTTAGTCGTTGTAGGTGCCCAAAAGCAAAGATTTAGTTAAAAAAAATCAATTAAGTGTCCAGTTTGGCCAAAAATTGTAAACCAGTATTATGGGATCACCTTCTTCCTTCCTCCTTGTGGAACCCATACTTATAGAATTACTCATACTAGCATACCAAAAGGTATAAGGTATGTGGTAGAACCAATCTCTAAACCTTGAATGTCTAGGTCCATCTTATTTCCCTTGCTATTTTTTCTTCTAGCATTAGACACACCACATCCATGATTCCTATCCCGTTTTCATTCACCTAATGTATGAACAAAAAACATAAATAAAATATGGAAGTTGACAAAAAATAAGGAGGAATTAGTAAAATATTATGAATAATGATTTAAAAGTGTGGATAAAAAGCTTGAAGAAACCTTGACATAAAATAAATGAATTGAGTGTTTTATGTTAGGGTTAACCTATCACATTATAGCAAAAGTAGAGGAGAATATTTCCTCTTCGTGTAAGGATGCAATAGAATTGTTCACTAGAATGTAATCCTAGTCAAATTGGTAAGCGAGAATGATTTAGTTGGAAATGATGAAATTGATCATTTTAATTAGAGATGGACAATGCAATGTTGAAGTAAGAAATTATAAAGAAAAGTTATGAAAGATGATACTTCTCTACCACCTAGAAGAAGTAAAATTTGGTTTAAAAATTGCAGTAGGGAAAAAAATATAAGGAATGAAAGTTTGACAATCAAAGGCATGAAGAGGGCTACCATACTAAGAGGGTAACTTTAGAAATTCCCTAGAAATATAGTAAAGTATAAAGTGGGACAAACATGACACAAATAGGTGTCCAATACATTACTTCATGAAGAAGATGAATATGTTTTTTGGATATGGGTATGGATAGAACATAGGGTTTAGCTATAAAAATATTCAATGTTTATTTGGCACATGGCTAGTGGGAGCTTCAATTGAGAGAAAGGATAAGACCACCTAACAATATACACTATATGGCACCACAAATTCAAGATATATGACCCTCCATGATTTACCATGATAACTATTGAGAAGGAGGTGGTAGGGGAGGCTACCACAATAATAATTGATGTATTGGAGAAAGAAGGACCAAAAGGTCAAAATATTATAACTATAGTAAACTAGGACATTATGCTAATGATTGAAAAAGAAAAAAAGGAGGAAAATCCAAATGTTATTTTTGTGGTGATAAATCACATGATATTAATAGTTGACCCAAATTTAATAGTTCTATAATAATGTGTTGGTAATATTGATTAGAAAGTGAATAATTATTTAATCCAAATGTGACCTATAATGCTAAAGTAGTAATGGGTAACTAAAGTAGAGGAGTGCAAATAAATTAAAAATATAGAAAATGAATGTACAATAGGAGAATCCTGACTAAAAAAAGAGAAATTTTAAATAATACAAAGGAGAAAAAGAGTAAAAATTCGAGAAAAATATTTCATGTAGAAACTTATGAAAAAGAGAAAAGGAAAAAGAACTTAAGTAATTACTAGGGTTGGATTAATAGAGGGCAGGTGCATGAAGTTCGGTACCAATTTTGTGGCCACTTTCTAAAAAAAGTTTGAAAATGCTATAACACGAGCGAGTTATAATGTGCTCGCGTTATAGCATGTTAAAAGCAAAATAAAAAGTGAAAGTCTTCATTTTCACTTTGATTGTTTTCTTCTTCTGCCTGTGGCTGAAACCCCCAACTTTCGCACTCACATTCTAGGAGGAGGTATTAGGCCAAATCTTCAACAAGATTTGTTATTTCTTTGCAAGGATGGAGCCATGATGACAAAGAGGTGGGAGAGGTAAGTATTATTTTTTGTTTGTTTTGAATTTCTTAATTTTAGGTTGATTTTGTTAGTTTTAGGTTAAATTTGATATACAAATTTTTGAATTTGTAGGAGATGCAAATGAACCTACAAACCCACAAAATCCTGAAGAAGAAGAGAAACCAAATCATGAAGAACAAAATACTCAACAAGAAAATCAACCTCAACAACAACCTCCTCCACCAGTCCCTCAACACCCACCTGACACTCAACAAAATTTAATGTGTGAGATTGAGAACAACAAAAAATAGATTGAGGATTTTATTAGTAGGTTGAGTGATCCAAATGGTTCAACCACAAAAAGAATGGCCCTCAAAAATTCATTGAAAGATATTTTAAAAAATGTAGATTCAATTAGCAAACAAATAACTAGATGGCAAGATAGGAGGCAGGCAACTAGGGAATATTATGCAAATAAACTATCATATAAACAAGTAAAGGATTTAAAAATTACAAAACATGATTTGTGCTCATTATTCACTGACCCACGCACAAATCAAAATCTTAGCCTCAATGCGAAGAGGTTTCCTATTCATTGGTGCCACCACCAAGAGATTAGGAGTCATTTTTATGATAGGTGGTGCATGGTCTTTGATGACCGACCATGCAACAATTGTGAAGTCCCCTAGTATTTTCTTAGGAAACTATACAGTGAGTTCATATTGAACAAAATACCAAATTATTTTGATATGAGGGACTTCCAGGGGAGAGGTGGGGGGTCGGCTCAGGATAGGCCTGGTGCACAGCCGGATCCTATGTGGCAAGGGAGATGAGCTCTCACTAGGCCGCCTCGTGAGCACATTGTTATTCCTGTAGTCATGAAGGAGAGTGCAGATGTAGAGACATTGTAGGCTATCATCACTTTGACCAAGAGTGTGATCCATCATACTAGCCCTATTCTACAATGCCATCTAGGGGATTCTTCGAGTGGTGCCTTCGAACCCATGTGTGTCAATCTTGTGGGGCAACTTGTTCATATGACCCCACCGTCACTCAGGAGGCTATTGTGGAGGATCCTTATGCAGCTACGGAGATGGAGAAGGCGGCTGACATTTTGCATGATGCATATGGAATTGATACTCAGGTAAAAGTCAGCATGTTCATTGAATTGAATTTATTAAATTTCAATTTTGAAATGCAAGATTAACTAATTTAGTTTTATGATTTTAATAAAATTGCAAGGTCATAGTGTTGAGAATAGATACACCGGCCCTCCACCTACTTATTTCTGTAGTACACCTATCGATGCAGTATGTAAATAGTAAACAATTATAAATTTATTACATGTTAATAGCATTGTTTTATGAATGGTATTTTAATATGTGGTTTTGGATGTTGAACAGGGTAATATTGGAGGTTTTGACGTAACACCTCCCATGCCAGTGGATTTACTCAAACCTTCACATAGGTAATATTGATGGTGTTTTCTGCACAGCAACAACTCAGACAGAATGCAATATTCTATCTCTTTTGAAAGGTAATCTTCAACGATAAATTGCTGAAAATCACCCCAAGGTCTCTCGGGTGTCAGGTCATGACAATGCATAAACAATTCAGATAATATGTGAAATACTGGTAATCACAATTGGACCTTACTACAAGAAAACTGTATCCTTTTAATTTATCAGATTTTGTAATATGATGATCTCAAATCCTAACTCTAACCGAATGATGAAGAAATAGAAAAAGATAAGGGTGCAAGAATGTAATAAGATCTAAACTATTCCTAGAATGAACAATGCAAATGACAGATATCTGGAATGGACCAATCTCAAGTAACCAATTCTTGATCAACCCACAATGCAATATCACAAGAACGGTGCAATCTTCTAAGGTATATAGATTTTCAAATCATAGATATTCATCCACAATCAAACTCAAGCACATGTAAATATATGGTCCAGGTTGACTTCACCAGCCTACTACAATCAGATAGTTACTGGGAGTATAGACCAGAGATTGCTACAAACATTCCAAATATGAAATCATGAACATTATTCACCAAACTAATCTAATTCCAAGACGCTAAATTCTAAATCTTTAAGCAATTTGAAAGATGAAACAATAGGAACCATGCAAGATAAACTAACACAAGAGATTTCACCAGGAAAACCACAATGCCTTCAATTGTATTAGATCACCAAAATGCTGCAACAATTCCACTGTTTGCTAAAATATTTGCTTCAAGAAATTGACTACTACTTCTACTACAAAATGCTCTAGCTCTCTTTTCTCTAACTTAACTCTATTATCTCTTCTCTATATTTCTAATGTCCTTACAATGAGGTAGGAATACCTTTTATAGAAAATTCTCAAGACATGTTGGCCCACCCAAACATTTACAAAATAAGAACAACTGCCAAAACAAGTCGGTATTAGGAATTCAAAGTAAGGCACACATTAAATGTCGATACATCATCAAGGTCGGCCTAGACACATTCCCTAATGTAGCCTGGATCAATACATGCCCTATAATAATAGGGAAGCACAAATCTCAAAATGGGATTAACTACCGCCTCCCTTATCTTTGTTCTAGGCCAACGATCCTTGAACTTTCAAAAACACCCCATCTAGTTCGGTGACAGGTGGCAAGGGCAAGATCTTAAGTCTGCATTTAATGGAATCAATCTCCTCCTTTGACTGCTTAACAGTATTATTCCAATCATCCTTATGTACTTGATACTTATCCATTACTGCCAAGTAGGTTGCTACATCATCTAACTGGTGCCCTGTTATGACATTCTCAGAATCTGGAGCATAAACATCATTCCACCATTCCCTTAGTTGTTCCTGACTCAGGTATTTAGGAGCAATTTTCCTCCTGCCAGTCACATCCTCAAAAAATGCAATACAACCCTCATAGACTCTATTTAAATCACCATCTATTGACTTCTTTCATTTTTGGATCTTCCTCATGGCCTTATGCCGAATCTGCAAAGCCTCAAACAATTCCCAAGGTTCACTCAGTCTGGAGGAAGGAAGGATCTCATCTGCTACCAATTGATCCTTTCCATATTCCATAATTACTTTGGACTTCTGCAGCAAGAGGTCAATATCCTCTTTATATTGAGATAGCACATGCTCCAATAAGTCATTAGCCCTGACTGCATCTTTCCCAACTGACAGGATATCCTTGATTGCATTATCTCCTTTCATTTGCACATCCTTCAACCAATCCGTTGTAGTTTGAGCAGAGGCTTTCATCTTTTCAATCTCGGAGATGGTTTCCTTAGGCAAGAAGCCAGGAGTAGCTGAGGAAGATGGGTGAAGAGATTGCAGAGGTTTCATCACTTCTTCCAGGCATTTCCTAAGTCTCTCATTTTCCTTTCTCAGCTCATGCTTGGTTTGAGTCTCCTTCCTTAATCTGCCAATTATCACAGCACTGGACCCTTCATACTCCTCAATATCCTACTCCACAGATGTTGGTCCAAGGTTAAAAGTATGCACATTATAATCCTCACCAGTGACATCTTCTCTAGTCTTGTCCGCAGCCGAGGTGGCAATGTGGATTACTCTGTTATTTACCTCATCCCTTTCTATTCTTGAAACTACCTTAGCTGCCTTCTTCTTCTTACCTTTTCCGATCTTAGATAGCATCTCATCCCAATCCAAAGGAGTGTCTTCAACAACAACTTGTTTCTTTCTTGTGATCTCCTTTTCAAGCCAATCTGGGACAGCAAGTTCTACCCGGATTTCCTCCATTTTTGCCTCTTCATGTTGTTCTGTTGTTTTCTCCTCTTCCTTTTCAAGGAGATGCTCACCTTGATCACCTTCTTCAAGCTCCACCTCTTGCACTGGCGATGGGATTCTAATAGGAACATTCTCCTTTTCAGGTGATCCATTACCTTTGCAACTTGCTAGATAATCTTCATATTGCAGTAGAGGAGAAGGGGGCTTTCCTACCTCCTCTACTTCAAGCTCAGCTGCCGCACAAAAGAGTGCTCCTTCCTTGAAAGGTTCAGCCTCTCCACTAGTCTCATGTTCCTTAAGGGTCTCTTGCTCAGGCATGCTTGGCGCAGGGGAAGTAGCCCTAGGTTGCTCCACAACTGGTGACTTTGGAGGAGGATCCACTTTTTGCATAGTGTCCTTAGGGGATGCAGTCCTTGATCTCCTCATATAAACCTTTGTCTTATCTCCTGAACTTTCCACCACAACAATCAGAGGCTCATCTTTTGAAGTATCCTGACCCTTCTTCTTTGAACCCCTAGCTATCCTCGTCTTCTTTGGCGGTGGAGGAGCATCTTCTTCTATTGACTTCTCTAATCCTTCCTCATCAGAGGACCTGCCTATCTTCAAAGCTCTACTTCTTTTCTTTCCTTTTGACTTCCTTTTTGGTTCCGGCTCACTTTTTTTAGGGCCTCTAATTTTTATTTTGAAGGGGTAGCTCTTTTTAGTCTTCCCTTTGGGGTCATCTTCCCCAGATTCCTTTGAAGTAGACATAGGATTAAGGTTTCCCATCAAGTTAAAGGTATAGGGTACCTTCTCACTCTCTAGCTCCCAAACCTTATGCTTCAACCAAGAAGTGGTAAATTTCATAAAAGGAGCCATTAGGTCCTCCAACTCTGTGACCTCATCCTCATTCTAGTTTATTTCCCTTATTGACCTGTCCTTAACGGACTCATAGGCATGATCTTGCACCAGATTTCCATCATCTTCTAGCTGGTCGGGAATCAACTTCACATTATATTGCCTGATCACATCAACAGGAAGCCTAGAGTACCTTTTCTTCCTTGCTTCAAAATCATCTTTGATGTTGGCCCAATAGTCTTCTAGGTCATCTTTATGATGGTATTCTTTGGTGGCCTTCTTCTGTGCTTCCCCGGAGATATCAAAGTTTGTTCTCTTGGAGTGGAAGGAGAAACCATGGGCTGCCAATTCATTGCCTACTGTGTGTGCTGATTGAATGGAAGGGCACACCTCTGCTACACCAATTCCAAGAGGAAAATCCCCACCAAAACCTATTTTATGCTTCTCCTTCTTGACAATTGCATCAAATTCATATATTTGTCTCACCAATTCCAATAACACAACATGATCAGTAGGGTACCTAGGCAACCTGTATGGAGTAGCCGGGCATCCATCAATTTTGATATAGGAGAAGGTAGGAAATTGAATGAACCAGGCTCCATATCTCTTTATCAGTTCCTTCGCTCCATCTGACAGTCTCACATGCTCAGCATTTTGAAGCATCCTAGTGATGTGCATCGTGAATGCATCATTGGCCCTTCTATAATCCCTATCTCAGGACCGACAGATCCTTCTGAGTTGTTCTCTCTTTAAACTCTTTGTATCTCCAGGCTCCAACATTGGTGTCAGACACCTCGGACCACACAAAAGATATCTTGCTGTCTGGCAGCTAGCTCTTGGTGTCCAATCTTAACCTTTCTGTTTCTAAAATGGAGGACCCCTCCGTGTCACCTTTGGATTTTCCTACAGCGGCCTTGCTCGACTCAGCCTGCATTCACAAAAGAATGCCATGAGTATCCAATTATCATACATATTCCAATCAAAGGGTTATCATAAAGCCATAAAAGCCATTGAGATCCATCACAAATCATCAGTCCCTAAAAATCCAGAAAAGTAGAGCAATCCGGGAAAACAAGGTAAACCAGGAAAATTCAGTCGAGGCGAAATTTCGGAGAAATCTGACCCAGACGGATTCCTGTTGCCAAGACATAATGCACCAAATAGATCATTAGTACGGACAAAAGATTATAATATTTTCATGAAATCCATTCATTAGCAACAAGAAATCACATTTAGCACCCACTCCATTAATCCTATCTTTGGGAAATCGAAAGAAGTAAAACTAGACAAGAAAACCGAAAAAGTCTAGACAGGGAGGATTTCCGCGGATAGTTCAAATATTCCAGAATTCGCTATACCCCGCAGAATTAGCCGAAACCAGGAAAATTCGGGTGCGCAGGAATTCTGCGGACACCTCGGAAACCTGATGGATGACAACACGCGAACTAGCGACCGAAAGATCATGCAAACTCTTCACTTGGATTCTAATGGTCCCAACAATTGATGCCAATAGACAAGACCTCAAATGCAAACGAATCCAAATTTCCAAAACCTTTAAATGACTAATCCTCATGGCGAAACACTGATGCCCTAGTTTTGAAAAATAAATCCTCCTGCCATGAAAACCAGGGTTAATTCAGGGTTTGGAATACTACCTGTAAGGATGAATCTAAAGCATTCAAATATTCACAAGGTAGGGGACTAGTTTAATCTTGGCGCAAGATATAAAAAATCATGATGGTTTAACCATTCCTAACAGTTTCGAGCAAAACACCAAAAACCCTAATCTCGCCAAAATATAATGAATTGCGCATCTAGAACAAAATCCTACCCCGAACGCCTATCAACACTGATCCATCCGACATTTATTGGGAAAACAAAGCGGTGCATAGTGCGAGTGATGAAAATTCACGAAAATGGGTCAAACCCCAATTCGATAAAACAAAATCATGACCAAACATAGGCCGACCTGAAATGACCATCGATCAACATAAAATAGTTCAATCATCATGAAAACAGATGAAAGGGCTAATGATAACCTACCATGGATTAGTCCAGATGATACTCAAACTTGAAGAAGCGACTGCAAAATGAATGCGCCCAAGCAACGAAAATCCAAACACCGGCACCCAAACAATCCACCCACAAGCGATTTAAGATCAATCCTCAAAGCTCGAATGAAAACTCTCAATCGCCAAAGCAGCAAGCAAGTGAATAATGAAATTGAAATGATGCCCAAAAAGACTTTAAATCCACCCATATACGTGTCTGAGCAAAGGTACCTTGGGCATTAATGAGTGACAAGACATGTCTGAAAATTTTGGAAACCCGAGCCCAGGACGGAATTTCAAAAAATCTGGATGAACATGAATTCCGCGAAAATGGCAGAAACCAGGATTTTAATGAAGTTCGGGATTTTAGCGCAGTCCAGAAAATCCGCCAGAACCAGGAAATCCCGGAGTCAAGCAAAAACCCGGATTCAAAAAATTCCACAGTGAACAGACAATGAACCAGAGCCCGAGAGAATCCGCCAGAGCTAGAAAATCCTAGATTCAGGTCAAAACCCAGATTTTCACTAAAATCCAATTTTAACCAATTCAAGCCTCAAGGCAAGACCAAAGCCAACAAGACCAAAATCTCAAGGCTTTAAACAAATCCAATAAAACCAAAGGTCAAAAGACATCATCAAAAGAGGGTCCCTACTCCAAGTGGGGCATGTGCAAAACTGCACAACAAATGGCGACTCTACTAGGGAAATGCTCCCGAGCATTTCGATGACTAATTGGAATCAAGAACCTAGAACTCATGGTTTCAACTCACCTATCCTGCCACCACCCATGTTAAAACAAGGAAGCCCCTAGTCATCCAGACTCTCCTACACCAGGGTCAAAGTGGGTGCATATGCATTCATTATCCCCCTTTAGTTGCAACACGAACCAAACTTGGTATGAACAAGCTACATAAGGATTCATACTCTAAAAGTAACATGGATAGAGCCTCGCTGCCAGTCAGGCGTCCATAGCCCCAATGAGGTTATCGCTGTGATTCTCCTAAACATAGCTCTACTGCCAGCCAGACATCTATAGTCCTGGTAGAGATATCCAGTTCCCCCTGATGAGTTGAATTTAAACCTTTTAATTTTCAATATGTATTTCCCTCTTTTTTTTATATACTGCTTATCTTTTCACTATTTTTGCTTCAACCTGTGAACAATGAAGTTCACACTCAGGGATGAGAACCACAATGGCACTAGAGCAGAAAAAAGGATTTTTCACTTGTTCAAACTTTATAAGGACCTTATGCAACTTCAGGTATCTTTAATTTAAAATATGAGACCCTAATGTATTTCTGTTCAAACTGACTAGAATACCCTTTGCCTCAACACAAGGATAAGTGACATTGGGCAAGGAATTCATACCATAATGCCCTGGAAGGATGATTAGAGTTTGTAAAAGAAATACCAAGAACATCAAACCTACTTTGTCACCATTGTCATACAAATGCAACCAGGGATCCCCAAAAGAGAAGGAACCAAGAGCAAGAGCGATGCAAACCAAAGCAAACAAACCAAAGAAAACCTATTCTAACCAAAGCAGAATGAGCAAAGCAAAAGGAAACCTACTCTAACCAAAAAAAACAACAGAAAGCAACCTAAACTAACTATATACAAAGCAAGGAGCTGAAAACAGCTCAGGACTGGAAATAATGCTTCAAATACTACCCATTGACAGGTAGTGGAATATCTTCTCCTGTGAGAGTCTTCAGATGGAAGGCGTTATCTCCAAGTATTTCAACAATCTGATATGGACCAAGCCACAGTTTGTCAAATTTTCCATGGTCCCCTTTTCGATCATGAGGTTTATCCCAGTACAGGACTAGGTCAAAAATCCTAAAGGATTTAATCTTAGCCCTCCTGTCAAACCACCTCTTAACTACCCCTTGATGTTTGGCAAAATTCTCAAGGGCATTGTCTCATTTTTCCTCAAGGTGTAATAGTTATGTTAACCTAGCCTCCCTTCTGTCCCCTTCATCATAGAACTCATTTATAAACTGTAAAGTTGGGATCTTGAGTTGAATAGGGAATACTGGCTCTAGACCGTATACTAAGTGATAAGGAGATGTTCCGATGGATGACTTAAGTCTTGTACGATCTGCCTAGAGGGAAAATCGAAGCTGGGTATGCCAGTCTTTTGGGTTCCTCTCTAACAGCTTACGGATGAAAGTCAATAAGTTCTTATTAGAGGACTCTGCTAAGCCATTACCCTGAGGATAATAATTGGACACAAATTTCACAATAACGCCATGATCAAAAGCCCAATTTTAAAATTTTAAAGATGCAAAAGCAGGACCATTATCACAGACAACAACAATAGGGCATTCAAATCGATTGAGAATAGTAGACTCTAAGAAATCAATCACAACCTCAGATGTACATTTCCTACAAGCAAAAGTCTCAGTCCATCTTGTGAAATAATCAGTAATAGTGAGAATGTACCTGTGTCCCGCAGAAGATGGTGGATTGATGGGGCCTATGAAATCCATACCCCACTGAGCAAAAGGCCTTACCTCAGTGACTGGTTGGAGTGGAAGCACTGCATACCTTTCCCTTGTTGTTGTAGTCTGGCACATGTGGTAGGTCCTGACATGATGGTGGACATCCTTGAATAGCGTGGGCCAGTAATATCCTGCCCTCAAAATCTGATTTTTCGTGGCAATTGCAAAACTATGGCCAGTGCCATACTTTTCATGAAATTCATTTATCACCCTTTCAGCTTCCTATTTCCCAAGACACCTCAAATAAATTCCCTCATGATTTTTCTTGTACAAAACAGCTCCCTTTAGCATGAAACTGTCACTCTTCAATCATAGGGCTCTCCTCTAAACAGCATTAAGATGACCTGGAGATCGTTGGTTCAGCAAATAATAAACTATGTCATCATACTAGCCATCTGGGGAAACCTCCTCAATGTTATAATTCTACACAGTTAGTTCAGGGCCTATTTCAGCCATGGTTTGAGTAAGTCCTTGTCCTCTTACTAACTTCATGGGTTGGATCTCAATATCGTACTCTTGTAGTATTGTCACCCACTTAGCTCTACGCTCTCCTAGCTCGTTTTGCATCAGAAGTAACTTGACTGCGGGATCTGAGACAACTGCATAAACCTTATTCCTGAGGATATAATGTCTGAATTTCTTCACTGCTCTAACCAGAGTGTATGTCTACTTTTCTACACTTGGGTATCTCAATTCATCATCTTTTAATGGGGCACTCATAAAGGCAATGGGATGCTCATTTCCCTCATCAGACTTTTGAGTTAGCATTCCTGCGCATGAATGGTCTGAAACAAATGAATAGATGTGAAAAGGCTTGCTGTAGTTAGGACTTACCAATACTGGAGCATCAACAATGGCTCTTTTGATTTCTACAAATGATTCCTTTGCTTCCGTAGTCCATTCGATCTTAGCATCCTGCTTCAACATTGCATTCAATGGCTTAACAATTTCAACAAATCCAGTAATGAATTTTCTGACGAAGTTGATCTTGCCAAAGAAAGATTTCATTTCCTTTTTGCTAGCAGGTGGCTGAATCTTCAAGATGGCTTCCACTCTTTCTGGATCAATAGCAATTCCCTTTTCTGATATCACATGTCCTAGCAGCTTTCCCTCTGTTACTCTGAAAATACACTTTTTAGGATTCAAGGATATGCCAAATTCCCTGCACCTTTGAAACACTTTGCGCAAATCTAAGATGTGATCCCCTCTGTTTTTTGAAAAAATAGTCAGATCATCCATATAAATAATGATGCATTTGCCTATGATATCTTTAAAAGCAATATCCATAGCCCTTTGAAATGTGGCCCCTGCATTAATGAGTCCAAATGGCATTCTCCTGTAGGAAAAAGTGCCCCATTTCGTTGTGAAAGCAGTCTTGTGCCTGTCCTCATATTGAACCATTACTTGATTGTATCCTGAATAACCGTCCAAAAAGGACATCATCTGAGATCCATTAACCACTTGAAGTACTTCATCCAGTGAAGGGACTAGATAGTTGTCTTTTTCTGATGATCTGTTCAAATTCCTGAAATCAACACAGAGTCTAATTTCTCCATTCTTTTTTCTCACTGGAACCAGGTTGGCCACCCATGTTGAATGCCTGACAGGAAATATGATTTTGGCAGATAGTAGTTTCTGAACTTCTTTCTGTATGACTAGTTTCAATAATGCATTAATTGGTCTTTGCCTTTGCCTAAAAGGCCTAGCACCTGGCTTCAAAGGGATAGTATGAGTTATAATTGAGGTATCATAAGTTTTCAAGTCCTCATAACTCCAGGCTACTATATCGGGAAAGCTATGCAATGTTGCGATTATCCCTTGTCTTTCTTCTGGGGTGCATACTTAGCCAATAAAAATGTTCTTGACGTTATTTTCAGTTCCCATATTGTAAGTATCACACTGTCCATTGATAGACTCTTCTTTGATTCTTGTTCCTGATCCTTGATCTTATCCATATCAAAAATTGTTCCAACTGTACCATTCCCCTTGGAATAGTATTCGATTTTAGATTCATCACTCCTTCTAAATTCAGTTTTGCTTCCTGGAGCTCTGTTTCATCAATGATTTGAGAGGCAAAAACATCTGTATTTGTGATAAAATCCAGAATATGCTTGTCATCTTCAAATACTTGGAAATTAGTAACATTATCTAGGACCGATGGCACAAGAGTCAATTCTACAGTGAACTTCTTCAAACCTGACAAAAATAAAGGCTGCAGAGTGCTTGTTGCTTGAGCCAGAGAGTCCGCATTTTGATTCTTCTGCCGTGGTATTAGTTGAATATTGAAAGCATCAAATCCCTCAATGAGGTCCCACACTCTATGCCTATAATTAGTCATTCTTCTATCGTGGCATGAATATTGTCTCCTTACTTGCTTAACTACTAACTCAGAATCACCAAAGACTTGCAGAATCTTAACCTTTTTCTTAAGTGCCATAAGAAGTCCATGAATTAGTGATTCATACTCCGCTACATTATTTGTGCAATGGAATTGAAGTCTATGGGCTACAAATAAATTCTTACCTTTTGGACTGATCAGTTCAAACCCTGCCCCAGCTCCATGCTTGGACTTGGATCCATCAAATCTAAGTGTCCAACACTCAGTAGCTGTAATCTTCTTCATCACATCCTTTGGCTTAATATTGTTGGATGGTTTTTCAGATGACACGAACTTCTTTTCTTGATAGTCTTCATGAGGGTTTTGTATATCTATTTTAACTGCTAGGGTTGGATTCATGTGTTTTTGTACTTGTTCTACTGCTGTCTGGCACAAACAACACTCCAACTCTGAATGGGAAGCATTATGAACTCTACACCAATTAGGTAAGAGTAATTCTTCAAAGCTTGTCCTTCTACCCAGGTGAATTTGATTTTCAACACACTGCTTGATGAATTCCTGAAAATTGTCTAATAGGTTGATCTGATTATCTTCAGTTTCCTCTTCTTCCTCCACTAATTTTGTCAAAATAGTAACGGGGCTGGATCTTGTTTCTGCATCGATGGGCATCATGTATAGCATCAATACCTCCTCTGAGTCTGACTCCTCATACTGTTTTGACAACATATAATTTCACATGCCAACCTCTGATATCAGAACTTCTGTTGAAGTCTTTTGGTATTCTGTGATCATGTATTTCATTCTTGGCTCTCTCTCAATTCTGATCTGATTGGGCACTCCTTTCTAGGGAAGCCACATGTGAGAGTGATCAGTAGACACATTACCATTCAAAGCCTTAGTAAAATCTCTTCTTAGAATCAAACCATACGCATCCGGGATATCAGCTACCTGAATATTGATAACCTATTGAATCCTTGGGTCTGAAGCTATCTGCATGTGAATCATGTTTAACTCTCCCACCACATTTACTTCAGTTCTATCCAATTGAGTTACCTTCTTTTGAGAGTCAGCAGGAGTGATCCCTAAGGCTCTACAAACTCCAAATGGCATCACATTGGTGGAAGCACCAGAATCTAGTAAACAATTATGTAGATTTTTACCGAATATACGCACAAAGATCAGGAATGGTGGGGTTTTTGTCTTTCCTTGAAATAAAGTAGGCTGGGTATCTACTTGAGCCACTTGCATCTTGTCATTTTCCTTTCCTTTGTCTCTAGGGGGAAGGTCAGTCCAAGTGTGGGCCTGATCTTGTATTTTCATGGGCTGAGAACTAGAAGTCTTGATGTTATGCTCATTAGAAGGTTTATCCAAAGACTTAGGATGTGCATCATAAGTACCTAAAACTGCCTTCCTAATGGGAGGGAACCTTAATAACTCAAATGCTGAAAAATTTACCTTTAATTTCTTGAACTCCTCAGCAACATATGAAGCCATTTGCTCCCCACTCATATCAGTGGAAGCTTCCCTAGAAGGTTCCTCTGCCTTGTCCTTGCCTACTTGAACAGCCCTTTCCTTCGAAAGGTATTGTCTGGAAACATGTGGATAGGACAAATTATTGCTAGCATTAGGATCTGGGGGAGTATTGAAGTTGTTAGGAGGAATGGAAGTGGTGAAAGGTCCCCCAGCCTGTGGGCGCCTATGAGGCATATCTCTCAGACCTTGCCTCTAGAAAATTTGTACTTCCTCAACATAAGCCTCCTCCTGATCGAAGGGGCCATTATCATTCATTGTTTCTTCATTGAATAACTGAGCCACTTCATCCCCATTATAGATTTGATCTATTTTCTCTTCCTGAGAATCAGATTCCTCTTCTGGTATATTTTCCTTACTTGCTGGGAAGGGAGCATGATTTAATACAAGCATAGGAGAATCATAAGGGCTAGAGGGAACAATCTCTTGCCCATTTGCGTTATTCTCCACCTCATACTAGAAAATGGAGGCTGTAGTTTAGAATTTTGGACATTCTAACTCTGAATGTTGACTCTTCTTATGTAGCCTACACCATCCTGATAAGGCTGCTTCAGCCAGATAGACACCACTGGGAGGCTTGTCCTGACTGACTGGCTGATTTACAGATTGGTTAACCACTTGATTAGCTGGTTGATCCAATGGGGTGGGGACTCCTCAATTATTAGGGCATGTATTCTAAGTTCTACTTTGTCCTTGCGATTTCCTCTTATCAAATCCTGATCCATTACCTTGTCCCCTATCAAAATTCTGCCTCTTATCATTATTGAACCCTCTATCATTGTTGTAACCCCTATCATGATTATATCCTCTGTCATTGTGAAATCCTCTCTCATTACGCTATCCTCTATCAAAATTTTGTCCTTGTGGAAACTCTCTATTCTGATTGGATTGCATACTCTTCTGAGCAGCTTGTAGTTGACCGTTCTGACTTCTTAGGTAGGTCACCTCTAGATTCAACTTCTTTATCTGCTTAGCCATTTCATCAATCCTCTCCTTATTTGGATCTCGATAAGGAGTCTGGTTTGGATTACTCTGAGGAGGGATAGGCATTGTATTAGATCCCATAGACTGATACAATACCTCAAAATTTTGCAGATAAGCAGGAAAACTATTTGGCTGTGGTTGATACATAGGCTGATAAACCTGCTGCTGGGGAAAATTCATCATAGGAGAAACCTGGCTCATGGGAAGACTAGGATGTGGCACCAAGGGTAATTGAGGTACTGGATTCATGATTGGAGTATGGTTGGTAAGTGCCTAATTTACTGCCTGAACCTGATTGGGATGTGCAACTGGTCTTAGAGAAGGCAACAGTCCAGTCACATGTTGTCTCAAATCTGTGTTAAGCTTAAAGACTTCTATGTAGGCATCTGTTAGGTTAGCTAGAGGGTTGGGTCTCCACTTCAGAAAGGTTGTTGTAAGGCTGTCCAATGCTTCATAATAGACTCTGAGGGCTATATTGTTATCCAAAACATAAGGATCTTGAAGTCTGGTGTACGCACAGTGAAACCTATTATTGAAACTAGATATTGGTTCATTGACCTCTCTTTTGACTCTAGTGAATTGCAAATACAATTCATTGACACTGATAGGTATTCTCAACTTCTATAAAAAGGCAGTTTCAAGATCATTCCAATTGAGAATTGAGCTAGATGGGAGGTGATTGTACCAGTAAAAAATGTCTTCCCCTAGTGAATAAGGAAACAACCTACAGGCAACATCCTCATGAACAATCCCTCTATCTTTGAGACAGGTTTGGAAGATCCTTATATGCTCTTCTGCAGTCCTATTTGGGTCATTAACATGGAACTTTGAACAAAAGTGTTCAGGGTTTTTGGGCATTACATTGTAAGTGTTGAAAGACAAAGGGGATGGATTATTAGTTAGGAAATCCATTGGTAAAAGTGGGGGAGGTGGTTTTGGTTGGTTAATGATAGGCTGAGGTTGTTGGATGGGAACTGCCTCAGGGATGGGTATGGCCTCAACTTCTGGATGCGAAGATGTGGATGATGCTGGTGAATGGATGGGTGATGATGATTCTCCTCTTTCCCGAGTCCTTCTTGACCTAGTGGGGAACTGTAATTCCTGTAAATCTTCCTCTCCTAGGGTAGATCTGGTATTTCTCCTGTATCTCTCTGGAGAAATGGCGTTCAAGAAATGATCCAGTGTGCTCATTCAGGCCCTCCTTCTAGCACCAATCTGTTGATGGTGTTTTCTGCATAGCAACAACTCAAACAAAATGCAATATTCTATCTCTCTTGAAAGGTAATCTTCAACAATAAATTGCTAAAAATCACCCCAAGGTCTTTCGGGTGTCAGCTCATGACAATGCATAAACAACTCAGATAATATGTGAAATGTTGGTAATCACAATCAGACCTTACTACAAGCAAACTGTATCCTTTCAATTTATCAGATTTTGTAATATGATGATCTCAAATCCTAACTCTAACCGGATGATAAAGAAATAGCAAAAGATAAGGGTGCAAGAATGTAATAAGATCTAAACTATTCCTAGAATGAACAATGCAAATGACAGATATCTGAAATGGACCAATCTCAAGTAACCAATTCTTGATCAACCCACAATGCAATATCACAAGAACGGTGCAATCTTCTAAGGTATATAGATTTTTAAATCATAGATATACATCCACAATCAAACTCAAGCACATATAAATATATGGTCCAGGTTGACTTCACCAGCCTATTACAATCAGATAGTTACTGGGAGTATAGACCAGAGATTGCTACAAACATTCCAAATATGACTTCACCATGAACCTACACCAAACTAATAGTTACTGGGAGTATAGACCAGAGATTGCTACAAACATTCCAAATATGAAATCATGAACATTATTCACCAAACTAATCTAATTCCAAGATGCTAAATTCTAAATCTTTAAGAAATTTGAAAGATGAAACAACATGAACCATGCAAGATAAACTCACAAGAGATTTCACTAGGAAAACCACAATGCCTTCAATTGTATTAGATCACCAAAATGCTGCAACAATTCCACTGTTTGCTACAATATTTGCTTCAAGAAATTGACTATTACTTCTACTACAAAATGCTCTAGCTCTCTTTTCTCTAACTTAACTCTATTATCTCTTCTCTATATTTCTAATGTCCTTACAATGAGGTAGGAATGCCTTTTATAGCAAATTCTCAAGACATGTCGGCCCAGCCAAACATGTACAAAATAAGAACAACAGCCAAAACAAGTTGGCCTTAGGAATTCAAAATAAGGCATACATTAAATGCCGATACATCATCAAGGTCGGCCTAGACACATTCCCCAATGTAGCCCAGATCAATACATGCCCTATAATAATAGGGAAGCACAAATCTCAAAATGGGATTAACTACCGCCTCCCTTATCTTTGTTCTGGGCCAACAATCCTTGAACTTTCAAAAACACCCCATCTAGCTCAGTGACAGGTGGCAAGGGCAAGATCTTAAGTCTACATTTAATGGAATCAATCTCTTCCTTTGACTGCTTAACAGTATTATTCCAATCATCCTTATGTGCTTGATACTTATCCATTATTGCCAAGTAGGTTGTTGCATCATCTAACTAGTGCCTTGTTATGACATTCTCAGAATCTGGAGCATAAAAATCATTCCACCATTCCCTTAGTTGTTCCAGACTCAGGTATTTAGGAGCAATTTTCCTCCTGCCAGTCATAACCTCAAAAAATGCAATACAGCCCTCATAGACTCCAGTTAAATCACCATCTATTGACTTCTTTCATTTCTGGATCTTCCTCATGGCCTTCTGCCGAATCTGCAAAGCCTCAAACCATTCCCAAGGTTCACTCAGTCTGGAGGAAGGAAGGATCTCATCTGCTACCAATTGATTCTTTCCATATTCCATAATTACTTTGGACTTCTGCAGCAAGAGGTCAATATCCTCTTTATCTTGAGATAGCACATGCTCCAATAAGTCTTTAGCCCTAATCGCATCTTTCCCAACTGACAGGATATCCTTGATTGCATTATCTCCTTTCATTTGCACATCCTTCAACCAATCTATTATAGTTTGAGTAGAGGCTTTCATCTTTTCAATCTCGGAGATGGTTTCCTTAGGCAAGAAGCCAAGAGCAGCTGAGGAAGATGGGTGAAGAGATTGCAGAGGTTTCATCACTTCTTCCAGGCATTTCCTAAGTCTCTCATTTTCCTTTCTCATCTCATGCTTGGTTTGAGTCTCCTTCCTTAATCTGCCAATTATCACAGCACTGGACCCTTCATACTCCTCAATATTCTGCTCCACAGATGCTGGTCCAAGGTTAAAAGTCCACATTATAATCCTCACCAGTGACATCTTCTCTAGTCTTGTCCACAGTCGAGGTGGCAATGTGGATTACTCTGTTATTTACCTCATCCCTTTCTATTCTTGAAACTACCTTAGCTGCCTTCTTCTTCTTACCTTTTCTGATCTTAGACAGCATCTCATCCCAATCCAAAGGAGTGTCTTCAACAACTTGTTTCTTCCTTGTGATCTCCTTTTCAAGCCAATCTGGGACAGTGGGTTCTACCCGGATTTCCTCCATTTTTTCCTCTTCATGTTGTTTTGTATTTTTCTCCTCTTCCTTTTCAAGGAGCTGCTCACCTTGATCACCTTCTTCAAGCTCCACCTCTTGCACCAGCGATGGGGTTCTTATAGGAACATTCTCCTTTTTAGGTGATCCATTACCTTTGCTACTTGCCGGATAATCTTCATATTGCAGTAGAGGAGAAGGAGGCTTTCCTACCTCCTCTACTTCAATCTCAGCTGCCACACCAAAGAGTGATCCTTCCTTGAAAGGTTCTGCCTCTCCGCTGGTCTCATGTTCCTTAAGGGCCTCTTGCTCAGGCATGCTTGGCGCAGGGGAAGTAGCCCTAGGTTGCTCCACAATTGGTGACTTTGGAGGAGGATCCATCTTTTGCACAGTGTCCTTAGGGGATGGAGTCCTTGATCTCCTCATATAAACCTTTGTCTTCTCTCCTGAACTTTCCACCTCAACAATCGGAGGCTCATCTTTTGAAGTATCCCGACCCTTCTTCTTTGAACCCCTAGCTGTCCTTGTCTTCTTTGGCGGTGGAGGAGAATCTTCTTCTACTGACTCTTATAATCCTTCCTCATCAGAGGACCTGCCTATCTTCAAAGCTCTACTTCTTTTCTTTCCTTTTGGCTTCCTTTTTGGTTTCGGCTCACTTTCTTTATGGCCTCTGATTTTTATTTTGAAGGGGGAGCTCTTTTTAGTCTTCCCTTTGGGATCATCTTCCCCGGATTCCTCTGAAGTAGACATAGGATTAAGGTTTCCCATCAAATTAAAGGTACAAGGTACCTTCTCACTCTCCAGCTCCCAAACCTTATGCTTCAACCAAGAAGTGGTAAATTTCATAACAGGGGCCATTAGGTCCTCCAACTCTGTGACCTCATCCTCATTCCAGTTTATTTCCCCGATTAACATGTCCTTAACAGATTCATAGGCATGATTTTGCACTAGATTTCCATCATCTTCTAGCTGGTCGGGAATCAACTTCACATTATATTGCCTGATCACATCAACAGGAAGCCTAGAGTACCTTTTCTTCCTTGCTTCAAAATCATCTTTGATGTTGGCCCAATAGTCTTCTAGGTCATCTTTATGATGGTATTCTTTGGTGGCCTTCTTCTGTGCTTCCCCAGTGATATCAAAGTTTGTTCTCTTGGAGTGGAAGGAGAAACCATGGGCCGCCAATTCATCGCATGCTGCGTGTGCTGATTGAATGGAAGGGCACATCTCTCCTATGCCAATTTCAAGAGGAAAATCCCCACCAAAACCTGTTTTATGCTTCTCCTTCTTGACAATTGCATCAAATTCACATATTTGTCTCACCAATTCCAATAACACAACATGATCAGTAGGGTACCTAGGCAACCTATATGGAGCAGCCAGGAATCCATCAATTCTGATGTAGGAGAAGGTAGGAAACTAAATGAACTAGGCTCCATATCTCTTTATCAGTTCCTTCGCTCCATTCGACAGTCTCACATGCTCGGTGTTTTGAAGCATCCTAGTGATGTGCATCGTGAATGCATCATTGGCCCTTCTATAATCCATGTCTCAGGACCGATAGATCCTTCTGAGTTGTTCTCTCTTTAAACTCTTTGTATCTCCAGGCTCCAACATTGGTGTCAGACACCTCAGACCACACAAAAGATATCTTGCTATCTGGCAGCTGGCTCTTGGTGTCCAATCTTAACCTTTCTATTTCTAAAATGGAGGACCCCTCTGTGTCAATTTTGGATTTTCCTGCAGCGGCCTTGCTCGACTCAGCCTGCATTCACAAAAGAATGCCATGAGTATCCAATTATCATACATATTCCAATCAAAGGGTTAGCATAAAGCCATAAAATCCATTGAGATCCATCACAAATCATCAATCCCTGAAAATTCAAAAAAGTAGAGCAATTCGGGAAAACAAGGTAAACCGGGAAAATCCAGTCAGGGCAAAATTTCAGAGAAATCCGACCCAGACGGATTCCTGTTGCCAAGACATAATGTGCCAAATAGATCATTAGTACGGACAAAAGATTATAATATTTTCATGAAATCCATTCATTAGCAACAAGAAATCACATTTAGCACCCACTCCATTAATCCTATCTTCGGGAAATTGAAAGAAGTAAAACCAGACAAGAAAACCAGAAAAGTCTGGACAGGGAGGATTTCCGTGGATAGTTCAAATATTCCAGAATTCGCTATACCCCACGGAATTAGCCGAAATGGGGAAAATTCGGGTGTACAAGAATTTCGCGAACACCTCGAAAACCCGATGGATGACAACACGCGAACCAACGACCGAAAGATCACGCAAACTCTTCACTTGGATTCAAATGGTCCCAACAATTGATGCCAATAGACAAGACCTCAAATGCAAATGAATCCAAATTTCCAAAACCTTTAAATGACTAATCCTCATGGCGAAACAGTGATGCCCTAGTTTTGACAAATAAATCCTCCCGCCATGAAAACCAGGGTTAATTCAGGGTTTGGAATACTACCTGTAAGGATGAATCTAAAGCATTCAAATATTAACAAGGTAGGAGACTAGTTTAATCTCAGTGCAAGATATAAAAAATCATGACGATTTAACCATTCCTAACAGTTTCGAGCAAAACACCCAAAACCCTAATCTCGCCAAAATATAATGAATTGCGCATCTAGAACAAAATCCTACCCCGAATGCCTATCAACACTGATCCATTTGACATTTATTGGGCAAACAAAGCGGTGCATAGTGCGAGTGATGAAAATTCATGAAAATGGGTCAAACCCCAATTCGATAAAACAAAATCGTGACCAAACATAGGCCGACCCGAAATGACCATCGATCAACATAAAATAGTTCAATCATCATGCAAACAGATGAAAGGGCCAATGATAACCTACCATGGATTTGTCTAGATGATACTCAAACTTGAAGAAGCGACTACGAAACGAATGCGCCCAAGCAATGAAAATCCAGACACCGGCACCCAAACAATCCACCTGCAAGCAATTCAAGATCAATCCTCAAAGCTCGAATGAAAACTCTCAATCGCCAAAGCAGCAAGCAAGTGAATAATGAAATTGAAATGATGCCCAAAAAGACTTTAAATCCACCCATATACGCGTCTGAGCAAAGGTATCTCGGGCATTAATGAGCGACAAGACATGTCTGAAAAATCCAGAAACCCGAGCCTAGGACAGAATTTTGGAAAATTCCAAGATATGCGAAAAATCCAGATGAACACGAATTCCGCGAAAATGGCAAAAACCGGGATTTTAACGAAGTTCAGGATTTTAACGAAGTTCAGGATTTTAGTGCAGTCCAGGAAAATCCGCTAGAACCGAGAAATCCCGGAGTCAAGCAGAAACCCAGATTCAAAAAATTCTGCAATGAACAGACAATGAACCAGAGCCTAGGAGAATCCGCCGAAGCTAGAAAATCCTGGATTCAGGTCAAAACCCAGATTTTCACCAAAAGCCAATTTTAACCAATTCAAGCCTCAAGGCAAGACTAGAGCCAACAAGACCAAAATCTCAAGACTTTAAACAAATCCAATAAAACCAAAGGTCAAAAGACATCATCAAAAGAGGGTCCCTACTCCAAGTGGGGCGTGTGTGCAAAACTGCACAATAGGTAATAGAATAAATATTTTAACTAATGAATTGTACTTAATAGATTTGTGTAGTTTATATTCATATCGTTGGTTGTGTTGCATTGCACATCATTCAAACTCAAAGCATTACTTCACATTCCATAACTAATAACTAGATGTTGATAGATGACAAAATTTCAACTACAATATAGTTGTTTAGAAATTCAACATAAGTAGTGATGCAATTTATTCACATGGAGGAATGTGCTTGCAAAGGTCCACCTACACGACAAACTATGGATGCTTGGAAAAAATCTATGAAACCATAATAGTAAGCAATAGCATAGACAAGGTAGTTAATAGTTTCAAAAAATGCCTTGAAGAAATGCGGTCTCATGGTGATGGAATTCCATTCCATCACCATGAGACCACATTTCTTTGAGGCATTTCTTCAAAATTCTCACCACCTTTTCTATGATGCCACATTTTTCATACATGTGCACCAAAGCATTTTATCAAACTACTCGTGCTTCCTTGTTGTTATGGCTAAAAGCCTAAAATAGGTGATTTCCAACAAGCTATGGATGCTTGGAAAAATATATATCAAAGCATATTAATATAACAATCTAATCCTTTGAACTAAATACAAAAGAAACCAATAAAATTGGTTGCATAATAAAATTGGTTACATAAGTTTTCTAGAAAATAAATTTTATGGGGAATAGGCTTGCATTTGAACCATCTCAATTCACCTATTCTAGTAAATTGATACAACTGAGCAATTAAACTCTACCTTATGCTAATCCAAGTGGAAACAAGTATCACAAAACTAAATATAATATATTTTAAATAGAAATATCTCCAATCCTAGTTTTCACCCCCTACACATATACATTAGCATTTGTCTCTTCATTTGGCTTGGTCAAGTAGTTTCTTCCTTTTTTGGAGGAGACACTCATTATTCCTTAGAAAGGGTTCTTCCACAATCTTTCTCAAATGTATCATAAGGAACCTTATATATATGCTCATAAGTCTTTGAAATACATTTTACAACTAAGAAACAAACAAAACCTTGGTATGCCTTCAAGGCACTTATGAGGATAATGTCAAATGCATCCCTTAGATAGAATAAAAGAGCATGCAATACACAGCCAAAATAACACACAAAACACAATCATGTAAAATAATAGTGGGCTACCTTAAGAAAAAGGAGAATTTTTAGAATAAATTTGAAATATTAGACTAAAGAACACTAGGATTGCATTTACACACGAGATACAATCTAGTAAGCAATAATACTGGTCATAGAGAAGGCAATGAACTTTTTGAAAAAATTCCTGAAAGAAATGCGTTCTTATGGTGATGGAATGTCATGACATGAATTTGTTTGTAATGGAATTCCATCACCATGAGACCCCATTTCTTTTGATGCATTTTTTCAAACAGTTCACTGCCTTCTCTATGCCACCATAGTTATCATACATGTCTACGAAAGAATTTAATCAAACTATTCAGCAGCTTACTACTATGGGTAAAAGCCTAAAAATACATCCTTTTGAACAAGATATGGATAGGGAAAATAGTAAGCATGATAATCACAAATATATAGTTTAATAAGTACTCAAAATTTTGTTCATTAGATCTCATACACTATAAGTCATGATGTGTCCATCGCTATTGTAACTTTTTTGTGATTAAATAATTTGTTGTTTTATTTTTAGATGGTTGTGGAAACAAAATGTTACTTAGGGCAATGTGCATATTGGCGCTTCATCCTCGCCATATACAATCCCTCGACATGGCTCCGACATAGGGAGTATGAGGCAAATTACTAATAAATCTCCACTTACATTTGTTGTTATAGATGTTAGTTCAGTGAAAAATCAAAGTCCCAAATTGATTCTCAGAGTTCACCTACCGGAATGGTTTATACAAGGCTTGGAGCACATGCCCTTGATCAACGCAAGTGTGTGAATATTTCCTGAGTGAGATGGATTGTGAGATACCTAGTGATAAATATATCATTTTTATAATGTAATTTCTATATATTAATGTCTTTACTTCTTATTGTAATAGTTAAAACTTCACCAAGAACTTAATAGTAGTAGGAGGAGCAGTAGGAGCACTCCTCAAGTATAGCAGAAATGAGTGATAGACCTATCACCATCTGATTGACTAGCAAAGGGCAAGAGTTTATTTTGAGAGCCTGGAGAGCAATGACTTTTGATTCCATAGCCCTTTGTTATATGCCTACATGGCAGTTTTGTACATATTTTGTATTGGATATGTTTGACATTGTATGCCTATATGGCATTCTCATAAGCCTATATGGCTATTTTGTACCTATATTTTTATACTTATATCAACATATATTGATGTATGCGTACATGGCTATTTGGTTAATACAAATATTTTTTATAGATGGTGTCCATATTTGGATGTTATAAATTCATGGTTCAATAGATATGAGTTGTGTGTATTGAAGTGTTTACTTTACAATGTATGTGTATACTTTGTGACTTACGTGTGTTCCAATGTATGCTTTGTGACTTACATGTTTTCATGCGTATACCTTATATTTGTGCATATACTTTGTCTTAAGTTGTGTATACTATGTATTTGTGTGTATATTTCCAAGCATATTTGTTTGTGACTAATTGTGCTTCCCTTGTTCACATGTACATGCTGACTTATTCATGTGTATACTTATTAATTGGTTAGCCATAGCATTGATCATTGTTGTCCTTCATGGTTTGTATTGAATAAATTAATTGATTGATGGTAAACAATTTTATCTAAAAGAAAAAAACACGTTTTCAATTGGTATTCTATGAAATGATTGATAAAAAGATTCCAATATATTTAATCCTTTGATTGGAACAACTCAATTAAGCAAAGGATATGTATATAAGACTTTTCCTTTTAGATTAGAAATGCATGGAAGTTTCAAAAAGTATCCTTGATATTACAAAAAGATATTTGTTTATACACTTCAATTGTACACTCAACCTTTGGTTCTTTGAAAGAAAAATGATACAAAACAATGTTAGAGAATGCAAGAAGACAAAAAAATGGCTAGTGTACTAAACAAATTCTTATTATTTATGAAGAACATTGATAACTCTACTTAGTTGGCTTTTTTTTTCAAAATCATACAAATTGAACCCTAGCATCAATAGACTTTGTATATCAATCTACCACAATTCAAGTTTCAAAGATTAATATTTATCATGCATGTTTTAAATGACATTCAAGTTTATGGTGGTTTTGTTTTTTACATGATGTTATGTGATATTCTAATCCTAATGCATGCTTCTAGGCTACATATATATTTATATTTTGTTTTTACATGATTTTTGTACCAACAAACCCAAAACGAACCGAACCCCCCCTCCAAAAAAATTTGGCCTAACTGGCGAACCAAACCCTTGAACCTGAACCCAAACCTGAAAACCTATTCCAACACTCTTCATTCT
>VDFB02281492.1:357775095-357888943 GCA_007258455.2 Sequoia sempervirens
CTCTCCCACACTCTCTCAATTCTCTCTCCCACCCCCCTCTCTCTCTCTCTCCCTCCTATCCCTCTCACTCCAACCCCTTCTCTCCCACTCCCTCTCTCTTAAACTCTCACTTCCACCCCCTCTCCCTCTCTCTAGACTCTCTCTCTTAGGTCTCTCCCTCCCACCCCCTCTCTCTCTCATGTCACTTCCTCTAACAACCTACCTAAATAACTCTCTCCCTCTCTCTTCCCTCTCACTTCACTCCCTCTTTCTCTCCCTCTTTCAGGTTGAACTCCCTCCCACACCCTCTCCCTCTCACCCTACCTAGCTAAGGCCCCCTCATTCCAACCCCTTCTCTCCCACTCCCTCTCTTAAACTCTCACTTCCACCCCCTCTCCCTCTCTCTAGACTCTCTCTCTCCCTCTCCCCATCCCACCCTACCTATACAACTCTCTCTCTCTCTCTCTCTTAAAATTCTCCCTCCCTCTAAATACATACATAAATACATACAAGCATAATACATATGTGCATGCAATCCTACATCCATACAATATACATGCACTGATACATATAGGCATACATACATACATAAATGACATGCTAGCATACATGTACATACAAACATATAAATATATCAACAAACATTCAATAGACTAGCATTTAACATAAAGGAAGACATAACACGAGCACGTTATAATGCGCTCGCATTATGTATTGCTTGACATGTATCCCGAATAAGCAAAAAAATGTCAAAACTAGGAAATAACATGTGTGCATTATAACACGCTCACGTTATATCTTGCTTTGGGAATCCCTGAGGCTTAGCATTGCTATTTTCCTTGGAATACCAACCCAAAGGCTTGGAGGGCATCCCCAATGACTAGAGACATGTTTTTGCAAGTTCTACAATTTTTCACATAATCAGGTCTGTGCTCACCATCACGATTGCATCTAGTTCAATATTGGCAAAATCGAACACATGGGTAATGTTAGGTTCTCTCTTAGCTATCCAACGATGTAATTTTTTCCACTTTTTGAAAATGTTAAGCCTTTCATCCATAATTTATTTTGTTTGTATGTCTCTTTTTTGCCAAAAAGTAGTGTTTGGTGTTTTTTTCAATATAAATTAATCGTTCATCAAAATTTCAAATAGATTACATTTTTAGAAACTAGATTCCATTCTACAATTTTTTTTTAAAAACATCAATTACTTTCCAAAATTTGTAGGGGGGTCATGGCCAAAATTCTGCTTTTTAGGAAGTGCCCACTTAGAAATTTAGTAAAAAATCAAATATTCATTAAAAAATTATCAAAAAAAATGTGCATCAACTAGATACTGTTAGCTAACTTATGACTGTAGCGATTTTAAAAATACTACAAAAAATTTCACCATGTTAGGGTCATACAAGAGTTGCTATGTTATGTTTTTTCTGACAAAAACATCACCAATTTGTGTACATCCCTCTTTTGAACCCCTTAATCTTCACCATTTTCAAAATAAATTAGTAGTTTAGAAAGTAGACTCGGAGCACTTTGATCCTTTTTTTTATTCCATCTCAAAATTTTGAGTGTAACTATCCTCAATTTCACATCCAAGGTCAGTATTTCCTGATTTTAGAAAAAAAGTGGCCACTTAAGCCCCTTTTTTGGGAACCATCTTGGTGCACTTACCCTAGAAGCATATCTTAGGAGAATATTATGAAAGTGAAGATGAAAAAATAATATTTAGGTAAAAGGGAACATGGTTTGGTGATAAGGAATTTCAAAGAGATAATTTTAACAAAAAGGAGAGGATAATAGTAAGACATATTTTGTAGCAAAATAGGTCTATATACTAAAAAGAATTGGTAAATTTGGTAAAATAAGAAGAGCTTGGGGTTCAAGGTTTGGATAGGATGAAGTTAGATAAGGTTATTTGAAGAAACTCATGAAACATGGAACTAGGATTTTTTCTAGCTTCATCTAATTAGAGTTAGCTTGTGAATGGAGAGAGTAAGTTTAGATGAAGAGAAGTAAGGAAAATTTGGCTAGTTTAGCTAATTTTTAAGGTTGGATTAAGGAAAAAATTATAGGTTATTAGCATTATTGTTTGTATAGTTATTGCTTTCTTGAGAAAATGATGGGGTTAAAAAATAGAGGCATCAAGGTCAAAGAGATGACATTAAGGTAATTTGTAACTTATGTATAATCATACAAGGTGGTAAAAAGTGTTATAAAGTTGTATATTTCTACAAGATATTTTGATTGTTAAGCTTTGGTAAAATATTCTTAATAAATACTCTCTTGATATTATAGTCAAGAACAAGATAAGAGATCCATGAAAGAAGGCATTTATGTTGGAATTGTGTGCCTCAATCCCACAGGATGAAACCTTTTGTGAGCAATTTTGGTGAGACTATGTAGATGTCTAGCTGACCTACTAATTGATCCTGACTGTCGCTGTGACCTCTTGAATGTCTTTGCGATCGGCATTTGAAACCTTCGGTGTAACTTGGACTATCGGAATGATGTCTCGGCGACGATAGGAAGTCTTGCCGATATCGGCGTGACCTTTGGTCTGTCTGGCCAATGTGATAATCAGTATGACTTGCTCCTATCGGCAAGAAGTCTTGGTGACTGGGAGATGTCTGGCCGACAATTGGTGTCTATCGGATATCGGGGAGACTTGGCCGAAAGGGTTATGTTTCGGTATGAGGTCTTACTGATATGAATGTCTCGCCGATAGTTATCTTCTAGAGTCATCAGAGAAACTCATGTGTTTCGGGATAAAGTCTTGGCGACTTGGAAAGTCTCACCAACAGTGTTGCTTTCGGGTCATCGGTGTGACATAAGGGTTCTATGTGAATTCTTGGCGACAGGGTGATGTCTTTTTGATAGGTAACGAAGGGTTTGATAAGACTCTGATTGACAAGCGGTGTCGGGGAGACCCTTGGCCGAAAGGCTTGTTTCAATATGATGTCCCAACGATCGATGAGAGTCTCGCCAATAGTCTTCGGGATGACTTGTTTGCTCAGTGTAAGGTCTTGGAGAAAGAAAAAATTCTTGCCAACTGGGTATGACATGTGCTCAGTGTGATGTCTTGGCAAAAGACAATTGTCTCACCGAATGAATACTCACGTCGGCATGACTTGAAGACTTCGGTATGAAGTCTTGGTGAACTACGGTAGTCTTTCCGATGGTAATATTGAGATTGATGTGACTTGAAGGCATCAGTATGATGTCTTGGAAAAGAGTGATTGTCTTGTTGATGGGAATCCTAATGTTGGTATGACCTCTTAGCGAAAGCAGAATTCTTGCCGACTGGTTGGACATTTCAGAGTGACCTTTGAACATCGCTATGATGTCTCATCGAATGGCGATTGTCTCGCTGATGAGAATGCTGAGGTCGATGTGACTTGGGAACTTCGGTAAGATGTCTTGGTGACATGGCAAAGTCTGAGCAATAGCTTTCTAGACTTGGTATAATGTCTTGCCGATAGTGAAGGCTCTTGGCAATAATGATAGATGGGCTCTGTGGCATCAGGGAGACACACTTAGTGCCTCACCAACATGCGACACAGGTTGAACACCCTTGACCAAGTGAAGACTATCCTATGTGGTGCAATTTGGACCAATCAAAGTGAGTAGAATGTGAACCGTTTGCTGTGAGACCGTTGCAACCGTTTTTGTGTGGAAGGGAAAACTCTACACGAGGAAATGGAAACATCTTCGATGATAATGATGTTGAGCTGGAGATTGTGATCTGACAGTTGGAAGAGGAACATGAAGAGGCTATTGAGAATGAATGCATATATGTATGCATTGGACATTCTATAGGAAGTGAGTCTAAGAGCCAAAGAGAAGAAGAGAAGAAGAGAGAGAGCCAAGTGGCTGGCTGAAAGGCCGAGGCCATGAGGTAGAAGTAGAGGAAGAGAGAGGCAGGGTTTTGCTGTTGGAATCTCTTATGATCATGAATGCCATGGTTGATCTCTCACGAAGAGTTTGCTACCAGTTGTATCCAGAATGAACAAGATGTAATCTCTGAAAAGGCTATGAGCCTGAAATTGTATTGTAATCGTTTGTTGTTGAATAATACAATGGCTCGATCTTTGGAGTGTGGGGTTTTTCATCCAAAAGGATTTTCCCTACGTAAATCTGTTTGTTCTGGTTTCTGTCTCATCTTTCATGTCTATTGGTTCTTGTTGTAGAATCTGTTATTGCATGTTGTTGAATTTACATGTGCCTCTCTTAGAAGGATCAATGTGGGAAATAAATTGTGTATGTTTCCACTTTAGGACATAGTTGTACGTGTCTTTGAGGCAATCTAATCAAAATAAAGGTACCGAAGGAACTACTATTCTTAGAGGTTTCTCTAAGATGCACTAAATTTTCCTTACAAGTGGTATTAGAGCCTTCTTTTGGTTGTTGGTTCTGGGTATTTCTCCTGTGAATATTTCTCAGTTTGTTAGGCTGGAGGAAATCTAGAGGAATCGTTTGGTGTATTGATCCTTTGATGAGTGGAAGTCTTGTGATATTCAGAGACAACACGCAGCTTGAAGGATGGTGGAGATGGAGAATGGAGTTGATCATGTTGCTATGATGTGATCTATGTCTCCTGGTTGGTAGCAGTATATCTTTGGTGTATGAGGTGGATTTATTTTCTCCGTGGCTGTGTAGCAGTAAAGCTTTCATATCGGATGTATGTCTGAGAGACTCCTTGATGATATGGAGAAGCCTAGTTTGTTTCTAAGCCATGGAAGAGAGTGCTTATGCTTGGTGGTATTCCCTGGTGTTGGAAGAAATGGTTTCCTATTAACCTCAAATACACAAAGGCTATGGAGTTAATCATTAGATGATTTGCAAGCTTCTGAAATAGCCTTTCTCTTTCTCGGATGCATGTACATGTTGGTGGTTTAGATTTGGCCTGAAAGGGGCTTGGATTTTATAAACTGTTGTTTCCTTTTTTAAGGATGTTTTGTACTTGCATGGCTCTATGGTTTTGCAGGTTTTACACGGTTAAGCAAAAACTTGTGGTTATGTGGAGTTGTTGTTAAGCTATTTTCTAGACCCTGGCTTTTGGGGTGTTGTTGGATGAGATAGTTGCAATTCTACATGCATGGTTTGAGGAGGTGTGTTTTCTTCTCTGCATGGGAGTGTTGGTACATGATTTTTCACTCAGCATTCTTGTGGTGGTGCTTGGGGGTTCCTTGATCATGGTGCTCATTGTGGACATGATTGGAAAATTAGATCTGGCATGATCTGGTGTTTGAGTCATGTTTTCTACATGGTTATTCTCTTTGAAATCTCAGTGTTGCAATTTCCAATGCGATGACAGGTTTGCATGTTCTATGTTTGTGAGCTACGAGTTATGCAATTGGTAGATTAGCTACCCATTGGCTACAGTGTGATAACTTGGATGTGGACTGTCTTTATCCACGAGGTTGATTCTTTGCATGTGCAGACTTGTTAGATGGCCTTGTCCGTGGTCACTTGTGCATTGGTGTGATTGCTTTGAGATGAGAGGATGGATACTATTGAGTACCTGAATAGTCAGTTATGGGAACCTGAAGCAGGTGGTCATGATGCTTGGAGAGCTCAGATGTCACGTTTTATTGGGAGCTTTAGCAGTGACTATGGGTTCATCACATGGTGGTGAATGGTCTTCTTTAGTGTTGCAGATGTTTCTTGGGGAAACCCTTAGATCCTATTGCTGCAGAAGGATTCTTTTGCATTTGCATGGACATTACTTGAAGATGTGCAACATCTTGGATCCATGGAGGATGCTTGGAGTCTTTGGTTGAGGTGTTGGTGGTGCTTGACAAATGATGTTGGTTTTGAGTTTATTTGCTTTATGTCATGGTATACTCTTATTTGTGTACTGGAGTTTTGGCATTGTGCTTTGTACTTGAGACCATGGTAAAGTCATCTAAAGCACGGTATCTCCTAAGGGGATATGTAGATCATGGTGTCGTGATAAGTTCTTGATTCAGATAATTGGAACTTTGATAGTGGTCTGGTAATTCTTTGTGTATTGGGTGCTTTGATTATTTGCTTAATACTTCATGATAGTGCAGTTGCAGTTGAAGTTTAGCATGAGATTATCGGTTGCTAGTACTCATGGATACATGAAGAATAAGGTGAGGCTATTTTTCTCTTATGAGAGAAGTGTTGTTGATTGGTATTCTTGATGAAGTTTTTCAACAGAAATTCCGAGAAGCCTACACCTTAGTTGAATGTGAGTTCAATAAGAGACCTATGAGGAGATTGCTCTTGGATTAGTCATGATGGCTTGTATATCTTGAAGGATTATTCTAGTTCCCACTCTTGGTTTGCTCAGCAGTCTATCTAAGAGGTATTTGGCCCTTTATATTTTTCAGATGTGTTTTATGTTCACTTTCATGATATGAATCTTGAATTGTTGTTTAATGGTTATGGAGGATTCATAGTGGAAGTTGTACAGCTTGTTTATCTCCCTGAGCTTTTGTGTTTTACTGATGAGAATTGGTAGGAGATGATGTATGGGCTAATTTCCTGAAATGGGGAATGAAGTAGCTTGATTTTCTTTATGGATGAGAAGGAGATCATTCTTGACACAGCTAGTTGTTAGAAGTGTATGTAGGAGGATGTTCTGTAGGAATATAATGTGCAGAGTTTCTCTCTATGGCTGTGAAGGTTTGTGGTGAGAGAAATGTTTCTTGTAGCAGTTTGTTGCAAGTTGTACATATCATTGTGGATATTTCCTTGGTACTACATGGTTACATGTTCTATGTTCAGTTATTGGTAGACTTGCGATGCCTTTTGATCTTTTAGATCTAGATTACTCAGGCAGTGGGATTTCCTGTATGTGTCTTGTCTTCTTCAATTGTTTGGCACTTGGAGCTTGTATTTGCTATTAATGAGTTGGTTATGGTTTGGCATAAGTTTACTAATATTGATACCTATGAGGTATGTGAGATTGGATGGAATAGCATGAGCTGTGGGTGCTATTTTCAGTCACGTGGGTTTATCAGTTGGATGGAAGCAGTCAGTTTGATTATTGTTCTAGCTGGTGTTGTTTATCTTGTTTATGGATAATGACTTCACTATTGTGTTTTGTTTAAAGATTTGAAGTTGATATTACTTTTGTATAGCTTTTGAGCACAATGAAGTGGTAGCAGTATCTTGTTGGTGATATCACTGGGATCTCTTACTTGTGTTCATTGGAATGGTGCTTATTCACCTTGGCTTGTATCTTTCTTCCACATGTGCCATGTTGGAAGATGACAAGGATTGTTGCCTGAATGGTGGACATCTTGGATGTTGGTGCAAAATTCTTGATGGAGCATGAGAGCATGTTTGAGGTCTATGTGTTTTCCTAGAAGGGAGTGATCAGTTGCTTTGTTGGATAGTGAGTTGCAGTTGGATTTCTGGTCTTTGTTGCAGATTGTCTAGTGGGTTGTTATCTATGGAATCTTGTTGGTAAGGTGTCTTGAGTGTTGCGGGGTCTGAATTGGTGGAGCTAGTGTGATCTTAGTTTCTGGTTGCTTTGGAGGTGCCTATGTGATCTTCGTCAAGTGGGAGATTGTTGGAATTGTGTGCCTCAATCCCACAGGTTGAAACCTTTTGTGAGCAATTGCAGTGAGACTATGGAGATGTCTGGCCGACCTACTAGTTGATCCTGACTGTCATTGTGACCTTCTGAATGTCATGGCAATTCGCATCTGAAACCTTCGGCGTAACTTGGACTATCAGAATGATGTCTCGGTGACAATAGGAAGTCTTGCCGATATCGGCATGACCTTTGGTCTATCTGGCTGATGTGATAATCGGTATGACTTTCTCTTATCGACAGGAAGTCTTGGTGACTGGGAGATGTCTGGCCGACAGTTGGTGTCTATCGGATATCAGGGAGACTTGGCCGAAAGGGTTATGTTTCGGTATGAGGTCTTACTGATATGAATGTATCACCGATAGTTATCTTCTAGAGACATCGGAGAAACTCATGTGTTTCGGGATGAAGTCTTGGCGACTTGGAAAGTCTCACCGACAGTGTTGCTTTCGGGTCATCGATGTGACATAAGGGTTCGATGTGAAGTCTTGGTGATGGGGTGATGTCTTGTTGATAGATAACGAAGGGTTCGGTAAGACTCTGAGCGACAAGCGGTGTCAGGGAGACCCTTGGCCGAAAGGCTTGTTTCGGTATGATGTCCCAGCGATCGATGAGAGTCTCACCGATAGTCTTCAGGATGACTTGTTCGCTCGGTGTAAGGTCTTGGTGAAAGACAAAAGTCTTGCTGACTCGGTATGACATGTTGTACTCGGTGTGATGTCTTGGTGAAAGATGATTATCTCACTGAATGGAATACTCACGTCGGCATGACTTGAAGACTTCGGTATGAAGTCTTGGCGAACTGTGGTAGTCTTGCCGATGGCAATATTGAGATCGATGTGACTTGAAGGCATCGGTATGATGTCTTGGTGAAGAGTGATTGTCTTGCCGATGGGAATCCTGATGTTGGTATGACTTCTCAGCGAAAGCGGTAAGTCTTGCCAACTGGTTGGACATTTCAGAGTGACCTTTGAACATCGGTATGATGTCTCATCGAATGGTGATTGTCTCGCCGATGAGAATGCTGAGGTCGATGTGACTTGGTAACTTCGGTAAGATGTCTTGGAAACATGATGAAGTATGAGCGATAGCTTTCTGGACTTGGTATAAAGTCTTGCTGATAGTGAAGACTCTTGGTGATAACGATAGATGGGCTCTATGGCATCAGGGAGACACGGTTATTGTCTCACCAACATGTGACATAGGTTGAACGCCCTTGACCAAGTGAAGACTATCCTACGTGGTGCGATTTGGACCAATTAGAGTGAGCAGAATGTGAACCGTTTGCTATGAGACCGTTGCAACCGTTTTTGTGTGGAAGGGAAAACTCTACTCGAGGAAATGGAAACATCTTCGATGATAATGATGTTGAGCTGGAGATAAGTGAGTCTAAGAGCTAGAGAGAACAAGAGAAGAAGAGAGAGAGTCGAGTGGCTGGATGAAAGGCCAAGGCCATGAGGCAGAAGCAGAGGAAGAGAGAGGTAGGGTTTTGTTGCTGGAATCTCTTCTGATCATGAATGCCATGGTTGATCTCTCACGAAGAGTTTGCTACTAGTTGTATCCAGAATGAACAAGATGTAATCACTGAAAAGGCTATGAGCCTAGAATTGTATTGTAACCGTTTGTTGCTGAATAATACAATGGCTCAATCTTTGGAGTGTGGGGTTTTTTATCCGAAAGGATTTTCCCTACGAAAATTTGTTTGTTTTGGTTTTTGTTTCATCTTTCAGGTCTGTTGGTTCTTGTTGTAGAATCTGTTATTGCATTCTATTGAATTTACATGTGCTTATCTCAGAAGGATCAATGTGGGAAATAAATTGTGTCTATTTCCACTTTAGGACATAGTTGTACGTGTCTTTGAGGCAATCTAATCAAAAGAAAGGTACCGAAGGCACTACCATTCTTAGAGGTTTCTCTAAGATGCACTAAATTTTCCTTACAATTTATAGTAGAAGATCAAATTCATCACCTTCTCATTTGCACCTTGATTACAAAATTGATTACATTGATGAAACTAGCCTACAATATTATTTTGACTTGAATGTGTTCCATTAAAAGATAAGTGAGATATAGAGTAAGGAAAACATAGTTCATAGGTAGATAAAGAGTAGAACCATTTTAAGTTTTTTCCTTAATGAATAGAGAAAAATTTAGATATGAATTGGTCATCAAAGTAATAATCAACATGCATTGATCTATAAGGGATTGATTTTGTGTCTTAGGATCAATTATCCAATTATACATGTATTTCAATGTTTAGCATGTTGAACCATGGTTCTTGTGGATGATTTATCATAATGAAATATATTATGTTTTGGAGGAGGTTTAAGGTTCTATATCCCATGGTATAATATGATTGGAGAATAGATAGTTAACATTACATTATTGACACTTTTTTGAACTAGAAGAGTTAGGGGCATAGGCTAGGACATCGAGGGTACTTAAGATGTTAATTTTTTCATGTTATGATAAGAGTGTGCCAAGGGTTGTGAGGATAATGGTTGGATAGGAGAGGGAGTGACAATAGTGGTAAGAGAGGATCAAGCAAGATAAGTGAAGGGTAAGGGTTGAGAGGGTGACACATAGGGATAAGATGTAAAACACTTTCTTAAAGGGACGAGATGATTGTTAAAAGAGGGAATGAGAGTTGGATGAGTAGACAAGAAAATTTAGGTGAAGGAATATTGACTGGTGGGGAAAAGAAAAGAGGTTGTATAGAATAGAGGGGTGAAGCTATGAGAACCAAACTATAAAGGAACATGAGTGGGGATAATATATTGTATACCTTTTATATCTCTAATCCCTCAATATGGGTAATGATGATATTTGTTAAGGAGTATGCAAGTTAAGAGATTTAGGATTAGGTGGCATCATCAAGTAGGCTACTTTAGGGGAGAGACAAGAGGTAGTCAATTTTGGTGAGTGAAAAATAGAATCATCTAGTAGGGGTTTATGATCAAAGTGGACATCATTGTGAGACATGTAGAATGGGACATCATGTGGGGTGGATGAGAAAATTGAGGAAGGGTAAGGAAAGAAGGAAGAGGAAGAAAAACACATGGAAAGGTTTAGAAAAGGTTTTCTATAAGAGATACATTTGTATGAGGAAGGGATGGTTAAAGAAGGAAGGATAATAACTTCTACCAAATACGAGAAACAATAATTCATCCTTATATACTATAGGAAAATTGAGTAGAAAAGTTTATAATTTATTTTTTACTAAAAATAATAGAGAAAGACAATAGTGTAGTAAATGGACCTAATTTTAATAAGGTCTATGGGTCAGTGTAGGATCATGGGGGTCCAAACTAGGCCTCTAAGTGGCAATGAAAATTCAGAAAATCAGAGTTAGGTAGTTCTCAACATAAAATTTTGAATAGGTTATTAACATTATTTGAAAAATATGTAAGAACAAAATTTGTAGCAAATTGAATGTAGTTTTTAGGCTACTAGTCCTCTTTTGGAAAAAAGTAAATCTGTTAAATTGAGAAAATTTGAAATTTCAATGAAGTGGTACTAAATTTTCAAGAAAAAAATAAGAAGCGGGTGTATGTCTGACCACCCTAAGTACAAGAAAAAAATAATATTTTTCTAAATCTTTCAATATAAGTAGATTACACATGCTCAGATGTGCTATATTTTTTTTTGTAATTTTTTACCATGTAAATAATTAGTTATTTTTTTTAATTAGAACTTTCAAAATTATTAAAATGTTTGTGTCTGACCACCATAACTTGGTCAAAAATTTATGAAATTCAATTTTTTTTTATCCCATAGTATGCAAAGCATAGAATGTGATGCATCTTGTAGGTTCGAAAAATGTTAAGTAGTTTGAAAGTTAGAGAAGTTTTTCAATCAGCCTAGATCAATCAAGACTTTAGTCGTAATGTATGTAGAAAATCAATAATAATTATTTTTATTAAATTCAAAATAAGGAAAAGATTATATTGGTGGAAAGCTGACAATTTTTTCTATAAAACCTTTTCGTTTGATGAAATTCAGATTTAAAAAAGTCGTCAGCCACAAGGGAAAACTTCAAAAAAATAAAGAAATTTTCAAAACACGTTTTTTGGGTTGACTTTCCATGTCAAGCAATCCCAAACCAAAACCTGAGAAAATGTTCATTTTGGTTTGGTAATACCAAACCGAAACAAATATCCATTTTGTTTTTCAAAACGGATATGCACTGTTTTGAAAATCAAAATAGTTATCCATTTTGAAGACCTAAAAGACCCTCTTTAGTAAAATGGGCATAACTTTTGTGTTTCTTATCAAAATTTTGACTTTTTACAAGCGTTGGAAAGGTGATTGAGAGCTCTACATAATGTAATAGGTGGTTTTTCTATATTGTACACAAAACAAATAATTATAATCATTTTAAGTTCATATTTCATTTTTGAAACATCAAATGCTCACTACTTTCGCATACAAAGTCTCCTTTTCATGATTTTCTTCTAACAATCATCTCAAAATACTTGAAACTTTAGAAAAAGTAATGAATAATGAAATATTTATATTTTTTTTAGTAAATAGATGAAAAATTCTTCATTTAAATCATTGTATCTCTTTGTACCTCTCTACCTCTCTATATATCACTGTCTCCCCTTAAACTCTAGACCTATCCCTCCCTCCTTTCTTCTCTCTTTATCCCTCTTTATACCTATCTTTCTCACTCTCTCTCCTTGAGCTCTAGACCTATCTTTCTACCTATATCTCCATCCTTCCTTCTCTCTCTCCCTCTTAGGTCCCTCCCACTCCCTCTCCCTCTCTCTCTCCCTCTCCATCTCCCTCTCACTCTCCATCTCCCCTCTCCCTCTCTCTCCCTCCCTTTGAAGTCTCTCTTCCTCTTAAGTATCTCTCCCTCTTAGGTCCCTCTCTTAGGTCTCTTTGACTCCCTCTCTCCCTCTTAGGTCTCTATCTATCTGGTCTCTCCCACTCCCTCTCTCTCTCAATCTCTCACTCACAGTCACACACTCTCCCTCTCAGGTCTCTCTCTCTCCCACTCTCTCCCTCTCTCCATCCCTCTATCTCCCTCTCTCCCTCTCAAGTCTCTCTCTCTCACTCTCCATTTCCCTCTCAAGTATCTCTCTCTATCTCTCTCTCAGGTCCCTACCACTCCTCTCCCTTTCCATCTCCCTCTCACTCTCCATCTTCCTCTCTCCCTCTCTCTGTCTCTCACCATCTCTCTCTCTCTCTCTCTCTCTCTCTCTCTCTCTCTCTCTCTCTCTCTCACACACACACACACACACTCCATCTCCATCACAGGTCCCTCTCCCATTATCTCTCTCCTCTCTCCCTTCATCTCTCCCTCTCAGGTCCCTTTCCCTCTCCTTCCCTCCCTCTATTTATTTCTCTCCCTCTCAAGTCTCCCTCCCTCCCTCTCTCTCTCTATCTTAGGTCTCTCCCACTCCCTCTCTCTCTTCTCTCATTCCTCTCTCTCTTACTCACACTCTCCATCTCCATGTCAAGTCTCTCTCTCCCACTCTCTCTCTCAACTCTCTCTCTCTTCATCTCCCTCTGAAATCTCTCTCTCTCTCTCTCTCTCTCTCTCTCTCTCTCTCTCTCTCTCTCTCTCTCTCTCTCTCTCTCTCTCTCTCTCTCTCTCTCTCTCTCTCTCTCTCTCTCTCTCTCTCTCTCTCTCTCTCTCTCTCTCTCTCCCTCCACCTCCTCTCCCTCCCTCTCCTCTCCATATCCCTCTTTGAAGTCTCTATCTCTCTCTTAGGTCTCCCACTCCTCTAGACTCTCTCTCTCAAGTCTCTCCTCTCTCTCTCATATCTCTCTATCTCTCCCCTCAAGTCTCTCTCTCACCTCCCTCTCCTCCTCCTCTATCTCTCTCTCTCCCTCTCTCCCTCTCAAGTCTCTCTCTCCCCCCTTTATCTCTCTCTCTCCCTCTCTATATCCCTCTCACTTTCCATCTCCCTCTCTCTCTCCCCCTCCCCTCTCTCTCTCTCCTCTCCCACTCCCTCTCTCCCTCTTAGGTCTCTCTCTCAGGTCTCTCCCACTCCCTCTCTCTCTTTCTCTCCCTTAGGTATCTCCCACTCTCTCTCTCTCACTCTCTCTCTTACTCTCTCTCTCTCCCCCTATCTCTAGTCCCTCCCACTCCCTCTCCCTCTCTCTCTCTCCCTCTCCCTCTCCCTCTCTCTCCCTCTTAGGTCTCCCACTGCCCCTCTCTCTCACTCACTCACTTTCCACCTCCCTCTAAGGTCTCTCTCTCTCTGCCACTCCCTCTCTCTCTTAGGTGTCTCCTTCCCACCCTAACTAGATAACTCTCTCTCTCTCTCAAAGTTCCTCAATCTTCAGCATTAAGTACATCAACTGTAACATAAACCAAAAAATTGACAGATTTCAAGATTATTATAAAATTATTATATTATCAACATTGTTACAAAAACTTAGTAGACACAACAAATCAATATATTTTAATTAGAATAAATAAACAAATAAATAAAATTATTATATTTTATTAAATATAAAAATATTAATTTATTTAAACAAATTTAAGTGAATGTTTGATTCATTTATAATACTTATTTAAAATAAATATTTTTAATTTATTTAGTATAGATTAAGATGTTTATAGAAAAAATTATAAATAGAAATTTTAAGTATCACAGTATTTTGATCATTATTAGCATTAATGTTTTTCCTGTAGAAACACAAATAAAACTGGCAAACAATAATAGATGCTTTTGCAGGTTGGCAATAGCATAACCTTTATAGTTAAGATGAGTGGAAAAGGGTTTGATTATTTCAGATGCTTATTTTCATAAATTAGGCTATTAAAAACTATTGAATTCTACTTTTACATCTTTCATATTTGGTAATTCTACAGAAATTTTATTAATTTGGACCACAAAGCATTAAAGATTCAATGTTAGCTAGTAAATAATGGCAACATATTCCATTTTTAGTAAATTGTTAATGACTGTTTGATTGTTCATGCACATCTAAGGTTGTCTTTTGGTTATTTTCTTGATCTTTTTAGTGTTAATGTCTGTTGTTTTGTTTTCTCATTCAATTTGTGTAAATTTTTTATTTATTTTTATAAATAAAAGTTATAATAGATTTTTTTTTAAAATCAATTCTGTTGAATTTATATTCTATGCGGGTTAGATTATTTTAATCATAAAGATAAAGATTCTTTAATTGAATTATTTTTATTCTCTTAACTTAATTGAATTATTTTATTTGTAAGATTAGATATTTTTATTATAAAAATATAAATTATTTATCCTATTATTTTTAATCATGTAAAAGTCAGATTATTTTAGTCATTAAAAAAAAATCTGTATTCTGTGTTCTCTTATGTGGATCACATATCATTTTAAATATTCTATTACTTATATTTTATATGAATAAAGTTATGTTAATTATAAAAGTAAAAATTATTTAATTTCATTATCTTCATTGGGTATTATAAGATCATTTTAATCAATAAATCAAAAAAAAAAATCCATTATATAAAATAAGCCACTTTAATCATAAAAATTATATAATTATTCTGTTTATTCTGTATAGATTAAATCATTTTAATCAAAAAATTAAAAAAATATTCTATTACCTGAACCAGATATTTTTATCATAAAAATCTAAATACTATTTCCATCAATCAATTGCTTTCTTTGTTGCGTTGCCCTCACTCTTGTTGTTTTACATAAGAGCATAGATATTTTTATCATAAAAATCTAAATACTATTTACTTAATGTTGCAATCAATAATGATGATTTCTGTCTAATCAAGTTGTATCTCTTTAAAAATTCCATTTCCATCAGCCTGCAAATTATGCACTGAAAGAAAAGTGAGTTGGTCAATAAGCTTTGGTTGTAACATTTTTATAAACTGATTACAGTGATATTTTTTTATAAACTGATTACGGTGATATTTTTTTTTGTTATCTAACATTTTTATAAACTGATTACGGTGATAGTTTTTTTTTTTAGAAAAATTGGAGGGAGCGGCTGGATGGAATGATGAAAGCGAGAAGGGTTTGGAGGTGACGTGGCTATGCAAGCTTTCCTGCGCAAGACTGTTGGATCACAAGCTTGCAATTAATAATGATAAGGACATTTTTTTATGTTTAAAATTGTTAAATATATTTTTAATAACAATAATTTTATCATTATAATTCTTTAAATAGAATAATATAAATATTACAAAATTTATAATATGATATATAAAAATTAATTTTCAAATATATTATTATAAATAAAGACTAACTATGAACAATACTTATTATTAATTTTACTTTCAAACTCATTACAATAATAAGAACTAGACACAACTAAACATTATTTTATCAACTTTGTAATTTAATGACATGAAAAGCTTTTAAAAAAATTGTAATTACTTACATGATTTTTAGTAATATAAATTTCATTCTTTGGAGCAAAAGAATAAGCGTTCATATTCATATTAAAATAAGATTAAAATACACATATTCATAAAAAAAGGGTGGGTGGAAAAAAGGCACACCCCGAGAGTCACATGGGGAGAGCCCAGAAAGTCATCAAGTAGTCATAAAGTCACTTGGGCCACGTTGAGAAAGCAGGAAACATTATCAAAACAAAGAAAAAAGGTCGTTAAATGGCCATGGCAGTGCCGACAGAGGGAGGCGAGTCCTTGTCATTTGACTTACACCATACAACAGCGGGATCCAGAGTAACATCAAGGATCCCAACCATCGTCATCCTTATCTTTATCTTCATGGTAAGGGGAAATCGTCAAATGGGAGCCATTTAGAAGTTTCAGTTGGTCAATCAGAAATGCCACAAGGAGCTCCATCAGAAGGCCACCCAAAAGCATCACCACCACCCTCAATGCTCCTCCTAAAGGCCACCCTAGGTTAGCCTAAGGAGGAGGAGAGAGCGACTGCTTGCGAGGACGTGAGTCGTGGCAAGGAGGAGCCTGAGAACAGGGGCAAACCTGAAAGTCCTTGGTAGAACCAATTCTCAACCGCCCTCGTGAAGGCGACCAACCTGAGGAAGAAGTGGGAGAGAGAGGCACACGAGCCACGGTGCACATTCCCCCAGTGGTCAGGATGAGCCACTTCAAGCGCAACTTTTGAAAATAATAGCCAAAGAAATTTGAATTAAAATAATTTAAAAGCTAAGGAAAAAAGAAACACTAAAAAAGAATGAATGGAGAAGGTGTATGGATCAAGTGTGGGTGGGGACCTGGAATAAAGATGTAAATATGTGCATCAAATGATGTGAATGAAATAACAATACAACTAGATAAAATAATTATTTATCTTAAACATCATTTAATTCAACAATCAAAAATACAATAAATATCTCTCTCCGATCACATGAATGCAAAAATGCAGTTTATAGGGGCTAACCCTGCAGCCAAAATAAATAAATATAGAAGTTATAGAGCTAGATTGGTAGACTCTTAGGATTTTACTTGGTGACTAAGTTTCTGTACTTCTGTCACGTCTAGTCCACTCTGAGTTACACACTCCATCCTCATCGGCTCTTGGGTTCATGGCGTCTTCCTCATTATCTCACCAACAGAGTATGGAATCTGACCCTTTCAGTGAATTTGAAAGGGAAAGTTTCACTGTATGTACAAAAGGATATGATGCATTCATCAACCACAGGGGCCCTGACGTCAAAGACTCTGTTGCTTCAGAAATTTACGATTGTCTGCAGCGTATGGGATATCGGGCATTTCTTGATAAGCCCGAGTTGGAACTGGGAGATCCAATTCCCTCTACCATACAAAATGCCATAAACACTTCCACAGTTCAAATCTCCATCTTTTCACCACGATATGCGGAGTCCTCTTGGTGTCTAAATGAGCTGCTTCTCATGTTGAAAACCAAGGCTCGCTTTATTCCTGTATTTTGTGATGTGAAGCCTTCTGACCTTCGCTACCCTCACAAGGGAGTTTATGCACCTGCATTCGCCCAACATCAAGAACAGGGGAGAATCAACAAAGAAAGGCTTCAACAGTGGAAAGAAGCCCTCAGCTCTTCGGCACGCGTCTACGGCAACAATTTCAGCACCTCTGATGGGTAAATCAGCCTATTTTTGCCCCTTAGTTATTCCCTTTTCTGTTTCTGTTGTCTATTTTCAATCAATAATGATTCAGTTTTTCATTTCTTTCCTTTTCATCATCTCCATATTTATTTAAATGCGTTTGTGATCGATTTCTCGTTTCCCATAAAATTGCCAGTGATGTCAAGACCATGTGTGAAGAGATTGCCTTGGCTGTGAAACAAGAGGTTGACAACACAAGATGTATGGAAGTTGCAAAATATCCGGTAGGAATTGATGAACTGGTGAAGGATTTTGAAAGGCAGACTGCAGAGAAAGGGAATATTGTTGGAATCTTTGCGATGGGGGGTTCTGGGAAAACAAACCTAGCCAAAGAATTGTTTAACCGCAAAAGATGGAGTTACCATGGATCAAGTTTTGTGTTTGATGTGAGAGAAGCATCTGCTAAAGATGAATTAACCTGTTTGCAAAGTCAGCTCCTCAAAGACCTCTTCCTTGAAGATCGCAAATTTATGAGTAAAAGTGAAGGGACATCCTATCTTAAGGGGCGAATGCGGAGATCTAGTAATCGATTCCTCATTGTTCTAGATGATGTTGATGACCGGCAGCAGCTGGATGCTCTCTTGTCCAGAGATGCTCTCAATTCTGGTAGTCTGGTCATTGTCACAACTCGTGACGAGGGTGTGTTAGCAACAGCCGGAATTACTAGTCATTATAAATTGAAAGAAATGAAAATAAGTCATGCAAAAGAGCTCTTCTGCAGGCATGCCTTAGGCCAGGCAAAAGCGCCCACTAGATATAAGAACTTAGTTAACAACTTTGTAAACTTCTGTGGAGGTTTGCCTCTGGCTATACAAGTGTCTGCAGCGACTCTTTTTGGCACTGCTGACGTAGATATTTGGCAGTCAGAATTGCAGAAATTCAAGAGTAGTCTGAATCTGGAAATTAAAACTAAACTTGGAATAAGTTTGGGCAGGCTAGATCGAGAACAGAAACAAACTTTTATGGACATTGCATGTTTTTTCATTGGCAAAGTGGTTAGTATGGGCGTAGTGATATGGAAGGGATCAGGATGGAACGCAGAGCACACAATTCAGACTCTCAAAGATAAATGTCTTCTTGAAATAAGGAAACCCACGTGGGTTGTTAGGAAGCGTAGGTGTGAATTTCAGTATGATGGTCCGTCTGTTTTTCAAATGCATGATCTTCTTCGAGATCTAGGCAGAGAAATGACAAGAGAAATGGATGGACATGCCTTTCCCCTTCGACTGTGGCGTCCTCAAGACCTTAAACTTATGGTTGGCATCTTTCGCCCTTCATCTTTTCCTATTCGAAATTGTAAAATCTACCGAAACATTTTTTCCTTAGCATAATCTATCTTTTAGGAAAACTTCCATCTTCAGCACCATTTTGACCTGGATCTTTCAATGCAGGAAAAGGAGGGTTTAAAAAAAATCCTCACCGAAAACAAAGACAAAAAAATTAGGAGTTTCAATTCATTTTTTGATTTGTCCATGAAATGCCAAATTACATATTTCTTGGGAAACTCAGACGATCGTGATCTGGCGTTAACTGATTTGCTATGGATTGAGCTTCGATTCAATGTGAATGAACTCACAAGTATCCCTTCATGGATTCCTCTGGAAAACTTGCAGTGTTTAAGAATCATCGGAGGACATCTCCAGAGATTGTGGCAGCAAGAAAGCCAGGTATATTGTTTTTCTTCGTCGAAGATTAAGTTTATATTAGTGGTAGTTAATTCATTCTAGACACGTGGTTTTGTTAACAGTTGTCACCATTTTAGATAACTGTTCAACACACACATTGTAAATTTCAGGCCCCTTCCCAGTTGAAAGAGTTGCTGCTTTATCGAACTTCGTCCGCAGAGTTTCCAAATGAACTAAGAATGCTGCATAAGTTGGAAAAACTAGTTCTACAAGGAAGCTTGGCTGAAATGCCAGTCCTCGATGGGAGGTCCTTATCAGAATCGCTTGGAAAACTTGGTAAACTTAGAAGTTTGGCTTTAGTTAATTGCGAATTAAATGGGGACCTGACTTTGAGCAGTAGTGGACATCCAGAAAGTGAGTATACCACAGGCATATGCACTAAGCTTAAAAGCGTAGACATTCATGATGTAAATTTGGCATCCAAGGTCCCAGTTAGTGGAGCATTTTGGCCCAGCCTTAAATCTCTTGTCCTTGTTTCAGTGAAAAACTTAAGTAAAGTGCATTTATGGCTAGCAAAACCATTGGATCGTCTAAAGTTCAAAAATTGTAGAGAATTGAAGAGTGTATCAGGGAACTTGGACAAAGGCAAGCTTGCACAGTTGGTCATAAGTACTTGTTCACGGCTTCAAGAGTTACCAAGACAACTTGTGAGTGAGTTGAACTCCGCTGAAGTAGACTGTTTTATACCCTTCAATGGAAATAAAGACTTGAAAGGAATAGAATATCTCCACCTTTCAAATGGAAAAGTCAAGAAATACAAGGCCTATTGTACAAAGCTATCAAAGACGATCAGCAAGTCATCATGATGAATGTCCACACTTTCAAGCTTATTATAAATAAGAGTGTTGGATAAAGTGTTGTAGATTACCTATACAAGTTGTGTGCAAGTATATCATGATGTTATGTGACGTCTTTTTAATAGCAATTATTCATATTATATTTGTATTTGTATGATTTTTTTGTTTGATTTAAAGTATATATCTATATTTGTAGTCTATAAATTCAATCATATCATTTTCCATTTTTATTTTGTAGAGTTCTTTTATTTTATTTTTCATTTGATTTATTAGAATAATTTAGATAATATTATAAATTAGATTTGGTGAATTGTATTATTGTTTTTACAATGTATTGGAGGGGTGGTGTTACATGTGCGGACTCTTCTTGAATATTGTTAATTATTTTTATTGTGAAAATCAAAGACACGTCCATAGACTTTGTGGATGATGAGACAACTTCATTCCTATTTTGTCCAAACTAAGTTCGTAGTTATTTATTTTCTTGTATATCAAGATTTTAAAATAGATGGGTGATGACTAATGTGTTTATTACCTTTATATCTACTTTTAATTGCAAACATAATGGAATGTTGCAAGTGATACATCTCTTGAGTTGTGCACCTTTATTTTGAGTTGATCCTCATAAATTATATTCGTAATGAAGGCATATATATCTAATAATTTAATGCTCCTTTAAGAATCCTTGTTTTATCTTTCCTTGTTATTCTAGAGTTTAGATCTATGCAAAGAAAAACTGGATATTAATTTAAGCTTTTGTATTTTTACATCTTTTAAAGCATTCATATTTATATTTTAAGTAATTTAATGCAATATGTAAAACTATTTTTTATGTGCTTATTTCTATCAATACATATTTAAGGATGGATCAAAAGAAATTAATTAATATATTAGAAATTAAATTTTGCAATAATAAATTTTTACTGTGTTAGATATTTTACTTAAAAATTCTCTAAAATATTAATTGATATTGTTTTAATTCCATAGAATGTGGTAGAGATGCATGTTGGTGAATCAATATTGTCACATTGTAGAATACAAATTTTCAAAATATTAATTGATTTTGGTAGAAAAGATAATTTTTCTAGGCGTGGTATGTGAACGTCTATCATCACCAAGACTTGGCACATAACACATCTCACCTACGGTCTACATGAAGATTGGTATGAATATGCAAAAAATTAGGTGAAAACAATTCAATGGTATAATAGAATACAAACTAAGTCTATTTGGCTTTTTGAGAAAGCACGCTAATTTGATATGGGTGGTTGTTCAATACAAAGGCCTCTTCAAAGTGCATAGGCCCCAACAAGACATCTTGTTTTACTTTGGCTTCTATTTGAAAATTCGAGAGCATAGAGTGTTAATAAAAATTGCATTTAATCACATTTTAAATCATTTGTTTCAGAGAGTTTTCTTTTATGTAAAAGATAAAAATATCTATCTAAATATTTTACTTATTTAAAGATATTTAGATCTATAAGTTTAAAAATAGTACAAATTTATTCAAGCTTTCCAATTTTAACAATTAGTATTAGAGTCTAGTGGTTGTAAAAGAAATTGTGAAAGGAAGAATGATAGTTATAAAAAATTGAGAGTGTAGAAAAATGAAAAACATGATGTGTTAGGCCATGTATGATGCAAAAGATGTATTTGCAAGATAAAATAGTGTGTAGGTTTTAAAAAATCCTATCAATGTATGATGTTAATTCATTTTTAAGAACTTGAAGAGCATTTCCATAATCTCATAAAAAATGTTTGATATAATTTGAGCCTCTCTAAGATAGATTAAAATTTGTAAGGTGAATATTTTTTGTGAGAGCTTGAAGTGCATTCCAACATACCTAGCACCATCTTTATCAACCAAGCCCAAATTGTGAAACAAAAAATAATGCAGCTTGTAGAAAATTCATATCAAAATGTATATTGTCATATATCGATGGAGCAAGTGTGATCCAATTTAACTTGTGTGTGCATTGTGTGGATTCCCTTGTTAGCCTTGTCTTGTGAGGAGTAAGGACATAAGGGAAAATCTCATTATAAAGGAGACAAGGTCATGAGTTCAATCATTGTCATACTTTTGTGTTGTATCAATTATTACCAACATTAAGGGTTTATGTGTCTGTAGTCAGAAAGAAAGGCTTTCCTACCATGAAGTCTAGTAAAATTTCTCTATCATCTACTTTGTTGTAGTCAAGTATGTTAGTTATTGAAATCATTTCTTAGAATATTTTGGGCATATCTCTAATTTTTTTTTTAAATGTACTATGTTCCCTTTCCGAAAGAATTAATGGTGTCATAAAGGTGGGAGGGTGATAATTTTAGGTGGCATTTTATTTTTATTTTTCAAGAAAAAGAAAAATAAGTTAAAGGAAAAATGATTTGTTCCAATAAGAATGATTGCTAAAAAAGTGAAGAAATAAAATGAGAATTTGAAGTGTGAAAATAATATTTTAAAAGTAGTGAAAGTTCAAAGAAAAATGAAGAATTGGAAGAAAAATTGAAGTAGTTCAATAAATAATCTAAAATCATTACAAAGGAAAATAGTACTCAAAAGGATAAAATATCAAAAATGAAAGAAGAAAATAATTTGTTAGGTCAATTACTTGAAGCATGACTGAAGTAAATTATGTGCCTAAAGTTTAAGCCTATGAACCGTAGATTTTTGGGTAGGGCTTATAGGCTACTTTTGCACTCTTAGGATGTTTCACCTAAAATGAGAAAGATAAACCCTACTCAAGAGATCTAACTAGTTCACTCAGATTATGCAATGTATGATGTTATTTAGACTAAATGGAATGATCTAAGTGCAACTAAACTATGAAATTGAGATATTATGAGTGCAAAACCTAAGAATTATGCAATGTTGGAAAACACAATGTGATATGCAAACATGAACTAAGTATGAACAAATGCAAGACAGAAAAGAAGAAGGCTAAATCAGAGTGCACCTAGGCAGAGAATGGAGAATCTAAAATATTCTAAATGTTGACTGAGATCATTGAAAATCACCAGTGGGACTCATTCACCACTGATGGCAAATTAGTCCTGCTTCTAATGAAAATTGTTGAAAGCTAGTTTCTGAGTGTCGGGATCCAGAATCTGACAAAATTTGGATTTCCAACCTTAAGGTGGGACTCATTTGCCATTGATGGTGAATCAGTCCACTCCCAAAATTTTGAGAAATCAGGGACCAATCCTATAGCACCAGATCTGAGGTTGACTACTTGCTCACTTTTCAACACCTAATAACTTGTCAAATCTAGATACACAAGTTTGCAAGCACACATGCAAAAGGGGGAAAATGGTTAAGGGTTAAGTTATAGGGATTTTCCTTGGTCAAATCCCACTTTGGTAATCAAACCCTTAATGAAGAAATGGAATGGAAGAGAATGATAAATAAATAACATGCAAATGTTATCAACTTACCAAACCCTTGTTGAAGAAAATCTAAAGATACAACAATGGCTGCTCCAAAGTACTTGATCAATGCTTGATTGAATGATGCAAAGTGCTTGAATACTTGAATGAATGTGTGAATAAGTTGTGAACTTGATGAATGGGGGTTAAAATGAGAGGAAAAACACTTATTTATACACACTTGTGCCTTAGTAACCCAATGATACCTCATCACAGGCCGACATAAGGTGATTTTGAATTAAAACTCGAAAGAAAATTTGAAATATTTTGAATTTTGAGCCAAGAGGGACTCATTCGCCACCCATGGTGAATGGGTCCCACCTTGGACTTGAATGTGGGTGTCGGGAATTAAGTCACATTTAATGTTGTTTGTCGGGTTTACATTCAAAAACACACTTAATTAAGCCTTATAAGGGCATAAAGGGGTCAAATAAAGCATAAGAAATGTGTAAATAGTGAAATTAAGCCTAGAAAAGCATGAAATCTTGTTACAAGACTTTACAACACTTCAAAATAGGACTTGATAAGTGATGAAAAGGTGATTTTTAGGTGAATTATAATGAATAGAGTCTAGAAAAGTGTAGAAATGTTTTACAACACTTCACAACACCTTCACAAGATGCCATAACTTGAATTTTAAGGACCTAATGTGAGTGTTCAAGCCACATTGCAACATTAAATCAAAGAAAAATGGACCAATCATCATGAAGAAAGGCCTAAAAGACCATGAAAATGACAAGGGACCATTTTTCTATGGTGCAGCCTACACTATGTAATGTCTCATATGATACAAATGGTTTGTTATATTCATTTCATATATATGATATAGTTAAAAACAAAGAGTATGATCTAATAACATTTTTTGAATCTATAAATCTTGCTAGTTATTATAATAATAATAAAGTATGTTTTACAAAAAAATGTTGGTTTTAAGATTATGAAAAGAATGAGTTATGATGAAAAAGGTTTAGGAAAGTATGGGTGATAAATTAGAGATCCCATTGAACCAAGTGTGAGACTAAAGAATGAAGGCTTTGGATATATTAAAAGAAAAGAAAATGAAAATGTTGTTACAGGTTATATAGTTCAAATAAATCTTGATTCAATAAATGCAGTATTCCTAATATTATTATTGTAATAGGAAAGGATATAAAAAATAAATGTGTTGGGGTCTTCATCATTATAATATTTGTAGATTGAAAAATCATTCTAAAAAATTGTGTTGGAATGAAAAGTGGAAGAAAAAATCTATGAAAGTAGTATATAGATGAATTTTGGATGAATTGGTGTACATCTAATTGACAAAAGGTTGCAAATATATTCAAAATATTGTACAAGCATAAAAAATCTCAATTCAAACAAAATAACAACCAAGAAAAGTGAAAAGCTCCCTCTCAACACTATGCAACTTTCTTGCTCATTGTTTTTCAAATTTTCTTCATTTGATCCTACATCTTCCATGTGCTCGGATGATGGGGGGCCTAGCAGGCTTCCCCATCCTCTATCTCTATTGGTGTGGATGGTAAAAGTGAGAGTTTGTCCGCTTCCACTCTTCAAGCCTTTGATGGAAAAGGATTGTCCTCGTTCTCTCCATTTTCTCGCACTCGGCTCTCAAAGAAGTGTCGCCCTTTTTCTTCCCCCTGCCTGGATTCTTTCCTTTCTGGTGAGGACCCATCCTCCTTTCTGAAAAATTTGATCGGTGATAAAGCCTCAAATTTGGGGTTTTCTAGGCCTACTCCCTCCTTGGAGTCTTTCTGTGTGGTGGACGGTCTTCAAGTTGTAATCTTGGATGACATTATACACAAAACAATCATTGATTTGTAACTCTCTTGTTGGTAAATTCCTTGGTTTTAGAATGAATATCGATCAAGGAGATGGATTGAATTTCTTGGAAACTGAAAGGTGGTGTTTTAAATAGTGCTAGGGCCAATGGCCTCTTCTTGTTTAGCTTCAAAATTTATGAAAATTTTCTCAAATTCCTCACAAGAGGACCTTGGACATTTGATAAAAACTTTAAAAATTGCCTTTCTTTCTATAAATGGAAATCAGGTTTTTCCCCTCTAGTTGATCTTGGGGTGACTGCCCTGACCTAGGTCCGTCTGTCGAGTCTACCTCTTGAATTTTAGAACCCTAAGGATTTCTAGGGTACATATCTAGTTCTTTTGGCTAAATTCTTGTTATTGATAAAGTAACTTTGCAAAAGTTGAGACTTGTCTTCACCCGTATATGTGTGAATGTGGAAGTTAACGAATTTTTACCTTCATTTGTCTCCCTTAGATCTCATTTTGGAGTGTGGAACCAATCAATTGAATATGATAAATTTGGCCTCTTTTGTCAGTCATGTAATAATTTTGGTCACCCTAATGACTCTTGTAAGAAAAACCCCCCTAATTGTCATGGTAAGAACCCTAATATTTTGTTTGAGTCTGTTGCTAAGGTTGTCCTAAGGTCAGAGATGGTGTTGGTTGCCTCTCCTTCTAAATAGGTGATTTTTTTTCCCCTCCATCTATTTCCATAAACCCCACATGGCAGATAAAGAACCAATAAAGGATACTTGTCAAAGGTTATTTCTTCCCCTATAGTTGAACTTAAGCCTCTAGACCCCTACTCTAGAAGGAAGATGAATCCCTTGTTGTTGATAAAGAAAAGACTTCCACTCCCCCTACTAGTGGCCTCTTGTCTCATGACACAGGCCATATGGAGGACAACCCCCTTAATGTTGGTTTCGACAAGATTTTTTTCCCTCTAAGCAAGGCCATGGGCTTCGAGGAAGAAGAAATTGAAATAGACCTAAATAGAAACCTATGTGTGTAGAATGTTAACTCTCCTAAACTTGTTGCCTCAAATATCTCGGTTAGGTCCAGTTCCTTCCCTAATGACTTCCATGAATCCATGGCTTTGTTGGGTTTTCATGAAAAAGACCTCCCCTCTCCTTGCAAGTCCTTTGTGAAGGTTATGGTGGAGGACTAGACACAAGTTTATGGTATATCAACAAAGAAGAAAGTGGATGTAGGTGGTGAAATGAAGCTTGGTACACCTTCATAGAGGGATTCTAGAACAAAATATGTTGCTCAAGATGTCACCTTGGGGAAATAGAAGACAAGCTAGATGGCCTTTTTGACCAAAATATATAGAAGTGAAGAGTTAAGGGGTCATTCCCTTCTGTCAACGATAGTTTATCACTAGCACTTTTTTTTGTTGCTATGAGGATCCTATCTTGGAACACCAAAGGTCTGACAACCCATTTAAGTAGCATCTTTTCAAATGATGCATCATTACTCAAAAAATTAGTGTTCTTCTCCAAGAAACCAAGATGCAACAATCCACCTTTGATCAAATTGTAAAAAATATATGGCCATCAATTGACTACGCGACCTATGATGCTAATGGGGCCTCTAGAGATATTTATACTCTCTATAATCCCCTTAGATTCAAAGGCTCCAAAGCAATGTTCTCTAAAAATTCCCTTGTCACTCAGATGGAACACTCAAATTCTTCAAAGAAATGGATTCTTGTCAATATCTACATGATAAATTCTAGACCTACCAAATATTCTCTTTGGAATCATATTTCCTCTCTAATGTCATGTAATAGGAGAGATTGTTAGATGTTGTGGGATTTCAATACACCCTTATACCAAAGAAGCTTGGGGGGTTTTGTTGACTTTTTGGACAATATGATGGACCTAATGGATTTCCTTTCAACTAATGGTCTACTTGACATTGACGTTAGGGGGTCTTTATTCACTTGGTCCAATAGGTGGCCCATGACAATAATCATATTCAAGTTAAATTAGAAAGGTTTATGATATCTAATAATTTTAATTTTTTTCACAAGCTAACCCTCTCTTCCCTTCCTAGAACTCGATCAAACCATAATGATATTCACTTGGATTGGGAAGATATTGTTGTTAAAGGGCCTTTCCCCTTCATCTATGAAATGATGTGCGGATCTCACTCTAACTTCAAAGATATAATCCAAAGGTGTTGAAATCAGTCGTGCTTGGGGACACCTATGTTTCATCTAGCTCAAAAGTTTAAATGGGTTAAGGAGAAGGTGAAGAGACGGAAAAAAATTTCAATTGAAATTTTTTTCGACAAAAGTAGATTATATTATTGAGACTACAAATCATTCAGAAAAAGATGGAAGAAGGAGATAAAGAAGTGGAGACCTCAGTCAAGGAAAAGGATTTAAGAATAGAATGGCTTAGGCTCTCAAAAAAAGAGAAAAAAATCTAGAAACAAAAATCTAAAGTCTAGTGGCTAAGGGAGGATGATAGGAATACTAAATTATTTCACCAATCTACTTTGAGACATAGAAAAAGAAACAAGATCAGGACTCTTGTGTGGGAATACATGGAACTACTCTAAATGAGGAAAAGGATATTGTTGAGGTTGTTGGCCCTCTTTATTTAAGGACTCCTTAGCTGGCTAGAACCTTGATGTCTCAAAACTTGAAGATCTCACAGACATTATCACCAATGTGATCAATGACTAGGACCTAAATAATTTGTTCAATTTGGTGTCATACTAAGAGCTCAAAGAGGTTGTGTTATCCTTTGGTTCCTTCAAGGCTACAAGGCTTGACAATTTTCCCCTTGCCTTTTTCCAAGGCTTCAAGGAAATAATTTTTGTTGACCTTTTGTCTTCTGCCAAGGATTTCTTCAAGCTAGGAAAGTTTTTAAAGCAACTAAACTCTGCTTACTTTGTGTTGGTTCCAAAAAATTGGGATTCTCTTAGCATGTTGGATTATAGACCCATTAATTACTCTATGTAATACTGCTTATAAAATCCTTTCTAAACTTATTTTTAATAGGTTGAAAGGGTTGCTACATAAAATAATATCTCCCAATAAAAATGGTTTTGTATTTGGTAGAAAAATTCTTGATGTTGCTTTAGTGGCACACAAGTACATCCATTTTATGGAATACAACAAGAAATCCATAATCAAGCTTAAGCTGGACATCTCCAAAGCCTATGATAGAGTATCTTGGAAATTCTTGATGGTTGGAGTACAACAAGAAATCCATTGTGGCACTTAAGTTGGAAATCTCCAAAGCCCATGACAGAGTGTCTTGGAAATTCTTGATGGTTGTTCTATAGAAATATTGGTTTAAAGGGATGTTTCTAAATATTATTAAAGCTTATGTCACCTCTCCAAGTTTCTTCATTTTTTTCAATGGAGTTCCCTAGGGTTCTTTCTCTTGTGGGTGTGGTCTTCAACAGAGGGACCCCCTTTCCTCCTATTTTTTCATTATGGTGGTTGAATTTATTAGGAGGAATATTCAAAAACTTCTTAATAGAGGGATTCTTAAAGGCATTAAATTTGCTTCCTCTCTCTCGCTTGCATCCGACCAGCAATTTGTAGATGACACCATTTTTTTTAGCACGACCTCAATGGTGGAAGCTTCCCTTTAGAAAAAGATGTTGGATGCTTATGCTCAAGCCTTAGGTCAATATATCAATTTCACTAAGATTTTAAGCTTTATTTCTTTAATATTGACCAAAAAATTAAAGAGAGGGTCATTAAGATTTTGGGATGTCAAGTTGCTCCTCTCCCAACTTCTTACCTTGGTCTTCCTCTAACTAATAAGAAGCCTCCAAATTCTTACTGGAATGGTATAATAGAATGAGCTCAAAAGAAACTTGTTGGATGGAAGGGTAAGTTGCTAAGCTAGGCTAGGAAGCTTCAACTTCTTAAAGTCTTCTTGCAAAATATTATTGTTTATTTTCTCTCCTTATTTAAGGTTCATTCTTGTATAGCTTCCAGAATTGAACAAATTCAAAGGAACTTTTTGTGGACAGGAATGGAGTAGAATTCCATAATTTCCTTGGTTTGATGGGAGAAATTTTGCATGCCAAAAAAGGATAAGGGTTTGGGTATCATAAAACTAAAAAATTTAAACAAAGTGTTGCTTGCTAAAAAATTGGTCGGTTCCTCTTGACTGAAGAAAAATACTGGGCTACTATTTTGAAAGTAAAATATCTTTCTAATGAGAATCTAAATAATTTCATAGGGCCCAAATTGCCATGTGGCTCAATTATGTGGAATATCCTAGTAAAACTAAGAGGTATTATTAAGTAGGGGACTGAATAAGAGTTTATAATGATCTAAGTATGAGCTTTTGGGAGGTTATTTGGTCTAGAGACCTACCCTCTCTTCCTTAAATCAATTCAACAACATGAAAATTAAGTTTATCCAAGCCTATGGTAAATCCCTCAATAACTATATTGTGATGCTACCCTGAAATGGAAGAATTCCAAAGATCAAGTAGCTATGATAAGACAAATGAGGGGTGGCTTCTAGCCAAATGAGGAAGCAATATTAATGGATCTAAAGAACATAATCAAGGACTATACCTTCTTCTCCCATAATAAAATGGATACTTCAATTTGGAGCATTAATCCTTCAGGTATTTTTTCTTTCTTGAATTAGCTTATAGTATGATGGAGCAATCTAGTATTTCCCAAAGTAACTTTGACTGGAAACAAGTATATGGATCCCTAATATTCTCTCCAAAATTAATTGCTTCTGGTGGGTGGCTATTCATGAAAAAATTCTTATAGTTGACAACCTAAATAGGTGTGGGTTTCAATTTGTTAACAAATATCCTCTATGCTATGAGGATGTTAATGTTTAGAAAAATGGTTCTAAATATTTATTAGGTTTTTGGGTTTCCCCCTCCTTGGACTTTGTTAACAACTAGAAATACTACCCTTTCTCTTACCCCATCATTGTTAATCTTTGGAAATATATTCCCTTGGTGGTGTCTTGGAACTTATGAAAAGAGAGAAACAACAAAAAAATTAGAGATCAGAGAAGAAACAACATTGAGTTTTTTCCTCAACAAAACAACACCATTAGGAAAACATTAACTCGACTTGTTATGCTTTCACAAAATCCCCTCCTTATGGAGAAATTAGAATTAAACAATTATGGGGCATCACTCATAATATGTCATGAATAAATTGGGCCAAAATACTTAGTAGAAAAGCCACTAAGTGGAATACTCTTGAGGAAGACTAGTTTAAATTAAATTTTGATGGTTGTGCCAAAGGAAAACCTGGTATGGTTGTTGTCAGGAGTGTTATCAGGGACCATGAAGCTACTCTCATTGAAGGATATGCCAAAAACATTGGGGGTTTCTCTAGTATTTTTGCAAAAGTAACAACGGCTTGGTGGGGAATAAGAAGATTAAAAGAAAAAGGATGTAACAAGGTTATCATTGAAGGTGATTCTCTAGTCATTATTAATATCTTAAAATGAATATATTTTGATCCTTGAATGATTAGACATATGATGTAGGATAGTAAAAAATCTCTCAACACATTTTTCCTAATATAAGATATATCCTTCCTATAGGGAAGGAAATATGGTAGCTAATGAAGTGGCTAATGTTCGATTATCATGCACTGATTGGACCTATTGGGATTTGATAATATCCCTTTTAACACCAAGGAAATATTTAATAATGAAATACTTGACCATAGGTGGCCGCTTAATATAAACAACTACATTTACTTTGTTTTTTCCTCGTATGTTGTTATGTGTGTTGATGATTTCCAACTCCCTAATTTTCCTTATCATTGATCCCCCTCAGGTATGTAGGTAGACCCATAATATGTGGGTTGTTGACAAGGTTTACATTTTGGATTTTGGGAAAAGGGTGAAGATTTATTTTTACAATATAAAAAAATCATGAGGATTTAATCCCTCATCACACGAAGGGTAGCATCATCATTTTGGGCTTAAATTTTGTAATTATGTCTTTTCATGCCCTGAACATTATTGATTTTTGGAAAAGTGTTTAGTTATTATGGTAATGAAATATTTCCATAATGGCATCTCAAGTAAGGATCCTCTCCACTTCATTATTTTGAGCCTTAAGTATAGTACTCTCGACAGGTGACACAATTTATAGATTAGGACCATAATTGCTCACAAGATTGACATGATCCATATATCATCCCCTCTTTTTGGTTGCCCTTTCCTCAATATTTCTCCCTACATTTCAAACCCCATCCCTCTTGCTCATTGTTCTAATTCATTTTCAAAGGTCTCTCTTCTACCTCTGTTCAATTGCTTTGCTGCTAAAATGCAGGGCCCAAGGAAAAGGCTTGAACCTCCATCTTGCATCCTACTCAAACAAAATGTTGATTTGTGGAATTTTTTTGAAGAATCAGGCCTCACTCCATTCTTTCAAGCTATGCGGGGGCATGACGATAACCTAACTTCCAAATACTGTAACTCCTAAAATGCGGGCAAAGTTGTCATCAGTGGCATCTAGTTTGAAGTCACTGCTAGCCTAATTTCTAAAGCCACGAGCATCCAATGCAAATGACTTAAGGTTGTGAAGATCCACAATGGGAAGTACTAGAAGTTCAAAGATAAATTATTTGAGGAAGGTGAGGAACCTATTTGTATGTAGAATGGTTATGCCTAGGAGAAATTTCCCCCCCTACGCCCTGGTAAGTATTCACCTAATTTGGTATTTCACCCTTGAGGGAAGATATGATACAATACATGGTTATCATTTTCCTTTATTAAATCATGTTCGTCACAAATAATGGATTAATGTGAGGTGATCCCATAATAGTGGTTTACAATTTTTGGCCAAACTGGACACTGAAATTATTATTTTTAAATAAATCTTCACATTCGGGCACCTATAGCGGCTAAACTGTGAGGAATTTGAAGATGGTGCAAACTAGAGTCTCATCAAATTTTGTCTGTAGATTCTAAAAATATTTTTTTCAAAATTTTTGGAATCAAATTGCACTTTTTTTCCATCTCCCACGAAAATAGTTTTTTCAAAAAACAACATTTTTAAAAAGTGACGCACATCGTATAACGCATAACTTTTTTTCCCTAAAGGATAAAATTCTAATTCTTTCAAATTTAGATTTGTAACTCTGATATCTAGTGCTTCCACTTAGTTAGATAGTTTTTATTGGATATTTTTCGTTAATCAAGTTTCAAAGTTAAACGAATTACAATTCACAACGCGATTGTATAACGTGTAACTTTTTTGTATAAAAAATTTAATTTAATTTTTTTGTTGGATCAAGGACTTCAATATCTGGTGCACTCATATTTTTCAATTTTTTTTGATAATCTTATATTTTTCCACATGTGAAGAACAAAGAAATTCATTTTGATGAAAACCCTATGTTTAATAAAACTTAAAAACAAATACATAACAAAACCAAAACATATTAAAATTATATTCATTGGATAGCTTGTTCGAGGAATACCATAATCATTTTAAATAAATTTTAAATGAATTCATTTGATCCCCAAAATCTAAATCAAAAGTGATTTTTTATCAGATTTTGATAGGTGTAAAGGAGACGCATTTATAGGTATGGTTTAAAACTAGCGAGGTTCTATCCAAGGGGTTTGATCTAAGGTGATTTGATCAAACCCTCTTCAATTGGAATCCTTAAAATGGAACTTTTTAAGGCTTAAATCATTATATTTTCTAAAAATATGTGATTTCAGCTAAAATTCATTCCTCTCAGGAATTGTAAACCACATGCCTTTTATCTTACTTTCTTCCTTATGACCTGCATCAGAAAAGGAGCCTCTCCACCCCTACATCAAGGTTGAATCTATGCCCTCTATAAATTTGCATGTAATCCTACTCCCTAGTCAAACCCTACTCCCATTTCTAACCCTTGTATATTTAAATCTACTTGAAAATCACCCATGGTCTTCCCCTAAATCCCTCCCTTTGATCTCCAAGCCAAAATCAAAAAAGTTCTTTCCCCTACCACAGTGTCCCCAAATCCCTCTTTTGGGTTAGTCACGAAGATTGCTACCCCTCAAAAAAGAATTGCCCCTTCCTCTTAAGAGTGAAAAATAGCAGAAGGTGGAGCCCTCTGACTCCATAACTATTGAAATTGGGGATGACCCATAGCCCTGCTAGGTAGGTCTAAATAGTAGTGGGTCCAGTGAAAGATGCTCTGCCAAATTGGCTAGTGTAATCCAAAAGAATAAAGGGAAAGACACTAAAGGGAAAATTGTAGAGCTTGATGACAAGGTTCAAGCTAACTCGAATGATAATTTCCTCCCTGAGTGTGAAGAAGATAGTCAAAATAATACTAATTTGGAGGATAAAGAAGAGGAATTTAGTGTTGAGGAGGGCCAGGAGAATAGCAGTGAAGAGGAAATCTCAGGTGAAAAGAATAAAGAGGATTTGAAAGAACCTGATTGGGAGGAGGATGTTGGAAATGAAAATCTTAATGTTGAGAATGAAGAAATGGAAAATGTAGAAGGTATACGCAATGACCTCAACCAAAATGTGGAGGATAAAGTGCAAGAAAGACCTAGTTTCTCCCCAAAGCAAGAGCTCAAAGATGATGGTGAGAACATAAAAAATAGGATTGTAGCCCTTGAGGAAGCGGTTGGAAAAATCATTACTATTATGGATGGGATCATGCAACTGTATGCCATCTTCAGAACGATGTCTTGTAAGTCAAAAATAAGAAAAATCAAGAGGAAAATTGGGCAATATTTGGAGGATACAACTCAAATGACCTCAGTTTTAAACTATGTTAGTACGAAGGACTGGAGGATGGCCATGGACCTGCTGAAGACTAATTGGGATTTCATTTCCTCCTCTAAAAGTAAAGGTTTTATTTTGTTGTCTTTTTTGTTTTGTGGTCATTCTAGCCTGTGTGCCTATTTACTCTTTTTGGGTTTATGTTTCAGGTCTGTGTGCCTCATTTTTTTGGTTTCTAGATGATTGGCCTATTGGCCTTTGTTTTTCTATTCAAGTCTTTGAAAGGAGGAAAATTGTCGTTGGCTATGGTTTAGGACATAGAACAATAATCTTCTACACTTCTCATTCAAGGAAACCCTAGAGATCTCAATCCAAGGATGTAAAGGGGAAAGAGATCTACAATAGGGATGTCCTAGGGTATGATTAGGGACTAAAAAGGGGTTCACCATCAAGCGAGGGCTTGGAAAGATAAGAAATCAATGTAACATGCAAAGTACCATGCAAAATCTAACTAAATGACCTAGGAAATTAAACTAAAATGCAAAATAAAAGATTGAGAAAGTACAGAGGTGCACCTAGAAGAAGGATGAGGTCAGAAAAAGCTTCAAAACCCTAAAAACTTGTTGTTTAATGCCCACTAGGACTCATACGCTAGTCTAGGCGATTTAGTCCTAGACTAGGGTTTTTGTGCCAAAACTGGAATCTATCAGTGTATGATCTGGATCTCTTGAAATTTGCATACACCACAAGTGGCATATCAATCCCACTCTACTTTTTCAGAGGGTTAAGGCCTGAATCTACACTCCTATCTTTTCTCTTCCTTCCAAACTTCATTTACAGATCTAAAACGTTGATTTGCAACTTGTAGGTGACTTTTCATGAAGATAACAACCTTGTGACAACTTGATAACTTTCTTCAACCTTGTAACTTAATCTTCAAAGATCCTTCAAGTTCCAAGACACCTAGATCTGCAATCACACATGTAGAGAGAGAAGAACTTGTTGATTGTTAGGGAATAGGCATTTGCCTTGGTCAAACCTCGTTTAGGTAATTAAACCTTGTGATGAAACAATGAAGAATGAACATGAAACATGAACAATGATACCTTGAATGATTTCTTGAGATAAAAATCAACAATCTAACATGAAGTGGCCATGCAGAATGTAGAACTTGATCTTCAATATGAATGTGAAACAATGCTTCCAAATGAATCTTCAATGCTACATCACAACACTAGCTCAACAACATTCTTAATGCCTTATGTCTTTGACATGATGATGGATCTTGAATTGCTGCAATAAATGATGAAGAAATCTTCCTTAGAATTCTTTAAAGATGCTCTTGAATGTCCTTGAATACTTTGGTAATCAGAAACTTTCTATTAGGAATGCTCTCTTGAAAGTCTTAAGTGAAAATGAGTGAAATAACCTTGTATTTATAGTTGTTTATGCCAAATTCCTCGAAATTACAACACTACAAGCCATCATTAGATCTAGGAGAATAAAATCCCACCACGAATTTGAATTTAATTTAATTTTAAGCTACACAGGACTCATATGCTAGAACTGGTGTATGAGTCCCATCAGGCTAGGCCATGGGACACATTTTTCAAAAAATGCTTAGATTCATGTGAAATCAAGATCAAGACCCCAAAATTTAGGTGGGACCCATACACCCAAGGTGACGTATGAGTCCTAGATCACTAAATATGGGCCATGTACAATCAAAAAACACCTGAATTATGATTGGATGTTGGTTTATGCTAGGATTATTCTCGGAAAGATGCATTAATTAAGGCTTGTGGATGCAAAATAAGGCCAATTAAGGCATAAAGAATCCCAATTAATTAATAAAACCCTAGATTAGTGTGAAAGTGTTAGGATACACTTTACAACACCCTAAATAAGGTACCATTAGGTCCATTTAGTTTAAAAAGGGACCTGAACCTAATGTGAATGTGTAAAGCACATTACAACACTAGACCAAGGCAATGTTAGACTCAACTTATCATTAATTATTCCCAAATTAAGTGTGAAAATGTAAAGGATGAATTTTTTTGACACTATAGTCTTTCTTAAACTTATGGATTTAGGGTCCCTTCCCCTACTTTTAATATCAAAATCATCAAGCAAGGTTTGAATGCTTTAGTTGGGTGACTAATGATCATTTGTATGACTGAAAGGAAATAATTGTCTTACTATATGTTATTAGTTAGGAAAACCTATTCACAAAGACACTAGAAAAGGAGAAATGTGAACATCTAAGACATAATTTGCAATGTTAAATCAGTTAATGATAAAAATTAATGGGGAGTGTTAAGATAAACTATTATTTTTTCTACCAAAAATTAAACAATATTATAATAAATAAAAATAGGGTAAATAAATTGGATTTTTTGGAGCCCTAAACTTACTAGAGAGGATCATATTTTGATAATTCTATAAATTTGTAAGAATTTGGAAAGAATATGAGGATTTTATGGTACAATGGAGCTTGCAATATTAACCGTTCATGATTGTACTAGCTCAACCTTGAGGAGCTATGAAGGTTTGAAGAAAACCATTGTTAACAATAAGAAATAATTACATATTATATATATTATTCAAAAAAACATGTTGGATACACCTATTTTCATAATTTGACCATTTTGATCAACCTTTTCTTTGTTCATTCTATCACATTTTCATCTTTCTTTCTACAAGAAATTTTCATTATAGCATTAAAGATATATAGGGGCAAATATCATCCTAAAAACCATAAGATTTAATCTATAGACCCTTTACCACTATAAGGGTCACTTGAATTCCATCCATGTATAGGTGTGAGATTTGTAGCGGGAGTATTTATATATGTGGAAATAAGTATAATTTATTATAAATATCATTGCTAAATCTAAAAATTTGTATCATTGATTGCAAAACTTGTTGATAAATCTAACAAGTTGTAGAATTGACTGTAGAGATCATTATTAAATCTAAAAGGTTATAGCATTGATCACAAATAGCATTGTTGAATCTAAAATTTATAACATTGATCACATATATCATTGTTGAATCTAAATTTTTGTAGTATTGATCATAGATCATTGTTGAATTTGAAAAGTGGTAGTATTGATTGTAAAGATCATTGTTGAATCTAAAGATTTGTAGCATAGATTGCAGAGATTATTGCTAAATCTAAAAATTTGTAATGTTTTGATTACATTAAAGTTGGGAAGGGCCCATACCCATTTAAAAAATGACCATAGAGGCCAAGAATGGGGGCTCAAAAGACATGAGACACCTAGAAAGTAAAAAAGAAACATTTATATAAAGACCATCAGAAGCAAGAAAGAATAAAACATAGAGGAGAACTAGTTAGGGACCAAACCAACTACTAGTCACCCAATAGCTTAAGGCCACTAATGCTCTACCATTCATTTTCCAAAAATTGAAGTTTTTCTTCAAAGAATAGGGTCTTCTTATGCACCAATTGATCCTTTTGAGTATTGGGTGAAGAAGAACTGCCCCCTTCTTACTCTTCGTGTTCGAGTGAAAATATTTTTGATAGTCATCACCAGCTCTTTTTCCATGGTTCTTGCGGAGCTCCTAAGTTGGAACACATGAATGGTGATTGTGATGTTCGTAATTATTTCCTTGATATAGTCCACAATTTCCTGTAAGCACTTGAGGGTTTTATCCTAATTACTATGCATAGTTTCCACCTCCTCCTACAGCTTCTCCCTCTCTTCCATAGTACCAACCACAACCCTAAGCTCATCAACTTCATTTTTCTAGTTGGCCCACTTGTCAAAAAACTTGGAAAGGGAAGACAAGAGGGCCCAATGTCCTTCATCAACTACCTCACAGAGCCAGGTCTCCTTCTAATTAAGCACCCTCTCCTCCAAAATTTGAATTTATCCTTGGTCATGATAAGCTAAGCAAGACGCCATTTGAGAATGTCATTTTGAACATTCATAGCCTTCGTCAAATCATTGATTTTAAGTTTTAGGGGGGCACAATTGGCATAAATAGTATCATCCAATTGGGGTTCTTCAGGGGCATTATCCAAACTGGTGTAGAGAGTAGGGGAACCAGGGAGCTAGGAGGGTTATTGGACAAAGTGGATTTGGAGACATTTGATGAGTTAACACAAATAGGGAAACCAGCAAGGGAGCCATCCAGGTTGGGGTTCCAGGATTCAACATTTAAATTATCAGTATCAGAACTGGAAATTTAAGTAGGATCAAAAAAAGAAACACTTTTTTAAGAGCCTAGGGTAGGGACCTCAATAGTAGGGGATTTACCCTTAGCCTTGGTAACTCTTTGAGAGGAGGATGATGTTGAATTTAGGCCAAGGGTAGAGGGAGGACCCTCCAAGGGTTTAATAGAGTCATGAATCACAAGATATTTTCTTATCAAAGGCCAAGGTTGGGGAAAGGACCACCTGAAAATGGAACAATATATAAATCAACCCTTGGTGGAGGGGTGAATTCTTCTCTTTATCTTGGATGATAGGTTAGAAAACTACTCTAGGGAAGACATAATCTAGAACACAAAGTTCATTTTAACATTGTAACAGAAATGATTTAGCATTGGAAATAGGTGGGCATGGAAACATTTAAACCTACCTTCCAAGGTAAAATAATGCATAAGAACCTCTACCATTTTTCTCCAAACACCCAAGAGGTCATCTCTACTAAACCCATTTTTTTAGCCTATTGATCTTTTCCCCTTTCTTCGTAAACCTCTCCATCTCTTTTTGATAATGGCCTTACGGCTTCCTAGGGATACAAGTCCCTTTGAGAGTGAATTCGATGACCTTTGTAATGATCTCCATACTAACAAAGAAGGATATCTTCCCAATAGTAACATTTCCATCTTTCTAGGAATTGGTGAATTCCATAGAAATATTGGGATCATGCCCCATCATGCCTTCAACATAGTTGGCCAACTTTCCTCATTAAAGGATAGTTAGATGTCCTATCAATATTCTATACATCACTGGAGATGGGCGCTTCTTGGACAAGGTCACCTCCCATAACTACATTCACTCCAGATAGAGCAAAACTAGGAATTCTATAGAAGCACCTAAATAAATGCACAATCAAAAGTTGAGGTATGTTATGAAAATATTGGGTGAGATGAAAATATTGCCATAAATGCAATCTATGCTAGTTGTCAATTTGAGTTGAAGAGGAGTTTAGCTCGAACTCAATATTAAATTACTTTTTCATCATTTAATAATAACTCTTGCGCATACTCTGGGATTAAAGAAGGATCATCCCAAATAATATTTTTTGGCATAAAGGCTCCTAGATTTATGTGAGAAAATTTGCAAAGATCAAGGTTCAATATGATATTTCATTCCAAAAGGATGGGGTCCCGAAGGGACTAGCAAGGGTTTGTTGAACACATGGAATATTGAGAGGGGGGTGAATCAGTATTCTATTAAACCATCCAATTAATAACCACCCACTTCTCAAAGAATACTTAACAATTATGAGGAATGAAAGCATAAACAATCCATAACACACACACAACACATAAACACCAGAATGTTTTTTACACTGAAAAACCAAGGCAGGGAAAAACATGGTGAGGATTAACTCACAATATGTTATAACCAATTATAAGATATTACAGAAAGGCTCACTACTAGGAGGACTCATTGTCCAAGTGAGCTCACTGTTCACAGAGAAAAAAATATAAAGAGGTGGCCTCACAGCCATAATTTGAACTGAGAGAAATGAATCTTGGATTCAATTCCTTTAAAGCCCATAATATGCTTGAATCAACTCAAATTTTAAAGTCTCTACTTAGCTTTGTATTCACACACCTTTTCTCAACACTCACAACTTAAATTCACATAATACTGCAAAAATTCACATCACTTCATTCAAATCATGTATCTATTGGATTCTCTTTCTATCAACTCAAATCAACCTTGGAAATATAGTAAATTCCATTGCAAACATTAATTAGGTTGGCCTAATTAGATGTATCCCCAAAATAATGTAAAACGTGCCTTTTTGGAACCCAAATCAAACCAAAATTTCCTTCATGCCCAAAGCACAAGCAATATAGGTTGGCATGGACCTATAACAACTTCCTTTTCCATTCACATCATATATTTAATCTTCACAAAACTTTGCATATATCAAGTCAACCAAGCATAGAACCAAAAAGTAAAGATACTCCAACTGATCATCACCATAGGATACAAGGACCAAAAAATGTCATGACAACTGGAAGATACAATGTACTGACACCTCAAAAAATTCTCCCAAAACTATAATGTCTGACTCAAATCCCTGGAGAAATGTGGACCAGTTAGGTAATGGCCAGTACATAGAAAAATTGTGTAAACCATATCTTTCAAACTTCTGTTACTTGCAACTTTTGAACCACTTATCCAAAACAACTGAAATACTAAAGTAAGATGCTAGTGATAGCCATGAACAATATACTAGAACCACATAAATAGATCAGAAAAGGTGAACAAATGTGAGACAAAATACTAGAGGGAATTATGTGCTAAAAATACCAGTGTAGACACTTAACCAAAAACTTTACAAAATAACTTTTTTGTAAACTTCCATCATGTAGTGTTGGCATCAATGACAACTCTTTAATGACAACCTTCTTCATTCTTTCAGCAATCTCCCCCTTTTTCATTGATGGAAACATGTGCCAAAACAACACATTACATTTCTCCACAAGTATCTCTCCCCCTTTGACATAAAGGGAAAAGGGTGCTCCACTCAAGGCATATGTATAAACTTTACCATCTCCCCCTTAGGAAGATAACCAAAAACTCCTAATATATCTGCATAAGTACAATTAATCTGAAAACATGAAAAACTAAAAAAGATATATAGAAATAGAAATGGTCAACCCAAATATTTTGACCCTTGAAGCTTTTGAAGAATAGCTTGCCAAGCATATTTTCCTTCTTCCCATCTCTTATTCGCTACTACAAGCATTCTATTTGGAGACTCAAGCTCTATCAATATTTCATCTCCTTCTTCTATAGTATTGGGGGTAAGAATTATCTTTGAAAATCTATTGAAACTGGCAAGGGCACTTGAGATTGATTTGTTCTCTATTTTTACCAAGTCCCTTAGCTTCACAAGCTACTTGATAATCTCTTCCTTCTGGGTCTACAAAGTGAAGAATCTATCATGCAAGTCCACTATAGTAGTCCAAGTTTTATCATGTCTATCCAATATCAGATCATAAGCTTTTGATGCATTGGCTATTAGGGACTCAATTGAGTCCATTTCATCTTTTATCCCTTGTGTAGCATCCAACCACTTCATGCAATACAAAAATAGTGTTTTTGTATCACCCTCGTAGACTAGTACTTCCTTCAAGAATTCTTCAACTTTTGTATGTGTAGATGCACATTTTTGTGATGTCCATCAACTTCTTCTCTTTAATCCTTGATTCAACCTCTTTTTTTGCTTGATTTTTTAATTCGGAGGCATATTCCTTAAAGGAATCAAATAAAAAGTTGAAATTTTCCACCACGGGCAAAGATGTATCAACATTAGCTACAGGAATGATCTCCTATAATGCCTTTATGGCCTCATCTATTAATTCACTACTTTTTTGATATGTTTCAATGATTTCTTTTCTTGCTGATGCATTAAACACATCACTTAGTTGCAATTTTTGTATAGGAGGTATCTTGTCTAAATCAACACTACCCTACTACATGGGAAACTACAATAGTTGAGAAGAAACAACTAGATGAAACTTTAAGTGTCTAGATAGAAAACCTTCTAAAGGATTACCAGAGGAGGATTCACCGGAGGGCTTAGGTAAACCCTCAAACTTCTCTACTTCTTCATTCTTTCTGGTATCTGAAACTTCTTCTTTTTCCTTTTCTTCTTTTTCACCAGAGATCTTCTCTTTATCTTTGTCTTCATCTCCATCCTTTTCCTTCTTTTCTTGTTCATTACCTTCATTTTTATCATCTTCTCCTTCCTTCTCACCATCATTTTCTCTCTCCATATTATTTTCATCCTCATGCCTTTGATAATTCATTGTATCATGCTTCTCACCTTCACGAGTGTTTTGATCTGTATCTATCGGAGGAACAGATGTTTCGAGGTGGCTTTGATTTGTAGTCACCTAAGATATCGGAGGAATAAAAATTTCATCCTTTGTGATTTTCTCTCTAATCTCAATGATATTCTCATCTTTAGCATTTTCTTGCATTAGTTCATTTGTATCTAGAGGAACATTGTTAGGAATTTTTTTTTGTATCAGTAGCACCTATGTTTTCATTTATTGGATCTTGTCCCTTGTTGGTAGAGGCAATGGGAATCATCTCATGCTTCTATGTAATATCAGTAACTTTTTTCTTCTATTTCCTTCTACATTTTCTTAATTTGATCTTGATCTCTTCCCATTAGAAGTGTGATCCTTCATTTTGATTTAAATTTTTCACTGAGTACTTGGGCTAGTGTGGCCTTGTCGGCATTATATAGAGAAAATCCAACTTTCTCCATAGCATCTATTATGATCTTCTCTTCCCTTTCTTTGGCTTCTTTTCTTCTTCTAATAGGAGTTTCTACACAACATCAAGAACTTTCTTCCTAATGTTCTCCATATCTACCTTTCTTGTGACAATAAATTTGATAATTGCTTCTATTATAGTGGCTCTATTTTCCTCATTTTCATTTTTTGTATAAAGCTTTTGTTTCTTCCAACATCTCATGATGCAACATACCTTTGAATAATGAATCCCAACTTCATTGGACTGAGCAATCTATTGTGCCTATAGCACACATGCACCGTTCGAAATGGGGACCCTCTCTCTCTTTTCGCCTTTGCCAAATCACTTTTTTCCTTCACCTCATTTTGTGTGCCCCTAATATTGAGCTCAAAGTGGTCAAGAGCCTTAAAGTCATCATTCCTTAGTTGACCAAAATTCACCACCTTAAAATTTTCTAAGTCTTTGGCCCCTATGAAAGTTCTCATGTGGACTTCCCTTAGCCTTTCACCCTGATGTCCTCCAAGTCCTATAGGTCTGCAGTTGTGGGCTTCCCCTTGCACAACATCATCATCTATTCGTTGTTCAAACTATGGCCAACCTAGGGTGTCTGCTGCATGGTGGGTCCCACAACCTTCCTTGTTGTTATCTCTCAACCACTTGTTAACGGTGAAGCCTTGGGGTCTTTCCACAGTGCAGGTTTTGCACTTCCCACCATCGGTTCATCAAATCCTACACCCAAAAATTTCATCGATTGTCATACCTACATTTATTAGTGGTCATAAATGAGATTTTGACTATAAATAGGCACTCTGATCTATCATTTTCACACTCAAAAATTTGGATTTGTTGGAGAGAGAATAGTGAACGAAGCCAATGTCCCTGCATTACACCTACTCAACCCAGAATCTAGATTCCCATCAAATTTCCTCGTGATTTGCAAGTGAGTCCGTTGTCAGCCACTTAAAACACATCTTTTTGTGAGTAAGGATTTTAAATTAATTGTAAAATCTTAAGGAAAGGCCTTAACTCCATCCGGAAGTTGTACTAGCTGCTAATTCCACACCCAAAATTATTTAAAACTTAATTAAAACATTTGAACGGATCCCTTTAAGTCAATATGAAACCTTGCCTCATCAGCAAGGTTCTTCGCAAAGCACCGACCCCTCTGTGGCTCGCAGCATCCTCATTGTCGTCCTAGTTGAAGCACAAAGTGTCAAAATATTTAACGCAAAATCTAAGTTTGAAATCCTTGTGGGTCCACCCTTACAGGCAGTCGTCACCTTAATGCCTCTAACAAACGGCTTCCCCTTGCTAGCCTCCCACATTACAGGCCCCACCCAAGCCACTTTCATCTGATTCAAAGTTGTTATGTCATTCCCTGCACGTCATTCCTTATGGGAATCCATTTGCAAACTGTCGACCCATGGATGTCATTTTTTAGCGGATAGGCCATCGCTTCCTCCTGCATTGCAAACTTTGTAGCCTTTGTCATCAATCCTAGTTCACAGACGAAAACACTAATGCAAAACCCTTCATGTAGACTAATCCCTATGAAGGTTCGTCTGCGGACTACCCTGCCTCCTTTGCCGCTCTAAACATCCAAGCAACCCCATCTTCCTGCACTGCAAACTTCGCCTAGATCACTTCCCTCCAATACTTCAAAGAAAAAAAAAGTTTGGTGGCCATGCAGGTCATTCCTTGCAGGTTGTCATCTACAACCCATCATCACACGATCGTCGTTGTCTAACAGTGGTGTTGTCCCTTCCACCCGTGCTACATATTTTGCGTTCACTACCACCATTCGAGCTTGTTTGAAACAAAGTGGCCAAATTTAAGTATCTTGTGGGCTCATCATTGCGGACCATAGTATGTGGACCACCATCTCTCCAGCGTCATTCCTAAACAGCAATCACACAATGGTTTCCTGATGAATCCCACCTATATGCCTCAAAGTGACCAAAAAATAGGAAGTTAATTCATGCCAAATTGACCACTTCTGGGTCCTGTACTGCAGAACTCCTCGTGTGGGTCTCCATTCCTTGTTCGTTGTTGCTTAATGGCGAAGTCTGAAATGTCCTTCCAGACTCTAGCTTTTGCATGCCCTGAGCCTGCATAGACAAGATGATTAATCAGATGACTCCAAGGACCTTATAACTGATTTTCCCACGTGCCAATTGATCTTTTGAAGACTTTGACCACCAAATCCTTATTGTGGAACTTTGACTGAAGACGGTCATCTGTGGGTTGTCGTGACCTTGGTGTAGTCCTACTCCTGATCACTCCTAATGGCTTCCAACCCAAGGAAACCTGCATCCCTATGCCTGCATTCTTGTATTTGATCCAAACAAGCTTTGAATGATGAATTTTGATGAATTTTATGATATCCTAGTGATGAATAACCCTCATTTTATAGGATTTGACTAACACTTCCCTAATTTTTATATGAATGCACTTACTATGTCTTTGCACGCAAGATTTATGGAATCTGTTATAGGTCCATCGGGGAAGTCTACTGAAAAAGAGAAGGGAAAGAAACCTGCACACCTACTGAGAGGAAAGGAAGAGAAGGATCAGATGAAGTACCAATTCTATGGGGTGGAGTGCACCTCCAAAATCACTTCCACCTGGGATTCTGTGTCAGACACCAACCTTGGGCATGTGGATATAGATGAATTTCAGCGAAGGGTAATGATTTTCCCTACAACTAAAAAATGCACGAAAAATTAGAATGAGTGGTCTCACCAAGGCATTTGGCTTTCCACCTGCACTCATTGCTCTAGAATTAGTGATGGTATACAGGGAATGTTACCATAATAGCAGAAAAATCATTGATCATGATGGCAGAGTGCTAACAGATTTTTCTGATAGATCCATAGGCAAAATAGTCCACAAGAAACTAATCAACCAACATTGGTTGAAGGAAAAGAGGGGCAGTGCTGCTAAGGTGCCACAAGAACTGTTTAGAAGTGACTTCCACAAGGAGTATCATGACTTGGTCACTCTAATGAGTAGGGTAATGGGCCTCCCCACTGTTGCCTTCTTTGAAGAGTGGATGTTCTACTTCATCGATGAGATCATCTGAGGTGAAATAAAGTTCCATTGGACAAAGATCATCAGTGACAACATGCATAATCAGCTTATGGCTATGAATAAAATTTCCAAGTTCTACATGAATTTGTACCTGGTGTACCTCCTAGAAGAGTAGTTCTCGTACAAGGGCCTCTTTGTTGCAAATAACCTAGAACCAAGAAAAGGAGACCTCAAAGTATACAACTGCTACCCTCTACTACAATACAGAAACTTCAAGAGAAAATATCAAAACGTAAATGATTCCTTCATTCATAACATCATTAGACTCCTTGGTGGAGACTTTGAGAGAAGAGTCTTGCATAGTGGAAGAGCCTTCATCCAACAGTTTGGGTATTTGTTCATATAGTTCCAAAAATTTATATACATCATAACAGAAGGGTTCTTTTATAGGCCCACAAGTTGCCACAATATCCCAACGACCACATGATCTTGTTGGAGGGCTCTCAACAATTACAAAATTCCCATGCCCTACTAAGTGACAAACATAGAATGAGGATCCTATATCCCCTGACCTTTGGACAACGAATGTATGCATGTCTCATTGCTCAATGTGTGGAATATTCGGAGGAGTTGGTAGAATACAATCTAGATCTCCACACAGCCTCAAGGGGAATGGACCTGTATGGAAAATTGAAGAAATGGGTCAGAAGACAATATGCTTATCAGCCACATGTCGAAGAGTTCTAGGCCAATTGCCAAGATGATAAGGAGGTGCAAGTGAGGCACTACATGAGAATGACAACCCAATTTGTGAGATCAATGAATCTATTTATGGTGCTCGACCAAATAGTAGAAGATGATACCATTTTTTATGAGAGGTTCAATACCATGGCCAACTTGCCACAGCCATTGATAGAATGGGATGAAGAAGAGGTAAATGACCTTGGTATAGTAACACAACCAATTTAAAACTGGAAAAGACAGTGGGTAGATGCCCAAATTGCTCGGCTTAAAGTGTAAGGTGTTGTACTAAATTATGGTGAGCTCGAGGATGAGCTCGAGAGCGAAACTGGTAGTGGAACAATTGCTTCCCCAGCATAAGAGGCACCTAAATCTCCTTCGGCGACAAGATCAAAGAAAAGGAAGGATGCACCTGACCGCCATCCCAAGCACAAGGTGTACACACAGAAGGTTGTGGAGGGAGAATCTTCAAAGAAAGTAAAGAGAACAGGAGGATTTGTAAGTGAGATTCCTATAATTAAGGAGGATCCCCAACACCAAGGGGAAGAAGAAGTCAAGTGACCATGATCACCACCTGCCACCTCTTCTCCCATTGTTGTTGCTACCATTGCCACTTCTCCACCTCCAGCATCTCAGGCCATGCCTACTTCATCTCCACCCACCATGGACATTTCAATCCACCTTACCTCCACCTCACCAACGGCCCGGGTAATGGTACTGGACTCCTCCTCAGCCATTACATCCCTATTTTCATCATCCTCACTCCCTCCTCCACTACCCACTCTCTCTGCTCCAATGCCTCTAGTTGCCACTACTACTATGCCCCCTCTCACCCTGCCAGATGCCTTTGCAAAATAAATGCAAGGTATACCTATTGAGATCTCTATGGTAATAATGAATCCTACAATTTAAGCCTTGATGGCACAAATTTCCACTAGCCTACCCATTCCTCTACCACCTATAGAGCCACCAAAGATGGAGGCTACAATGAAAATATCTGAAGAGATGGAGAAATTCCAAAGGGAGGCCGCAAAAGGTATAGTTGAAGAGCTCGAGGACCCTTTCAAATATGACTATTTTGAACACCCATAGGATGGGTTAAACATAAACTTAGACATAGTGGCATCTGATGAAGAAAATTCGCACTCTTTGGAGGAAGATACTGAGGCTCTTAATGAGAAGTATTTAATAGAAACCTCAGATCAAGAGTTGGAAGAAGAGTTGTCCCAGAAACTCAAGGATGTAAGTGAAAAGCCTTATCTAGAAGGGCAAATCTCTAATGAAAAGGCTAATATTGAGGTCAATGTAGAGATACTCAAAGAGCCTCTACTAACTGGCCAAGGCAAGGGCCCCATCTAAGAAGAATAAGTGCCTCTTGAAAAGGAAGAAGAAGAGAAAGAACAAGATAAAGAAGAAGAAGATGCACCTAGGAAGAGCCTTGAGCCTAAGCATCATGTTGAGCTCGAGCAAGAAGAATGGAAAGGATCCCAAAAGGAAGATATCACTGAAGAAAACATAGCCTCTCCCAAGTCAGACCAGGAAAAGGCTATACAGATTGAGGACTCGCATGAAGAAGAGAGAATAGATCAAGAGGCCCCAGTCCATAAAGAAGAACGGCCTCAACATGAACAAAGAGTGGAAGGTGATCATGAATCACATAAAAGGAAAACCAAGGTGCTCAATTGGCTGGAGAGGCAACTACAAAATAAGACTCCAGTGGTTGTTTATCCAAAGGCTAGACTTAAAGCAATACTAGCAAGAGCACAGACAAAGACAAGGAAGGAGAAAAAGCCTAGAGTCTACTCTCATATCATAGTTGATCCCTCTAGATCAAGAACAATGCAAATTGACACCATTTTGATGGATAAGGATGTAGGAACTAGATACACTATCTCGACAATCAACTTGGACCCAGCAACCAGAGAGCAAAAGATCGATGAGCTCCAAGGGTTGGTGGAAAAAATTATGCAGCAAATGAACAAGGATCAGTCTTCTAAAGAGGAACTAAAAGCACAAGTGGTGGACCTCACTGCCTACATCCAATAATGGACATCCCTAGAGGAAAAGGCTCCCACAACATCATTTGCACCTCCTCTTCTCTCCCAAAAAGAGATCAATAGAATGGAGAAAATGAAGAATTGGACCAAAGCCACAACAAATTAGTTCCAACGAGTGATCTACAATGGTGACATGGGCATCCACCAAACTCTGAGATTTGCAAAAGCAGATGGAAGCCATGGAGGAAATGTATCACAGATTCACCGAGCTGTATAGGATCACATATCCTAAGCTCAATGCCATTCTTAAGATGTCTGAGAAGACATGGGAAAATGAATTAGGGCTCTCGTCAAAGATGATCACTGGCTAGTAGAGACCTAAAAAATGGGCTTGGATCACAAAAGGGAAGTCTTGGAAAGGGTATTGCATGAGATTGAGCTCGACCTTGAATGGGTTATGGAGCATAGGACTGATAGTTAGGACTACCTCAAAACAATGACTGATTATGACATGCCCACCATAGAGTTAGATCCAGAGAAACTCAAGCCTTTCTTCCACAAGAAGATGGAGCAAGGGGTTGCAGATGCACTGACACTAGATTTCATGGACTTCACTGCAAGAGCATTTACACAGTTTGAGCAAGTCATGAAGGCCATGCCTAGATGCACCAAGCATTGGGAGAAAATCACAGGAAGATTCAAAAGTTTGACCTTTCAGATCCTCCAATCCAACATCATGGAGTGGGATAAGCTCCAAGCATTGATTGGAAAATTTGTGGAGTATGCCACCCTTCAGAAGAATGTAGGGAAGCTAGTGATTGATGATGAGATTCTGATAGTATAGCTGGAAAGAGAAGGCAGTCACTAGAAGATAAAATTGCTACAGTGTTAGAGCCACTAGAGGACAAAATAGAGAAACAACAAAAGTGTATTTTATAATGTTAAATTTTTGGGGGTAGGTGAACCCTAATGTAAAATTAATCTTGCCCACACAATGAAAGTAAATCCTGGCCATTCATTTCACTTTTGGAAAAATATAAATAGGGGTCTCCTCTCATTTTAAAAGAGAGAGTTGAGTTGTGTAAAGACATGCTGCAGAAATTTAATGAGAATTGCATTGTTTTGGTGGATTCTTGTGTTTCTTCAAATGTGTGCATGATTCTTCTCCTCAAAATTATATTTTAGCTTTGTTGTTCTAAGTTTTAAGTTACTCTTAGTTGTTAGTTTTATGTTGCAAATTGATAGTGAAGAATTTTATGGTTTTGATGCCTTTCATGCTCATGTTTTTTGTTGTTTGTTGATGATGAACAACAGTGTAAAGCTACTCTAAATATTAACTTTTGTTGCACTTCAAATTCATCTATTGTTTATGCTTCATGATGAATAGATAATTGAAAATTTGCAAATGTTAGAAGATAGCACTAGTTTCATGAGACTATTAGCTATTTTGGTTAAGTGGAACTTAGTTTTGGGAAGTTTTTCCACTGTAGCATCCTCCATTGTTACTGTTCAACATTAGTTGCAAGTTTAGGAACTCTTCTATCCCTTTTCCCTTTTGAATTTTCTTTGAAATTGAAGTTAAGGTGAAGTTTCAGCATCATTGTAGAGCCAAACCTAATGTTAAACATGGAGTTTTAGACTACTTATTGAACTTGCAGCAATTGCACTTCACTTCCAGAATTTCATAAAACTCCATTTGAAGATTCAATCCCTTCTAGACCTAGTGAACCATAAATTCCCTTTGTGATTACCAGCAAATCACATCAATCAACTGAGTTGTTTTTGTAAGTCATGACCTGACACCTAAGAGACCTTGGGGTAGTAATTTGGAACTTGATTGCAAATTTTTACCTATCAAAAGAGGCAGTGAACTTGTGTGTTGCCTATGTTGAGAAGTGCAAAAATACCCATCAACAAAACTAGCACTAGAAGGAGGGCCTCCCTGCTAAGTTGGATCGAATTGGTTCCTTCTCCCCTCAGAAGTTCCATAGAGTTTTAAGATCCACACCATACAAAGGGGACTTTCAAGAGCTACCACAACCTACCAAGGCTAAGAGAGCTAAGAAAGGGAAAGCATCCATTTCAGCCCCCATCCACTCGACCCCCAACCCCTCCATCTGCTTCATCTCCTTCCACCCATCCATACCACTCCTCTACTTGCTCTTGGTAGTACTTCCATCTTTCCATTCACCTCATGCAACCTTCTCACCCTCCATTCCCCATGGACAGGGTGTTGTCCCTACCTTTGCACATCACCTCCAAGGTGATGCCTCAGCTACTATTGCACCTCTTCAACCACAAGTTACTGTAGCATAGCTAGTACAACCTCTGCCTCCCATCATTTCTTGGTTGGGTAATAACCCATCTCCTCTGTCCTTCAATGGTTACCATGATATGTTGAAGGATCTGGAAGGCTTCTGCACTAAGTTCTATCCTCATGATCTGCAAAGGACAGCTGAAGAACAAATTAAGATCTTCTAAACAGCCTTGAAGGATATGTAAATAGAACATGAAGATGTGGCTTGTAGGCTCTTTCCCTACTCCTTGGGGGAAGAAACATTTTATTGGTACATCTATCTACCAACAGGATCCATCACCACTTGGGATCAATTAAAGGACACTTTCTTATAGAAATTCAAGATCCCGGTCAGCCCCTCTGAGTTATATCAGCAGTTCATGTACATTTAAAGGGAGGTAAATGAGCCAATTAGTTCCTTCAATGACTGATTTCATTGACCTTACATGAAGTTACAACCACCCTATGCGATTGAAGCTAGATTGGTCTACTATGCTGCCTTGGACAACCTCACATCTGCACTGGTAAAGAGAATTTTCCCACCGCCGATGAGGTTGGTGGATGCATATGCAGAAGCAGTCACAAAAATCACTAATTTGGGACAACACATTATAGGTTTGTTTCCCTCCTTGGGACTAGTTTCCCATCCAATGCAGATCCAAGGACTTACCCATGCCTTGGCCCATCAAATACCAATGTTGCTTCAAGTTCCACAACTGCCGATAGTGCCTCATCTAGGGTAGCCATTGAACCAAGCACCTGTAGTGCCTCATTACCTACAATCACAACAACAACAAGCTTACTCCCAGCAGCCCAAAATACCTACATACCTACAGATCTTTGAGTTCCCACTTGTTCAGCAGAATTAACCAATGGTACAATTGGTCTACCTTTAGAGTTCAATCTCACAACCAAAATAATGTAGAGAAAGATCGGATTGATGAGTTGACCAAACTGGTTAAGAAGTTGTCAACTGAAATGATGCACTTGAGGAACCAAAATAACCAACTACAAGCTTCTTAGAGGAGTATACAAGCTAATCTCAATCAAGATAACCATGATAAGTGTGATTCAGGCACTTCCTCCAAACAAAATTATGAGAGGCCAAAATTTAGGCCAAGGCTTTGAAAGAAGATCCACACAAAGAAATAATTGCACATGGAACATGAGGCCAGACAATAGAGGTGTTCCCACACCTCTTGATTAACCAACTAATGCTGATAAGATGACAAGTGGAGCATACTTGGTAGAGGAAGCCTAATTTGGGTGGTTTCACATCCATAAAACAAGCAGGCATTCCAAATTAGATTGCCTAGAATTTCAAACTGTAGTAGAGATTTTTGAAGTAGAAGTTTAAAATGTTGTAGATGGTGCTAGATGTAGAGACATAGTTATGTCTAAACTGTATGATTCTTTAGTACTGTGGTTAATCAATCTCCTTTACCATGAAGTGAGAGCAACATGCTTGAGAAGGATACTGCTTCCCTAAAGGATGAAGAAGCAAAAGATGCAAGCAACGAAAGCCCATTATCCCAACTCTTTGATTCAGTAGATAATGGTCCAGTGGATGAGGAAGAGCCCCATGAGGATGAAGTACAAATGTTTCATCAAAGGGAAACTCCTTACAATCTGAGAAACAGACAAGTAGGTGGCCCTTTTATGACCTCTACTCCTCCCAATAACTTCAGCACTCTGCCTGACCCAAATGTCAATAATAATCTAGGTTACCCTCACGTGCCCACCCAATACTTTACTAAGAAAAGGAAACAGAACCAAACCCAAGGTCAGCCCACTAGCTCCTCTCAGGATAAATCCTCTGAGGTAGAAATTAAGCAAATATGGGAATATGTGGTAGAAGAATTCAAGAAGGTTAAGTTGAGCTTGTTAGCTTTCGAGTTACTTCGAGTCCCAGCAGTTATAAATACCTTCTTTAGGATGCTTAACGGGACCACTTCATCCAAGAAATCTCAAGAATCTCCTACCAAGGTGGTCTCCTCTGACACCTCACAAAATGAGCCTATAATTAGGGAAATCCTAGGAAAGAAAATGAATCATTCCCTAAATTAGCAAGCAAACAAACAACCTACTAAAGAAAAAAATCAAGCACAAACTCAGGATAAAACCAATGATAAGGAAAAAGCTCAAGTAGCTCAGGCTGATGTTTCAGGGGCTTGTTCCAAGGGAATTTGGAGACCCATCCCTTCTTAACTACCATCAGAATATGTGGAAAGAATTTGCATAATTGCTTGCTTGATTCAAGGGCCTCAACTAACGTCATACCTCTTGCACTATGCAAAGCTCTGGGAATATTTCCAACTCCCTCCTAGTGGAAGGTGACTCAATTAGACAAGATGGAGATCAATATAGTTCCAGAGAAATCAATAGAATACCCATGCAGATTGTTGCAAATACAAGGGTGTAATAAATGATTGATATTCAAGTTGTAGATATTCCTAACACATACAACATAATACTAGTAAGGGATTTCACCTGGGCACTAAACACATATGCTACAATGTATTTTTCTCACTTATGGTTGCCATGGAAAGGGTTGCCAAACCAGATCCACATTGATTGGGAGCCTCGCATGAAGTTAATGATTACAAAGTATAACAACACAAATGAGGTGTTGTTTGTTGAAAAAAACTAGCAAATTACTATCCCATGGCTTATCGGGATGAGCAAGAACTCCCAAAAGAAGTGGCCAAGAAGGTCCTTCTTGTGTTATGTAGTGCTCCTACCAACCTAACCCACACACTTGAGAGTATAGAGGCGATGATTGAATCAAATGATGAAGAATCCTATGAGAATGGTAACCTTGGATTGCTAGACGGATTCCACGAATTTATGCAGAAATGTGTGCAAGATCAGCTTATCCTAGGAGATCCTATTACCTAGTTGGTGTAGGGTACATAATGTTGCTCACTCAGAATTTGAATGTTTCCTATGCCAAACAATAGTTGAACACATCAAGAAACAAGTTACCCAAAAAGGGGAACTCCAAGAAAAGCGGCTAAATCGGGACTATGTAAAATCCACACAGTCACCCAAGGTTGTTGAAGCAGATATACTGTCAAGAGAGGAAGCATACTCCATTGGCTCTAGTGTGAAAAATTCCTCTAATTTTTGGTTGCTGCACTTTGATGGATCCAAATCTAAGCAAGGAGCAGGAGCGGGCTTTGAGCTCATCAGCCCCACTAGCAAGACTTATTTCACTGCTCATAGGCTTCAATTTTATTGCACAAATAAGTAGCAGAATACAAAGCACTAGTTCATGGGCTCTTGATGGCCCTAAGAAAGAAGGTTAAAATGTTACAAGTCTTTGGTGATTCTTAGTTGGTAGTGAAACAAGTTAGGAAGTTGTATTCCTACCATGATAGAAGGCTAGCAAATTACAGGCATAGGGTATGGGATCTCATAGAAGGCTTAGATGCATTCAATATTTAGTTGATCCCAATGATACTGCCAATGTGTTAGCCCAAGCAACTAGCACCCTTCAGCCCCTTTCCATAGTAGGCTTGAAAATTTTCATTGTTTAGCTTACTTCCACTCCATCAGTGCTAGACAATGTCACCAACTTTCAAGTGTTCAATGACGACAAGCATATCTTGTATTTTATCACGAGCTTTGACATGTTTGCAAGTTAAATAATTGATGAGGCAGAGCCCAAAGAGGTTGAATTCGACATAGAGAGGGTCATTAACTTCAAAAAAAAACATGATACCATGGGGTATGAATCAGCTGGAGTGGATATTTGACTTGCATTAGATAAGGGATAAAGATCAGCAAATAAAGAAGGACTCCATTAACAATCAGTGTGATGCTCACAACCTAGGAATGATTGAAGAAGTCAAAAATGTGTTCATTAGCAAAGTATGTACCTCAGAAGAGAGAAAAGGGATCATTGATGCCCTGTGCACGTACCATGGTGTGGTTGCTTGAAGTTATGAATACTTGAAGACATGTGATACCTCAATCATCACTCACGCCATCCTTGTCAAGCCAGATGTGAGACCTTTTAGGCAACGTCAACGCCCAATCAACTCCTTGATTGAGCCCATCATCTACAAAGAAGTTCAGAAATTATTGTCCGCCTGAATTATCTTCCCAGTTAGGCACTCCACATGGGTGTCAAATATGGTTCTAGTTAGAAATAAGAATAGAGAAATCAGATTATGCATAGACTTCCACAACTTGAATAGAGCCTCAGAGAAAGAAAACTACCCAATACCCTCACTGGATGAGGTATTTCAAATATTTAATGGGTTTCATATGATGTCCTTTTTGGACAGATACTCAAGATATAATCAAGTAATGGTGCAATACGAAGACAGGCACAAAATGGCTTTCACTATAAAATGGGGAACCTTTGCATACAAAATAATGTCATTTGTACTAATCAACATCAGTGCAACCTTCCAGTGTGCAATGGATATTGCCTTCAAGGATCTATTGGCAAGTGCATAATCATATATATGGATGATCTTACTGTTTTTCAAAGAAAAGAGGGGACCACGTTGTTGATCTATGTAGGGTCTTCCAAAAGTGCAAAGAGTTCAAAATTTTGTTGAATCCAAAGAAGTGTATCTTTGGAGTTATGGAAGGAAAGTTGCTAGGACACGTGATCTCAGAAAAGGGAATTTCAATAGACCTAGAACATATCCAAGCTATACTAACAATTCAACTTCTAGGCAACAAGAAGGAACTGAAGTCCTTCAAAAAGATCAACTTCATTAGAAAGTTCATCACGGGCTTTGTTGAAATCGTCAAGCTGCTAAATGCTATGTTGAAGCAGGAGGCCAAATTCGAATGGACACCCAAAGCCAAGAAGGATTTTGAAGAAATCAAGAAAGCAATTGTTGATGCACAATGTTGGTTAGTCCAAACTATCTGAAGCCATTTTATATCTACCCGTTCACTTCAGATCACTCTTGTGTTAGCATATTGACGCAAAAGGCTGATGAAGGGAATGAACACACTATCACCCTTATGAGTGCTCCACTGAAGGAATTCGAGTTGAGATATCACAATGTTGAAAAGAAAGAATACACCTTGGTCAGAGGAGTTAAGAAATTTTGGCATTATATCTTGAGGAATAAGGTGTTCGTGTTTGTGCCCGATCCGATAGTCAAGACTTTTTTAATGCAAAACAAATTGGGAGAAAGAATAGTGAAATGGGTTACTTTATTACAAGAATACGACATGGATATTCAATCCATGAAATTGGTCTGAGGATAAGACCTCACTCGAACAATAGTTGAAATAGGACCAGAACTCACCGTGCAACAGTAGTAGTTGGAAGATGTCTCTCCCAAAGAGTGGTATGATGACATTGTCTACTATTTGTTGAACAAAAAGTGATTGTCTTGGCTACAAGGAGTACAAAAGCGTGCTCTAAGACTAAAGAGCAACAGCTACATGCTACAGGGATCTATATTGTACAAGAGAAATCATGAGGGAATATATCTTAGATGCCTTGGAAAAGAAGAGGCAATTAGAGTCCTCAAAGAATTTCATGACAAATTTGGCACTGGCCACAAATCCAACCCTTCAACCACCCACCAGATTTTTCAAGTTGGGTACTATAGGCTGACGGTGTTTAAGGATGTGTATAACCATGTCAAAACCTATCATGTTTGTCAAACTGTTGCTACCAAAGAAAGAAATGCTACTATCCCACTGTTGATAGGTTGTTGTTAGGTCCCATTACTTTAGAATATAGAATTCAATTTGTCGACCGGGTAGTGTTCAAGTAAATTTGCAATAGAAGAAGTCTGGAGTATCTCCCTCAGGTTTTCTAACTTTTTAGAACAACTTAATATTAATTCTAACTTCAAACTGTCTAACTATAAAATTGTAAAGTAATTTATTCCTAAGAAAACAAGAAATGATTGAACTAAAAGCATAAGAAGACTAATTTAGAAAGCATAATAACTAAATTGAAAAGCACAGAAATGACTAAACTAAGAAGTTGGGAAAATTATAAAAGCAGAAAAACTTATAGCAATCCATAAAACATTTTCTTAACAATAAAGATTCTAACAGTTAATAACAGAAACTATGGAAGTGAATAGCAACAAATACTTCAGAACTATAACAGTAAATTTAATGATTCTCTACATAATAACACTATAATAAAATAAAACACTTATCTACTCTCGTCGAGTGGCCAGCTCGTGGGTTATCATATTCATTCACAGCTCACATTCACAGTGATTTCAGAAACACTTCTATCAATTGTAGTTATCATCCATAACTCATAACTCATAATTTTTAGATAACAGTCTCTTTATTCATAAACCTCAGAAACATTATGACAGTATATCATTACTTTTTCACTGTATATCTTACTTCTAGAGATCATATCTTTTATAGAGAAACTGTAACTACATCCTATATTTTAGATGGTGTGGATAACCATTGAAAATATCTAGAATAGATCTACGAATAACTCGTAGGTTTTTAAACCTATTACACAGTATTTAAGAGGCTCAAGTCGAGCCATAAAAGTCTTTAATTCAAAGGATAACAGAAATAACAACTTTAAGAGCAACTACATCTTCGGTCCATCACCCTGAAGTTCTGGAGCATATTTCCAGCATATATCTTCAACCTGTTCTAGAGCACATGTCAGCTGGATGCTTCAATCTGCAACTTTGATTGACTAATTATTATCTACAAAACACTTAAAACAACCCATTAAATCCGTATTGGCAGAATACTTCAAGAAATCAAAAGAAATAAAGTTTATACAATTTCTCACTAAAAATTAAGCAATTATTTCTCCGAAAATTTAATTAATTAGCAGAGGATAGAGATTTTTCATGTATGAACTAGGTCTTTATGGTATTATCATGATGAGGTTATTTTTACCTCATCAGCTGCAACCAGCCCTAGAGGTAAGGTCATTCGCTCAATGGGGACTTGACTTCATTGGTCTGGTAATTCCACCATCCTCTACAAGCCACAGGTATATTCTAACCACTTCTAATTACTACACTAGATGGACAGAAGCAATAGCGTGTAGGCAATGCACTACTCAAGTTGTTAATTTTTTAGAAAGTTTTATCTTGAATCACTTCAGTTGTTTGTTTTCCCTTGTGTGTGATAATGGCCCCGCTTTTTCATCTCTTAAATTCACTAGTTGGGCCTTCAATTACAGGATTACGCTTAAATTTTCTTCCAACTATTACCCTCAGGGAAATGGCCTAGTTGAGTCAACAATATAAAAATTTCATAACTGTGATCAAGAAACTGCTTGTCAGGAATCCCAAGGATTGGCACACCTAGCTACATTTTTCCCTTTGGGTAGATCATACATGCCATAAGGTTGCTTTGGGTGATTCCCCATTTCATCTGGTCTATGGCCTAGAGCCTATCTTTCTCCTTCACCTCAAGATCCCCATGCTCCATTTTCTTAACACACACTATGAGGAAGGAAACCGTCAAGAATCCCATTTAGCTGAGTTGTTGCATCTAGAAGAAGTTTGTGATAGAGCAATTGAAAATCTCACCAAACACTAGGGTGTAGTCAAAATATGGTTTGATCATCGATCCAAAGTAAAGGCCTTGAGGATTACTAATTTAGTCCTCTTGGGACAAGACCCATGAAAAGAAAGAGGGACATGACAAATTCGACAAGCTCTCGCTTGGCCCCTTTCAAATTTTAGAAATTTTAGGAGATAATTCCTTTCACCTCAAGACACTCACTAGAGAGGATGTCTCATTGCCTGTCAATGGACAACATCTCAAGCATTATTTACTTTCCCAATCTTTTCAAACTTGTCTTTGTATATATTTGTATATAGGTTAGCTTAGGTTCCCTTTTGCTTTGTTGTTGCACCTTCGTCTCGCTTTCCTGAATTTTGTTTTGTTGAGGGTGTTCTATCATTCTTGATGTGGTGGTTGTGCTTGGACTATCAGACAGCTTGCTTTGTTGTCTACTCCTATTTGTTCTCTAGATAAATCTTCATCTGTAACTATTGATTTATGACCGCTCCCATGAAGTGGGTTTCCTCACTTGAACTTTGATTTGACCTAGGACAGAACCCTTGGTGGAATCTTCTCACACTTATCTCAAATCACACACAAAAACATACTTTAAATGGTTCTAAAGGGTCATATGATGGCCATTATGAGGACTGGGCAAGTAAAAAATTCTAATTCATCTCCAATGACCACTATGATTCCAAACCCACAGTAAGCTTCAATGCTTACACATTTGAGCAAAAGAAAAGGAGTATTAAAGAAAATATTATGGAAAAGAAAGAAAAGAAAGAAAGTGTTAAAACAAGCAACTGTGTCAATGTGTGAGAAACTCTATCGGGGCTATGGATGCTTGATTTCCAGCGGGGCAATGTCTAGGATGCTTTTGGGGTCAGACAACTCGCATAGCTTTCCTTGACTGATTAATGGATGGTCATTATATGGTTCCTGAAGAAAGGGAATGAGCTCACTATGCACACACTTCTGAGAAATCTTTGTGGTTGATTCAACTAAGGATCATATCCTCCTTCGAGTTCTTAGTTCACTTATGGAAACTGGCCTCTGGCCTACGAAAACAAAAATCCTGGGTTCTAGATGAATCTTTACCCCTAGAACACTCGGGAGCGTTCTCCCAGCAAAGTTGCCATTTTTTGTGCCTATAGCACACATGCCCCATTCTAAACAGGGACCCTCTCTCTCTCTTTTCCTTCCCTGGGTCATTTTTTTCCTTCAACTCATTTTGAGGTTAAAGTGGTCAGGAGCCTTAAAGTCATCATTCCTTAGTTGACCAAAATTCACCACCTTAAAATTTTTGAAGTCTTTGGCCCCTACGAAGGTTCTCATGCGGACTTACCTTAGCCTTTTGCCCTGATGTCCTCCAAGTCCTGTCAGTCTGCAATTGTGGGCTTCCCCTTGTGCGACATCATCATTTGTTCGTTATTCAAACCGCGGCCAACCTGGGGCGTCCACCTGCATGGCAAGTCCCGCAACCTTCCCTGTCATTATCTCTTAGTCACTTGATAACGGTGACGCCTTGGGTTCTTTCCATAATGTGGGTTCCACACTTCCCACCATCGGTTCATCAAATCTCACATCCAACAACTTCATTGGCCATCATACCTACATTTATTGCAGGTCACAAATAAGGTTTTTCCTATAAATAGGCACTTTGACCTATCATTTTCACACTCAAAAATTTAGATTTTTTAGAGAGAGAACAGTGAATGAAGCTCTTGCACCCGCATTACACCTGCTCGACCCAGAATCTAGATTCCCATCAAATTTCCTCATGATTTCCAAGTGAGTCCGCTGTCAACCACTTAAAATGCATTTTTTTGTAAGGCTTTTAAATATTAAAATCTAAAGGAAAGCCCTTAACTCCATCTAGAAGTTGTCCTAACTGCTAATTTTGCACCCAAAATTATTTAAAACTTGATTAAAACATTTGAACAGAGCCTTGTACGTCAATGTGAAACCTTGCCTCATCGGCATTGTTCTTCATAGAGCGCCAACCCCTCTGCGGCCCGCAACATCCTCATCATTGTCCCGGTTGAAGCACAAAGTGTCAAAATGTTTAATGCAAAATCTAAGTCTCAAATCCTTCTAGGTCCGCCCTTGTGGGTAGTCGTCACCTTAATGCCTCTAGCAAACAGCTTCCCCTTGCCAACCTCCCACATTACGGACCCCGCCCAAGCCACTTTCATCTTATACAAAGCAATTATGTCATTCCTTGCAGAGGTTTGTTTGCAAACCATCGACTAATGGATGTTGTTTTTCAATGACTAGGCCATCACTTCCTCTAGCATTATAGACTTTGTGGCCTTTGACACCGATCCTAGTTCGCAAACAAAAACACTAAGGAAAAACCCTTCAAGTGGACTAATCCCTACGAATGATTGACTACAGACTACCCTACCCCCTTCGCTGCTCTGAATGTCCAAGCGACCCCGTTTGTTGCACTACAGACTCCGCCTAGGTCACTTCCCTCCAAGAATTCAAAGAAAAAACAAGTTTGATGTCCATGTGGTTCGTTCCTTGTGGGTCATCGTTCACAACCCGTCGTTTCCTGACCGTTGTTGTTTAACGGCGATGTCGTCCCTTCCACCCGTAGTGTAGATTCCACGTTACTATCGTCGTCTGAGCTCATTTAAAACAAAGTGGCCCAATTTAAGTCTCTTGTGGGCTCGTCTTTGCGGACCATAGTATGTGGACCACCGTCTCTCCAGCGTCATTCCTAAATGGAAATCACACAATAGCTACCCAATGAATCCCACCCGCATGCCTCAAAGTAACCAAAACATAGGAAGTTAATTCATGCCATCCTAACCACCTGTGGATGCTGCACTACAGAACTCCTTGTGCGGGTCTTCATGCCCTATTTGTCATTGCTTAATGATAGTTTGAAACGTCCTTCCAAACTCTGGCTTCCATATGCCCTAAGCCCGCATACATAAGATGATTAATCAGATGACTCCAAGGACCTTATAATTGATTTCCCCATATGCCAATTGATCTCCATAAGACTTTGACCACCACATCCTTATTGTAGAAATTTGACTGTAGGTGGCTGTCTACAGTTTGTCGTGACCCCAATGACGTCTTGCTCCTGATCACTCCTGATGAATTCCAGCCTAGGGAAACCTAGCCCGCATTCTTGTATTTGATTCAAACGAGCTTTGAATGATGAATGTTGATGAATTTTATGATCTCCTAATGATGAATAACCCTCATTTTGTAGGATTTGACTAATGCTTTCATGATTTTTTATATGAATGCACTTACTACATCTTTGCATGCAAGATTTATGGAATCTATTGCGGGTCCATCAAGGAACTCTGCCAAGAAAGAGAAGGGAAAGTAATGTACATGTCTGCCAAGAGGGAAGGAAGAGAAGGATTAAATAAAGTACCAATTCCATGGGGTGGAGTGCACCTCCAAAATCACTTCCACCTAGGATTCCATGTCAGACACCAACCTTGGGCATGTGGATATAGATGAGTTCTAGCGAAGGGTAATGATTCACCCTACAACTGAAAAATGGACGAAAAATCAAAACGAGTGGTCTCACCAAGGCAACCGGCTTTCCACCCATACTCATTGCTCTAGAATTAGTGATGGTATGTAGGGAATGTTACCATATTAGTAGAAAAATAATTGATCATTATGGTAGAGTGTCATCAGATTTATCTACTATATCCATAGGCAAGACATTCCATATCCCTATATTTAACGTAATGGAGGAAACAGAAAAGGGATATGTTAAAAACATGTGGAAAGCGGACCCTCTAGCATGCAAGAAACTGATCAACCAACATTGGTTGAAGGAAAAGAGGGGCAGTGCCACTAAGGTGCCACAGGAACTATTCAAAAGTGACTTCCACAAGAAGTATCATGACTTGGTCACTCTACTGAGCAGGGTAATGGGCCTCCTTGTTGATGCCTTATTTAAAGAGTGGATGTTCTACTTCATCGAGAAGATCATCTGAGGTGAAAAAAATTTCCATTGGGCGAAGATCATCAGTGACAACATGCATAATCATCTTATGGTTGTGAAGAAAACATCCAAGTTCTATGTGACTTCCTACTTGGTGTACCTCTTAGCAGAGCAGTTCCTGTACAAGGGCCTCTTTGTTGCAAATAACCCAGAACCAAGAAAAGGATACCTCAAAGTATATGACCGCTACCATTAGCTACAATATAGAAACTTCAAGAGAGAATATCGGAGGGTAAATGATGCCATCATTGGGCACATCATCAAACTCCTTGGGGGAGACTTTGAGAGAAGAATCTCCCATAGTGCTAGACCCCTCATCTAGTGGTTTGGGTATCTATTCATATAGATCCCAAAATTTACATACATCAAAATATAAGGGTTCTTTGATAGCCCCTATAAGTTGCCACACTACCCCAATGACCACATGATTTGTTGGAGGTCTCTCGGTAATTACAAAATTCCCATGCCCTACTGAGTGACAAACACAAAGCGAGGATATTATATCCCCTAACCTTTGGACAAGGAATGTATGCATGTCTCACTGCTCAGTGTGCATAATATTCAGAGGACTTGGTAGAATACAATCTAGATCTCCACACAAGCTAAGGGGGAATGGACCTGTATGGAAAATTGAAGAAATGGGTCAAAAAATAGTATGCTCATCGGCCACATGTCAAAGACTTTTGGACCAATTTCCAAGATGATAAGGAGGTGCGAATGAGGCACTACATGAGAATGACAGCCCAATTTGTGAGATCAATGAATCTGTTTCTGATGCCCGACCAAATAGTAGAAGAAGATGATACCATTTTTGATGAGAGGTTCAATGTCATGGCTAACTTGTTGCTACCATTGATAGACTAGGATGAAGAAGAGGTCACTAGCCTTGATACAATAACACTGCCAGTTGAAAATTAGACAAGACAATGGGTAGATGCCCAAATTTCTCAGCTTAAATTTCAAAGTGTTGTACTAACTTATGGTGAGCTTGAGGATGAGCTCGGGAGAGAACCTAATAGTGGAACATCTATTATCCCAACACAAGAGGCACCTAAATCTCCTTCGTATTTCCATCAAATTTCCTCACAATTTCTAGGTGATTCCACTATCAGCCGCTTAAAATGCATCCTTTTGTGTGTAAGGCTTTTAAATTAATTATAAAATCTTAAGGAAATCCCTTAACTCCATCTATCAATTGTCCTAGCTACTAATTCCACACCCAAAAATATTTAAAACTTGATTAAAACATTTCAACGGAGACCTTTAAGTCAATGTGGAACCTTGCCTCATCGATGTTGTTCATTGCAGAGTGTCAACCCCTTTGCGGCCCATAACATCCTCATCACCATCCCAGTTGAAGTACAAAGTGTCAAAATGTTTAACAAAAAATCTAAGTCTCAAATCCTTCTAGGTTCGCATTTGCGAGCCACCACATGTGAGTGACCACCGTCTCACCACCATCATGGTTAAAGCCCAAGGAATCCAAATGCTTAGCAGAAAAATCCAAGCTTCAAACGGGTCTACCCTTGTGGGTCACCGCATGTGGGCAGTCGTCACCTTAATGCCTCTAGCAAACAGCTTCCCCTTGCTAGCCTCCCACATTGCGGGCCCTACCTAAGCCACTTCCATATGATAAAAAGCAATTATATCATTCCCTACATGTTCCTTATGGGGGTCTTTCTATAGACCGTCAACCCATGGATGTCATTTTTTAGTGGCTACACCATCACTTCCTCCCGCATCATGGACTTCGTGGCCTTCATCGCCAGTCCTAGTTCAAAAACAAAAACACTAAGGAAAAACCCTTCATGTGGACTAATCCCTGCAAGGGTTCATCTGTGGACCACCCTTCCTCCTTCACCACTTCAAAAATCCAAACAACCCCATCTTCCTGCACTGTAGACTCCACCTAGGTCACTTCCCTCCAAGACTTCAAAGAAAAAACAAGTTTGGTGGCCATGCAGGTCGTTCCTTGCGGGTCACCATCTGCGGCCCGCCGTCACCTGATTGTCGTTGTTTAACGGTGGTGTCATCCCTACCACCCGCAATGTAGATTCCACGTTCACTGCCACCGTCCAAGCTCATTTGAAACAAAGTGGCCAAATTTAAGTATCTTATGGGCTCGTCATTGTGAACCACAAAATGTGGACTGCTATCTCCCTAGCACCATTCCTAAATGACAATCACACGATGGTTTCCCAATGAATCCCACCCGCATGCCTCAAAGTGACCAAAACGTAGGAAGTTAAATCATGCCATCCTAACCACCTGTGGGTCCCACACTATAGAACTCCTCATGCAGGTCTTTGTGCCTTATTCATTGTTGCTTAACTACAGAGTTTGAAACGTCCTTCCAGCCTCTGACTTCCGCATGCCCTGAGCCCTCACAAACAAGATGATTAATCAGATGACTCCAAGGACCTTATAAATTATTTCCCCATATGCCAATTTATCTCCTAAAGACTTTGATTGACAAATCCTTATTGCAGAACTTTGACTGTAGGCGACTGTCTGTGGGTTGGTGTGACCCCGGTGTTGTTCTGCTCCTCATCACTGTTGACAGCTTCAAGCCTAGGGAAACCTGCATCCCTAGGCCCGCATTCCTATATTTAATCCAAACAAGCTTTGAATGATGAATGTTGATGAATTTTATGATCTCCTAATGATGAATTACTTCATCTAACCCTTGTTTTGTAGGATTTGAATAATGCTTCCCTAATTTGTATATGAATGCACTTACTGCATCTTTGCATGCAAGATTTATGGAATCTGTTACAGGTCCATCAAGGAAGTCTTCCAAGAAATAGAAGGGAAAGAAACCTGCATGCCTACCAATAGGGAAGGAAGAGAAGGATCATATGAAGTACCAATTCCATGGGGTGGAGTGCACCTTCAAAATCACTTCCACTTGGGATTTCGTGTTAGACACCAACCTTGGGCATGTGGATATAGATGAGTTTTGGCAAAGGGTAATAATTCACCCTACAACTGAAAATGCATGAAAAATAAAAGCCAATGGTCTTTCCAAAGCAACTGGCCTTCCAACTACACTCATTGCTCCAAAATTAGTGATGGTATGCAGGGAATGTTACCATATAGGCAAGACATTTCATATCCCTACATTTAACATAATGGAGGAAACAGAAAAGGGATATGCTAAAAACATGTGGAAAGTGGACCCTCTAGCAAGCAAGGAACTAATCAACCAACATTGGTTGAAGGAAAAGATGGGCAGTGTCGATAAAGTGCCATAGGAACTGTTCAGAAGTGACTTCCATGAGGAGTATCATGGCCTGGTCACTTTACTGAGTAGGGTAATGGGCCTCCCCATTGTTTCCTTCTTTGAAGAGTGGATGTTCTACTTCATCGAGGAGATTTTCTGAGGTGAAAAAAAGTTCCAATGGGCCAAAAATCATCAATGACAACATGCATAATCAGCTTATGGTTGTGAAGAAAACATCCAAGTTCTACATGACTTCCTACCTAGTGTACCTTCTAGCAGAGGAGTTCCCATACAAGGGCCTCTTTGTTTCAAATAACCCAGAACCAAGAAAAGTTAACCTCAAAGTATATGACTGCTACCCTCAGCTACAATACAAAAACTTCAAGAGAGAATATCGAAGGGTAAATGATGCCTTCATTGGGCACATCATCAGACTCCTAGGAGGATACTTTGAGAGAAGAGTCGTGCATAGTGCCAAAGCCTTCATCCAGTGGTTTGGGTATCTATTCATACAGTTCCCAAAATTTACATACATTAGAATAGAAGGGTTCTTTGACAGACCCTACAAGTTGCCACACTACCCCAATGACTGCATGATTCTATTGGAGGTCTCTCAACAATTGCAAAACGCCCATACCCTACTAAGTGACAAACACAAAGTGGGGATCCTATATCCCCTAACCTTTGGACAAGGAATGTATGCTTGTCTCGTTGCTCAATGTGCGGAATATTTGAAGAAGGAGTTGGTAGAATACAATCTAGATCTCCACACAACTTGAGGGGGAATGGAACCATATGAAAATTGAAGAAATGGGTCAGAAGACAATATGCTCATTGGCCACATGTCAAAGACTTCTGGGCCAATTTCCAAGATGATAAGGAGGTGCAAATGAGGCACTACATGAGAATGATAGCCCAATTTGTGAGATCAGTGAATCTATTTCAGGTGCCCAACCAAACAGTAGAAGAAGATGATACCATTTTTGATGAGAGGTTCAATGCCATGGCTGACTTGCTGCTACCATTCATAGAGTGGGATGAAGAAGGGGTCACTAACCTCAATATAGTAACACAGCTAGTAGAAAACCAAACAAGACAGTTGGTAGATGCCCAAATTGCTCAGCTTAAAGTGTAAGGTGTTGTACTAACTTATGGTGAGCTCAAGGATGATCTTGAGTGTGAAACCAAAGAAAAGGAAGGATGCGCCTGAGCACCATCCCAAGCACAAGGTGTGCACATGGAAGGTTGTGGAGGGAGAATCTTCAAAGAAAGAAAAGAGAACATGAGGATTTGTAAGTGAGATTTCTACAATTGAGGAGGATCCCCAACACGAGGTGGAAGAAGAAGCCAAGCGGCCATGATCACCACCTTCCACCTCTGCTCTCGTTGTTGCTACTACCATTTCCACTCCTCCATCACATCTCAGGAATTTCATGTTTCATCTCCACCTGTCATGGAAATTTTAGTCCACCTCGCCTCCACCTCACCAATGGCCCTGGTAATGGTACTGGACTCCTCCTCGACCACTACATCCCCACTGTTGTCCTCCTTGCTCCCTACTCCACTACCCACTCTCTCTTCTCCAATGCCTCTAGTTCCCACTGCTACTATGCCCCCTCTCACCTTGCCAAATGCCTTCACAAAATACATACAAGGTATACCTATTGAGATCTCTAGGGTAATAATGAATCCTACATTCGGGCCTTGATGGCCCAAATTGTTGTCGGCCTTCATGTTCCTCTGCCACCTATAGAGACACCAAAGATGGAGGATACAATGCAAATATCCAAAGATATGGAGAAATGCCAAAGGGAGGCTGCAAAAGGTATAGTTGAAGAGCCCGAGGACCCTTTCAAAGAAGATTATTTTGAACACCCAGAGGGCAAGTTAAACATAAACTTAGACATAGTGGCATCTGATGAAGAAAATATGCACTCTTTGGAGGAAGATACTGAGGCTCATAATGAGAAGTATATAATAGAAACCTAGGATCAAGAGATAGAAGAAGAGTTTTCCCAGTAGCTCAAGGATGTAAGTGAAAAGGTTGATGTGGAAGGGAAAATATTTGAAGAAAAGGTTAAACCGGAAGGGAAAATATTTGAAGAAAAGGTTGATACTAAGGTCAATGTGGAGATACTCGAAGAGCCTCCATTAATTGGCCAAGGCAAGGGCTCCATCCAAGAAGAAGAAGTGCCTCCAAAAAAGGAAGAAGAAGAGAAAGAATAAGATAAAGAAGAAGAAGATGCACCTAGGAAGAGCCCCGAGCCTGAGCATCATGTTGAGCTCAAACAAGAAGAAGGGAAGGGATCCCAAAAGGAAAATATCACTAAAGAAAACATAGCCTCTTCCGAGTTAGACAAGGAAAAGGCTATATAAATTGAGGACTCGGATGAAGAAGAGAGAATAGATCAAGAGGCCCCGAGCCATGAAGAGGAACGGCCTCAACATGAAAAAAGAGAGGAAGGTGATCATGAATCACTTAAAGGGGAAACCAAGGTGCCCGATTGGCTGGATAGGCAACTACAAAAGAAGACTCCAGTGGCTATTGATCCAAAGGCTAGACTTGAAGCAATATTGGCGAGAGCATAGACAAAGACAAGGAAGGAGAAATAGCCTAGTGTCTGCTCTCATATCACAATTGATTCCTCTAGATTAAGAATGATACAAATTTCCACCTCTATGATGGATAAGGATGTGGGGATTGGATATAGTATCTTGACAATCAACTTGGACCCAGCAACCAAAGAGCAAAAGATCAATGAGTTCCAAGGGTCAGTGGCAATAATTATGCAGCAAATGAACAAGGATCAGTCTTCTAAAGAGGAACTAAATGCACAAGTGGAAAACCTCACCACCTACATCCAACAATGGAAATCCCTAGAGGAAGAGGCTCCCACAACATCATCTATGCCTCCTCTTCTCTCCCAAGAAGAGCTCAAAAGAATGGAGAAAATGAAGAATTAGACCAAAGCCATAGTAGATTGGTTCCAACAAGAGATCTACAATGGCGACATGGGCATCTGCCACGCTACTCGAATGTTCAACAAATTTTGAGATTTGCAAAAGTGGCTGGAAGCCATGGAGAAAATGTGCGACAAATTCACTGAGTTATATAGGATCACATATCTTAAGCTCAAGGCCATTCTTAAGATGTCTAAGAAAACATAGGAAAAGGAATTGGGGCTCGTCAAAGATGATCACTAGCTAGTAGAGACCTAGAAAATTGGCTTGGATCATAGAAGGGAAGTCCTGGGAATGGTATTGCATGAGGTTGAGCTCAATTTTGAATGGGTTATGGAGCACAAGACCGACAGTTAGGACTACCTCAAAATAATGATTGATTATGATTTGCTCGCCCTCGAGTTAGATCTGGAGAAACTCAAGCCATTCTTCCACAAGAAGATGGAGCAAGGGGTTGCAAGTGCACTAACATTGGATTTCATGGACTTCGTTGCAAGAGCATTTACATAGTCCAAGCAAGTCATCAAGGCCACACCTAGATGCACCAAGCATTGGGAGCAGATCACAGGAAGATTAGAAACACTGACCTTTCAAATCCTCCAATCTAACATCATGGAGTGGGATAAGCTCCAGGCATTGATTGGAAAATTTGTGGAGTATGCCACCCTTCAGAACAATGCAAGGAAGTTAGTGATCGATGATGCATTTCTGACAGTATAGCTAGAAAGAGAAGGAAGACACTAGAAGACAAAATTGCTACAGTGTCAGAGCCACTAGAGGACAAAATAGAGAAAAGATAAAAGTGTATTTTATAATATTATATTTTGGGGGTAGGTGAAACCCTAATGTAAAATGAATCTTGGCCACACAATGAAAGTAAATCCTGACCATTCATTTCACTTTTGGATAACTATAAATAGGGGTCTCCTCTCATTTTAAAGGAGAGAGTTGAGTTGTGTAAATACATGTAGAAATTTAATGATAATTTCATTATTTTGGTGGATTCTTGTGTTTCTTCACATGTGTGTGTGATTCTTCTCCTCAAAATTACATTTTAGCTTTGTTGTTCTAAGTTTTAAGTTACTCTTAGTTGTTAGTTTTATGTTGCACATTGATAGTGAAGAATGTTATGGTGTTGATACCTTCCATGTTCATTCTTTTTGTTCTCTGTTGATGATGAACAGCAGTGTAAAGCTATTATGAACATTAACTTTTTTTTCACTTAAAATTCATCTATTGTTCATGCTTCATGATGAATGGATAGCTGAAAATCTGCAGACCTTACAAGATAGCACTAGTTTCATGAGGCTGTTAGCTATTTTGGCTAAGTGGAACTTAGTTTTGGGAAGGTTGTCCACTATAGCATCCTCCATTGTTATTGTTCAACATTAGTTGCAATTTTAGGAACTCTCCTATCCCTTTTCCCTTTTGACTTTTATTTGAAATTGAAGTTAAGGTGAAGTTTCAGCATCATTGTAAAGCCAAATCTAATGTTAAACTTGGAGTTTTAGACTACTATTTTGAACTTGCAGCAATTGCACTTCACTTCTAGAATTTCACAAAACTCCATTTGAAGATCCAATCCCTTCGAGACCTAGTGAACCATAAAGACCTTTTGTGATTACCAACAAATCACATCAATCAATTGAGTTGTTTTTTGCAAGTCATGAACTGACACCCGAGAGACCTTTGGGTGGTAATTTGGAACTTGTTTGCAGATTTCTACCTTTCAAGAGAGGCAGTGAACTTGTGTGTTGCCTGTGTTGAGAAGTGCAAAAATACCCATCAACACAGTCTTTCCAGAGATGTCTTCTTTTTCTTCTTTGGATCTATTGTGTCTGATTTCTTTTTCTTCCTTTCCTTCGCCTACTTATGTACATGTACCCAAAAGGATTCTTTTTCTTCTCAACTTTTTCATCATCAGAAGTATCAAAAATATATATTCTCTATGTAACAGTAAACCTTAAATCACTCTTCAAATCTCCATAAATGTATATTTTCTTTTGGATTCTTCTCCAAAAGATCCATTATGTCTATCTCCAACTCATATCTTCGTGCCAAGCCATTACACCTCATATTGGCAAGGGATTATGTGATTTTTTGTTAATGCTCCCCCTAAGCCAATGCCTAGGTTCAATTCCCAAAGGAATCATCTACATCGGAGGGTGGTACATATTCATTTGTAGTCTCTTATTCTTCCTTGTTCTTAGGTTCCTCTTACTTTCTCCAAATCTTTTTCATTTCCTTCTTTACTTCAGTCGGATTGATCATTTTAACTGGTTCATTTCGCTTTATCAGATTGTCCTTCCTTGAATTTTTGTTTATGCAAAATCTAGTAATATGTCTAGGTCTATTGCAATTGTTGCATATGATATTTCTCTGAGCATTATTCCTTTCATTCATTCTAGATATACATTGATTAGCCTTATGTCCAAATCCATAGCATGTATAGTAGTAACCATTGAATTATTGAATCATTCTACCATTGTTCTATGCATTCATCATTTGACTTCTGCATTCATTTTCTCTATGTCCAAACTTCTTGTAGGTAAATCATTGATCAGTAAAGGGTGGAACATTTTGATTCATTTTGCTTCTACATTCCATTGCTCTATGTCCAAATCATTGAAAAAATAACAAATACCATTAAAAGATGAGTACCTTTGAGCATTTGGTTGTCTGATAGGGGGTCTTCTAGCATTGTTTCTTTGATTTTAGAACTTTCCATTATTTTTTGTGTCTTCAGTATTCTCCACATTAGGTATTTGATCTACTTTTGATCTTTATCCTTTCTCAATTCCTAAACCACCTTTATCTTTGGATGCTTTTTGGCCTGAAATTAACTTATCAAGCATTTTAGAGCTTGTCTTGAATTTATCCTCATGAATTCTTGCTTTCTCTAGATCTGATTTCAAATTTACCACTTCTTGTTTAATCCTTGCGCATTCATCAGTCTTGCTTTTTACCATTATATTCAGAAATTCCTCAATTCTTTTCTTTTTTTCCACTTGCACTTTCAGTCTGATGATTTTCTCATTTTCTTTCTTCAATTGTTCATTGACCTCCTTATGTCTTTCTCTGAACTTCTTGATTTTCTCTCTCAATTTTTTGATGCATTCATTTGCTTCTTTGATATTTTCCTTCAGAAATTTGTTTTCAACTTCAATTTTTTCAAGGTCTTCAAGAGCAACCTTAAGTTCTCCATCTTTTTCAATCATGAAATTTTCTTCTATGTATCCAATAGGAGAAATCACTTTCGAAGCCATGTGTTCAAATTCCAAGATCTTCCCCAAGCGATTAAGCTTCTTCCAAGGAACCAAGATATGATACCAATTGTTGAACACATAGAATATTGAGAGGGGGGTGAATCATTATTCTATTAAACCATCTAATCAATAACCATCCAATTCTTAAAGCATACTTAACAGTTATGAGGAATTAAAACATTAACAATCCATAACACACACAACACATGAACACAAGAATTTTTTTACGTGGAAAACCCAAGGTGGGAATATGTTATAACCGGTTATAAGATATTAAAAAAAAGATCACTTCCAGGAGGACTCACTATCCAAGTGAACTCACTATTCACAAACAAAAGAAGGATACAAAGAGGTGGCCTCACAGCTAGAATTTGAACTAAGAGAAATGCATCTAACATATGTTGGACTTAGTTCCTTTGAATCTCATAACATACTTTAATAAACTCAAATTTTCAAGTCTCTACTCTGCTTCGTATTCACACAACTTCTCTCAATACTCACAACTTATTTGCATGATACTGTAAAACATCACATTATTGCTTGCATTTAGATCATGTATCTATCATCATCTCTTTCCATCAACTCAAATCAATCTTGGATATATAGTAAATTCCATCGCAAACATTAATTAGGTCAACCTAACTAGATGTAGCCTCACAAACATGCAAAATGTGCCTTGTCAGCACCCAAATCAAACCAAAATGTCCTTCTTTACCAAAACACAAGCAATATAGGTCGGCATGGACCTATAACAACTTTTCCATTCACATCATATATTTAATCTCACAACACTTGGCATATATCAAGTCAGCCAGGCATAGAACCCAAAATTAAAGATACTCCAACTAATCATCAACATAGGATATGTGGGCCATAAAATTTTGTGACAAATGAAAGATACAATGTATTGACACCTGAAAAAATTCTCCCAAAAATGCAATGTCTAACTCAAATCGTCAGAGGAATGTGGACCAATTAGGTATAGGGATAACTTTAAGAACCCCCCCCCCCTCGGCGAAGGTGTAAAATCCTGGAAAATCTTGTATACTTATCGATAAAAATATTAATTTTGTTGGCGAATTTTTCATTTTTAGGAAAAAAAATCTCAATTGGTCAATCTTTTGTAATTGCTAGAAGTTCGTGGAAAATCCTAGAAAATTGCAATTTTTTTAAAACTAATAAAATATTTTCATTGGCGATTAAAACCTATTTTCAAACCAATAAAATATTTCCATTGGTGAATTAAACATGTTTTCAAACCAACAAAATATTTCTATTGGCGAATTAAAGTTGTGTTCAAACAAATAAAATGTTTTTGTTGGTGATTCAAAAATGTTTTCAAACCAAAAAATATATTTTCATTGAAAAATTCAACCTTTTTTCAAATGAAGAAAAAAAACCATTTGTGAATTAAACATAATCTCAAACCAATAGAAAAATTCATTAGCAAAATAAACTAGTAATCCAATAATAAATCATAATGTGGGTACCGAAAATATCAAATGCTACATATTGTTCTATTCTGGGACAAATTTTCCACACATACAAATTCCTTCATAAAGTGTTTGGAATGGGGATAAGTTTCAACATATTCATTATGTCTGAAGCTAGATGTCAGCGCAAATCAATATAACCCACGATCGTTCGATGAATTTTCGATGGATGACTACAATTGCATTCTAGAAGAAAATGTCTGGAGCACTAGACTTGCGAATTCAAACCTCTGAAATAACACTAGAACCATTAGATTTCCAAAAATTAATGGTTGATATTTTATTACTATTTTTTTTGCTCGATTAATAGCTACTAAGGGGCAACACCCTGTATTAAATCAAAAAAGTACATTTGATTTGAGCAATTTGGCTCCACCCCAAATGTTGTCATGTTCAACCACCATACTTACAGAGAATATCACTATGGACTTACCCTTCTATCATAATAGCTTACAAAATAGCCTTTGTAAGCAAAACGACCTCAAGCAAAACACATCTATGTATATACCCTAGACCCAACACACTATAATATAGACGACCATTTTTGCACAGTCCAAACCTTGCTTAGTATTCATTAGCATCGACTTCCTTCATCTTTATGTATTCTAGGTAGTCTTCAATCATAGGGCACTCGGCTCCACACATGTGATGAGCAAGACTGCTAGCATTCGCTTCCAGGTCTCTGGCATCGTTCTCCACCCACTCTTCACTAGTCCCCAATTCCCAGTTGTCATCATCGCCTGCAACCACTTTTCCTGCAAGACCTTCCTCTTCCAGGTATTTCAATACCCACCCTCTGACTGGTGTCTTCACCATTTGTGCAGCCTTTAGCAGGAAGTTGATGCTTCTTTCAATTTTGGCCCACTATTTCTCTAATGTCATCGGGTTGAGGGATCTCACCAGAGGAAATTTCTTCACCTCGGCTCCATTGTCGAACAACATGTAGTAATTTTGTGATATTAGCACCATTAGGTTGTTGTCCACATTGTCAAGGGCCTCATCAATCTCCCCCAACATTACATGTGTGAATACCATCTGACACAGTTTCTTCGCTTTGGCCTTAGAGACACCCATGTATAGTAGCATTGCAAGAAACATTGCAAAAACATGTGTGTTTGCCCTAAACCTCTAGTGTGCAAGTAGAAACTCCTTTCCAAGGACCTTCTTGTTTGTCCACAAAATTAATGGGTGAGATAAACCAATAGCCCTTTCAACCTTTTCTCTGTGATTTCCCCATGAAAGGCTTGTTGCTACCTTGTGGTGTTCAGAAAAAATGGGAGTGTCCATCGCTCTCCTTCCATAGCACAAAAATGTTTTTTGAAACTTTGCTTATGTAGCTACCACTTTACATTTTTTATAGAGTTTGGTGATCCTCCATCATAATGGTGACGTTGGTTGGCATGATCTAATCACCTGTTCACCCTCATGGTGGGCCCTACCATTGTTCAAGGCGTCAATGGTTGAACGTGATCAAATCAACAATTCAGATGTGCTCTGACAAATGAATCTCAATCGTTCCCCGCTAGCCTAAGGGGGACCCATTGTGAGATCTAGGCTTGTGGAGGGATAGTAGGAATGATCCATGTGGTGTCATCGCCACCACCTATAAAACTATAAAGGGCATGGGAATATTTGGTAAAATATTTCTCGACAATTATGAAAGGTTAAACAACATGCTACTAAAAGGATGTATGAGCACACACAAAATTGTTCATCGAGATGTTCTAATCACAATCATATATTGCTAAAGGAGGATATACATTATGGTCACTAGCCTATTGGTTAAAGGGGAAGCAAGTTGACGATCGTCGAGTTGATCTGGGCCATTGCCCGCTAGCTCGCGACTGTTGATATAAAACTTACAAATCTCAGAGGGGAAGTGGGTTGCGGACACGTAGCTTTAATGCCAACTTGTAAAGAGGGGTGGGGGCCACAAATCTGATGAAGGAGATGCATGGGAATGAAGGAAAGCTAAGTGAAAAAAAATATTTTAGTTGCAAAGAGGATGGAATCAACGGTCAACTCTAAGTTCATCAAAGATCGATGATTATCAAAGATTCAAACTTAGGTTGCTCTTCTAAATTTCTAATCCAAAGTGAGTGAAATTTTTGATTTGATAACTTGATATTGAAAATGGTAGAAAGTATGGCACGTGGAACATGCTTTCTTTTTATCGATTTCCATCCTTTTTTATCAATTTTTGCATATTCGTCGAATTTTATTTCTTTGGAGAAAGTGTGGTTGTAGTGTCACAGATTAATGTACATTCGAATTGATTGATTGGATAGCTTGATATTGAAAACTACATGATCTACTATAGATGATGATGACATTAATCGAGTGATCAATTGAAATAAGATTTGTAATAATTTCATATCATTTGAGTGGCAATTTTGATAGCTTGTCAGCTTGAGGTACAGTTTTCATGTAGCCAAACATCAATCAAAATAAACATTGTAATTGTAAATGTAAGACTTAAGTTACACAAATCGATTAAGTTGATTTTTGGTTTGCACGATTATCATTATACCCAACCTCACATGTGACATGACTTATAAGTAAATAGGGATCAGAGTAGTAGTGGTACTGGTGGCCCATAAATAGGGATACTAAACACAACTAAAATCATTCGTTGAAGGCTAAAGGCTTTACTCTTGAGTGCAATGTTTTGAATTGTCATAAGGGTTTTCATTTTGTAAAGTTAATAAGGAAGAAGATGATGTGGTATTATTGGGGATACTCTAAATTATCCTGCCTCCAGTTATGTAGTTACAGAGTAAAAGACCAATTTCCTTCAAGTTCAGAATGGATGGAATTGGAAAGAAGTTGATCTGGTTCACCTGACTTCTTAGACAGGTTTTGAACCAAGATGAGGAGCTCTGATGGAGATAAGTGCTTTCACAAAGAGGAACTATGGACTTACAAACTCATTATGAGCTATCCAGATGCATGGAAGCTATGATAGGTACATTTTTTATCTTCATAGATCCCATTTCCCTAGCATGGTTGGCCAAGCAAGCCCTATGCATTTATTTTTAGAGATGCATTTATATTACGTTGTCACCAGCAAAAGCTTGGAATCAATTTATAATACATTGTCACGAGCACCAACTTGGAATCAATTGTTTCTATGTAAAGTGACATATGTCATTTATACAAAATAGGAGCCTGCATGCTCTACTCATCTTTAAAAAGATATGTAATAATGTGACATTGTAATTCAGTTGTAATAAAATAAATGGTTGTGTTATTCTTCATTATTCATTTATAGTAAAGAATTATTTTTTGAGTTCAATGTCTATGACTCTATTCAAATTAGTTTTTTTCCTTTAATAAATTAAGTATTATCTATTTATGAAATATTTGCATGTTGATTTAAAACATAAAGCAATACAAATGAAAAAAGAAAGTTGTCATCAAATTGACAAAAAACATTATAAACACCAAAAGTTGTCACTCTTGCTATGGTTTACCAAAATGTTATTAATTTCTAATTTGTCGTTGACCTTCTCCCATGGTTCCTGGTATCATTATTCATTTTATTAACTCCATTGCAATGTTAAGTTACCAACCCCTTTTCCTTGATGTCAATCCTAGCGCACTAAAGTTTAAAACAACTTTAAAACACATGTTTATTGTTTATATCATAAATTACTCAACCATTTGATGAACATTTGATGGATGGTTGTAGTTTCATTCTAGAATGAAATGCATAGAGCACTAGGCTTACGAACTTAAACCTTCAACATCACCCTATAACCATTAGATTTACAAAGATCAACGGTTTATAATTTTTTGTCAATTTAGGACAGCCATATACTAATTGTGTAGTCTAGAAGCAACATGTTGACATTTCATTCACTTTAATGTTCAAAAAAAAAGAAAACTTTCTACTGCTAAGTGATTTTATTTTTAAGTGAGAGGATCAACACATGAGGAGATTTTAGATTGCTCATTGCAATGCACCAAGGGGATTTGGGGTTCCACTTCCAACAAATCCAATCCACGCCTGTCAGTATTAATCTTTTCAAGAATCAAAATATAGGTAAGTGAAAGATAGAATTCCTATGGCTATGTTTCATCGTTTGTTAAAATCTTATTTTGTCAAACTTTGAAGTTTGGGTTTAGGGGTTAGAGACTTAAGAATTAAGAAAAATTGAGGACTAAGAGGGAATTCACAATTTCACATTGTATAAGCATGTATACCCCCAGTACCACTAGAGAAAAAACAAATAAAAAAATACATTATGTTGGATTGCTTAAAACCCTTGGTTTCACTAATGAATACCATGATATTTATGGTATTGAAATCTATAGTAGGTGTACCTTAGAACTTAGATTTTCATCTGAGAATAAGGTTGCAAAGCAAATGCAATTTAATAGTTACAGTGCACCATGGGTAACTAGATTAGGGCGTATGATGTTACATGAGGTTTTCCCTTGCCCAAAATTTATCATGGTTTTTACCCAAAATTATGATGATAACAAAAGAGCAATTGTTAATAAAGATATCAAAGAAGAATTGTTATCCATTAATGTAGAAGAACTTGGAAAAGTGTTGGGGTTTACAACCAAATAATTTGGAAACTTCCACATTGACATAGAAAAGCTTGCTAGTGATTATGAAGTAGTGGATGAAAGGGAGATAAATTCTTTCATAAATAAAATAGTTCAGGATAACATACAAGTTAGAAACAAATTGAAAATTAATCATAAGCATCCTTATGATTTTAATATTTTTATACCATGGGTTTAGGATATTGTTTACATGCTATCATTTTGCCTTGGACTAGATAGCAATTGGGAAGTGGGTGCAAGCCTCCTTGAAATGGTATATAATATCCATTATGGTGTTCCACATGTCAAATATAACTTTATTGAACACATTGTAGAATCCATGCATAAACAATTTTTAATGATTAAAGGAGGTTCCACCAAGATATTTAGGTTCACAACCTACTTGTGCTATTTTTTTCTATTCAAATTTAGTGGAATGTTTCAGACTAACAAGCTTCAGATTCAGCCCTATAGTAATGTTGAGGAAAATAAAATGGCTCTAGTATATGATTGGACCACTGAGATAAGGATGCATGATTCCCAAAGGAACTACAATCATTTTGTAGACTGGTTTTTGACTCCAATGCCTATGTCATGTAGAAATTGCATTCAGCTAGGAAAAGAAATACAATTGGTTGATTGGTACTTAATGGAAGAATATATTGTGCTTAGATTTTATGGATCAGGAGTAGAGCCATAAAAACTTCTAATGCATGTGACAGAAAGGGTTTTCACATTGGAATATGTAAGGAAGATGTAGAGTACTAATGAACTACACTTTGTCAATCATCAGAAGAGGACCTTATTTCCTTCTTTACCTTTTTCATGTGGAGGGTTCACATTTGAGAGAAAAGAATTTAGTGTGGCACATAATCTTTTGAAAAAAATTAATTTTGATGTTGTCTTTCATTGGAAATATGATCCATGTGACACCATTAAATCAATGATTGTGGCCAATAAAAATGTTACAAGTAGAATTCAACATCAAAGTAAACCCTTGCTTGAAAACTTGAGAAACAAGGATTCTTAGGATGAGGTGAAATAGAAATGGAGAAAAGTGTTGTTGAGAAAGGTATTTCTTTTGAACAATTGTCAGCAGAAATTATAGCATTGCACTGAAAGACAATCAGGAGGTACAACATTTTTTATGAAAAAAGTGATAAACCATCTAGTAGAGTAAAAATGTCAGCATCTCTAGATAAGGAAGTTAGAGATAAAAATCAGTCACAATAAAAAATTACTGCCTTTTGGTCTATGAGGAAGGAGATAGGTGAACCAAGAACTCTTGCAGACTTTGGAGATAATGAAGAAGATCATGAGTTTAGCAAAATGTGGAATATAGAGCATCCCAATGAACGTGAAGATCAAGAAACTAATGATGAATCTAATGATGATAGGGAAGAACAAAGCTATGTTAAACTTGGTTTAAGTGAGGCCATAAAAGAATCATATACTTCAGGAGCAACCATAGCTAAAAAAATGGGTTATGAAGGTGGTCCTTTGGGGTCCTAAGGATAAGGCCCTTGGACAATAAAAGATGTAGACCATAGAAAACCATTTGACAAATATAGCCTTGGAGCTAATAAATTAGACCAAGGGAATACAAGTACATTTGAAACAATTCATTTTGTTAGAGCTTCAAATCCTAATCCTCAAGGTCAAATACGATCACAACCAAGACATGCCCGTGGTGGAGAACCTAGTGCAACTGCCACTGCTATTGGTGGAGATGGTATGGGTAGTAGTACTAGTAGTGTTCAACATGTGCTACAACAATAAATTACACACAAGAGGACAACAATACAAGATACCACACAAACACCAAGTGATTTATGCATACAGAAGAGGGAAAGGATTTTGATAGGTCCAAGTCCAACTACCATTTCCACCACAAAGGAGTTATTTCTAGGCACTCCCATAGTTAGTGTGGCTACAATAGCATTAGCAACTACAAGTAATCCTAGTCCTTCACCATTCAAGCATTCTATTGTTCCTCGGTCCTAAATTTTTGATTGCATTGAAGAGTTTAAAAAGAAATTGGAATTGTATAAAAAAAAAGCAACTGATGGAGAGTGTGTTTGTTGTAACTTCAGAGCCTAAAACAACCATGTTATTACCCACATTTGACACAAATAAAGAAATCATGGAGTACGCAATTGTTGTTCCCAAAGTTCAAAATAAACCAACAAATCAAATGGATTGATCTAAATTTTAGGTGAGCAATTTATAATTGGATTTTTCTGGACTCAAAAATACTGACAAAATTAATGTATCAAAGAAGAACAATGAATTGGTGTACACATCATTGCTAAATCAAGAGAGAGAGAAAAGGTTGTAGACTCAAATAGAAAAGTTACTAGTAGACCTAGCAAATGAGAAAGAAAAGAGGAAAGCAGTAGAAAACAAGAGCAATGAATTAGAAAAAAAAATAAAAAATCTACCTCTACATCAACAAGCAAAGAGGATAAACAAAATGAGAGAGAAGTGAATGAACTGAAGCAAACTTTAGATGAGAGAAAAAAGAAATATGATGAGGAAAAATCCACTTGGGAAAAATTAAGACAAACCATGATTGGGAAAGGAAATGAACAGTGGGAACAAAAATTGGAGAAAAAGAGAAAAAATAAATAAAAGATTGGCCACAAACCTGATGGAAGAAAAAAATGAAATTAACTCTTATCAAAATAAGTTAACTGTGTTTTGTAGAGAAACAATGAGGCATATGAAACAAAATATTTGGGATGAAATAATGTATAAGATTGATCATTTGTGTGAATTGTTTAAATTGATTGATGCTATCAGACTACATTATAAGAAGCTCAGCAAATATTTAGTGGACAAAACAAATGTGTTGGCATTAGAGAAATATGAAAATCAAGTTCAACAAATAGTCTACAAGGCCAGTGACAATGATTTTAAATCAAAAGGGATTAATAATCAAATTTTTGCCTCAATGATGTCATCTATCATTCAAAAGTGTTTGGGAATGCATGAAACAAAAGAATTTGTGCATCTGGTTGCAAACAAGATGAAGAAGCTAGATGAAAAGGTAAGGAACTTCACAGAGCTTAGTTTGTTAGAGGCTTTTGACACAAATGAGTGATTCATTGGAAATGATGATTTCAGAAAGAAGGAGGATGCAAGGAAGATTGATTTGGACCAATTTTCTCATAACCCAGATGTGGTAAACTATTTGGATTCCATCAAACCACTGATAACCTTGAATGCAATTTTGACTAAGAATTCCAGACAGGTTCTAATTTCAATCATGAATTGTTAACAAATTTTCAAGTCAAACAACATCAATTAGAACAAATGACAATTCCAACACCTGAATAGTGGAAGTTGCTAGAAAAGGTGATACAATGATTTGATATTGATAATATGAGTTTCCAAGTTCCAACTCAGCTCTGTGCAAAGTTGTCTCTGAGAAATATTTTGCATTGCCAATGCCTCTGTGTATTCCTTCATGTGAAAATCAATTAAAAAACTCAAATTTAGTAATGTGTTGATGTTCAATTATCTATATTATTTATTTTATCATTTTAAGAAAAAATCTAGTTTCAACTACTAGATACACATTAAACGGTTGTTGATGTTCATTGTTGTATATGCTTCTATTGTTAATATTTTATTAACCATTGAGTTGAGGGATGAATCATTGATTACATTTTTAACACAATAAAAATATGAAATTATTAATAATATGTTAATTTATTCAATTGGATGCATAATTTCAAGGAATACAATATAAAATATCAGATGCAATCCAAAATATCAACTACAATTTTAAATATAAAATTCTTGGTAATCCTCAACTAGTTAAATTAGAGTTGTTAGGTTTGCAACCTAGGGCTTTCTTAACTCTATTATCCTCAAACTATGGCATAAAATTCTTGGTAATCCTCAACTGTTTAAATTAGGCTTGTTAGGTCTACAACCTAGGGCTTTCTAAGGGTAAGGTCCTATTGGTTTTTTTTAAGAACCAAGCTGATCTTCAAAGGAGCCTATGGAATTTCCATTTCCAATTATTAGCACCTAAAGGGATTAGCCAACAAACGAGTGAAAGCAACAATGCTTTCCTCTTTCACTTCAGGCTCTATAAAACCTAGGAGGTTGATTCCACAATGTACCTATGGATTAAAACAAAGATAAAATTCATACATCATTGGAACACAATGAAGATCAATAAAACAACCCTTGATCATTTTATTCATAGTTCATATAACGAATACACCAGGAGAGAAATGGCTTTGAATTTGCACCATTATCTATATTCATTTGCCAGTACTATTGTCAAAAATTACAATTGCATTTCAATATAACTCAAAAACCTAAGACAAGACCCTAAGTTGTTCCTTGTATTCTCTATTACAAAATTTTCTCTATGATCAATCAACAACCTATAAATCTAGCTATGGATTCCTTCTTATCAAAATGAAGGAGAAAACAAGCTTCGGGCCAGAATGCACACATGTCCCCATCTCATTGGACCGATACAAAATATATTCCCCAATGCAGTTATATTTACAACTCAAAGGAGGAAAAACATAACGTGGGACAAAAACCCTTTGCATTTTCGATGAAGATTTGTCCCGCCTTCCAAAAGGTACCTTTTAGTTGTTGCAATAGTTTGTCTATGTGCTTCCAAAATTCTTTCCATGTACTCAAAACTTTGAGGAAAAGAAGCATAAATGAAGAAAAAGGAAAAGGAAAAAGTACCTCCACATTTGCAATCCTTGTCATCAATTTAAAACTAGAGAGAATGCATTTTTTTAGCATTATTGTATCAAAGGCCTAATCTATATTAGTTTCAAGCCATGTATTGTATTCTCCCTACTGTTATTCTCCAACGTTGCAGACTTAGAACCAAAATTGCAATAACCACCCCCATGGTAGCAGCCTAATCATCCAAGACATCAATATACTTGTCTTTCTAAAGCTTAAACTCCTCTTCTAAAGGCTAATTAAATCCAATGACCTTTTCAGCCTGTAACCAATACGGAGCATACTTGACTACCACCTGGTTAGCTTTCTTATCAAACTCTTCGGGAAAAATTCCTATATGAGTGAGCATATCCATACTTCTTAATGGGGACACAAATTTCAAAGACTCTAGTCTAATTTGGTGGAAACTAAGTTGGCTCACTTTGAATAGTGTCTTATTTACTAAGGTCTAGCTATGGGATCCCATCTAGTTCATCCAGGACTGTAACTCCTCATTTTCATTTTTGTGGCCATTTGGAAACCCTCAAGCACTTATTTTTGGTTTATTTCATGGAACTAAGTTTCTTAGTATTAGACACATGATTTCTTTAAACCCTTCAAACCAAATCCTTTTTCCTATCATATGGTCCCTTTAGGAGACTAACCCAAAATTCCAACAAGATACACCTGAATTTAGCATGCTTTCAAAGTGGAGATACTTTTCTCAATTTGAAAAGATAGAAATTCTATATATTTTTTTCTCTAGTATAGATAAGCATTTATTTAAATATGTTAAATCCATCATCTATTATAATGTCATGTTACATATATCCAAGTCTAAGAAAACAAAGTAGTTATAAATGTTTCCCATCTACAAACTTTAATCAAGAATTGGGCTAATGTCCCTTATATTGCTCATGTTTTTTCTTCCCCTACTAGCAAGGATGCCTCTCTACCATAGGGGTTGTACATTTCCACCTCATGGGCATGATATGCTCACAATCATACTTCTAGGAATGGACATAATGGATCCCAAGGTTCTCCATTCCCTAGATAATATGGATGGACTCCTCCACCACATGGAATTGCATTTGCCTCTTAGTGTGTTCATTTTATCTGTCCAAACAATGGAAAGTTTCCCCACTTGGATCTTGTCATCTCACATATGCATGCTACTACTCAACAAGAATAAGAAAAAAATAAGGATGAATCCATTACAAGATGGGATCCCATCATTGATGAGCGAGATCTCCCAAATGTTTAGGTACCTCCCCTAATAGAGATCCCCCTCTTTATGCTAATATAACCTTGGAGTCTTAGAGGTTTGAGCACTCCTTTTATTTTTCCTTTATATGACTTCAACATGGACTTTAGAGGGTGTGATTTTGTTCCAAGCACCTTTTATGTGAATAGTGTATTATATTTCAAATATTGTAATATAAATTATAGCACTCTTCAACATAAAAATTAAATATAATAACTCAAGGTTATATCTCTCCACACTATTTAAATAGATGAATTTAAGATATCCATAATAAGATAATAATAATCTTATATACATTTTGATGTTCTATTTGAAATCTCCCCTTGTGTTCTTTCTAAAAAAATGTATTTATAGAAAAAATGTGTGAATATGACCATACAACCACCAAAATTAGGCTGAGAAGGGAGCATTGTTTAATCTACTTAAACAAAAAAGTATTCAATGATTCCACAATATAAATATTGGAAAACTTTATAGTAATATAATATTGTTTAATAAGTTTTAGGTTGAAAGCATAACTTATAGTGACCCTAAGGAACATGTAATATAACAAAAATCTAACATTAGATAGCCAACATCTTTAAAACATAATATATTAAATAAATCCAAAAAAAAAAATATCAAAATACATATACTTTATGAAATAAAATATGTAAAGTTATTTTTATGGTTGAAGATATAAAAGTTGATTTTTTAAAAAAATCACAATAATATTCACTCATAATAATTACTTATTATTTCTTTTTTCTTAAACAACAATTTATAATATATAAATACATATTAATTATTCTTGATATTTTTTGATACGCACGATAGAAATATTATATTGAAATAGAAAAGTCTTACAAGCGTCTGCTACGCAGGAAAATCCAACCACCAACCACCATCGCCGTTGGGCAAGAAGACAGCCCAACCAAAACTCAAAACCTAGAACCCCGAACCCGAACATGCAACAACCCATTAAGACTTGAAACAGAGACGAGGGTTAACAGACCGATCCACCACCCACATGAACAAGGCAGCCAAAAATTCAAAGACCACAAAAAAACGTTAGAGATTTTAGACACAGAGCCACCTTACAAGAAACCATTGACCTCCGCAAAACAAACAAAGCCCTCCAACCAGTCCATACCCTCCGTCGGCACCATCTTTAATTTGCGTTTCAGGAACTCCACGGCCACGTCCGCGAGCTTCCGGTGGCGCGACAAAGCAGGCCCTTTGAGATCAAGGAGGAAGGGATACACCTTGACAGCTTCCTCCGTGTGCCATAAGAGAGGCAAATCAGCCGGGCGCGGGATACCTTTACCCAAAAGGGCCGCTTTCAACGTATCTTCCAGGCCACCAAGTAAATCCGTGCGGAACAAACGCTCCATTAGCTCCCGCGCCAACTTCTTCGGAATTTCCAGGTCCAGTAAGACTGCGAGAAAACGCGAGGAAATGTGAGCATTGTCTCTGGCATATTCCTTTCGATGCAAGTGTTCATTTCCCAGAACCATCTTAACCGCGACCAGTAACACGGGATCATCCTCGAGCAAAATGCGTTTCAGCCTTTGATCTGTGATCTCCCTAAAAGCAATTTGTCGCTCCGTGGCGACCAAAGAAACCGGCGTGTCCACACCGAAGCATTCCAAACCATCCAAGGAAATATGTATGGTGAATTTTGATTTTTTCGACCCCTCCATGATAACTGCTACACCCTGCACAAAAGAAAGACAAAACTAGAATGCAAAAACCAAGCACCAAAATGAATTTAACGGATCCAAAATTAAACCCGTGAGAATCCGCTTGGCCATCGCACAAATGCCGAAATTATGAAAGGACGATCTTCGCATCCTCGCTATGAAGGAGGGCTACGGACGCAATCCGAGCACCATTTAACTATAATCACTTCAAGTGAAGTGAATCGCCACCCGGCTAAACTGAAGTCATGTCAAGGGTTGCCGTATACGACGTGTCACCAAATGACAGACTTGAAGCAAAGCCCAACTTACATTCTGACAAACATTAAAGCTCTGCTTCAAACGAGCCGTCCTCATTAAGGCGGCCATCATTCCTTCTGCGAACTAAGGATATCCAAGTATGACGTGGATATGTCGCCTCAGCGTCCTCTCCCTCCGTCACATAGCCATCTCACACACCCTCAGTTTTGGGTGTCAAAGGAGAGGCAGGGGAGGGACCCACCCATCCTACCACATTAATTATTCTTGATATTAAGATAAATTGTATTATGAAAATTATTTTAAAAAATATTTATATAAATTAAACATTTCTTAACTATATGTTTTTTGTTTAATTAGTTATTAATAAACTCTTTGAAGCAAAATAAGAAATGGTTATTCTTCTATATACAAGAAATATTTATATTTTTAAAATAGAGATGCACGATTTATAACTTTAAGTGTTATGGCGTATTTTTAGGAATGCTAGATTTATTTTTAAATTTCTTTATCTTTAAAAAATAAATGTCTATTTTAAATAGTTGTTTTATTTTTTATAAATAAAGTGATTTTTTATATAGATATATAGAAAAATTATTAATAATAATATTATATTTTAATAATTTTTTTATTTTTATTTTTTGATAAGTGAACGCTTTTGACTAGAGCTATGAACCAGTGAGACCACATTCGGGGGACTCATCCTCAACACATCCTCAAAATTCTCTCCATGCATCCATCTACCTCCTCCTTTCCTCTTGCCTCCTTTTCTCTACCTCCTTATCTCCTATTTTTCTCCTTGCCTCCTCCACACCTCCATTGCCTCCAACTCCCTACCATAGATATTCCTCCAAACTATTACCACCGCCAGCCTCCTTAACGCCACCATTTCGTCCTCTACCTCTGATCCTCCACTTTATCACTCCTCCTTACTTCCACCTTTGATCCCATAGCAAATCCTATCCTCCACCACCAACACTGTTATGACCACTGAGCATTGCAGCAGCCAAAACTTTGTCTCTAATCTCCATCTTTCTTTTACTCCTTTGTTCATCCAACGTCCCCACCGTTCACCGCCTTCCTTGCTCCTATGTTCGCCCAACATCCCACACAACTTTTGTGGGATTCAAACACCTGATGTATTGTATCCACTGCCTAGGAACATCTTGTTGCACTATGGATTCATCCCCATGTTTTAATAATATATTATATTTTTTAATAATTTAATATATTTTAAATAATGATATAATAAAATTTAATATAATAATATTATTATTATATAAAAAATATTAATACAATTAATTTTTGTGCGATGGATGAAAGGTTGGTTCCACATCTGAAAATGGAGGACCACACTTTTCGAAGCATGCCCAAGCGTTCTAACAAGATTTTTTCAAAAAAATTGAGTGATTACGTGCATTCGGCTATGTTTCATGGAGCTTCTTTCCCTATTAAGAGTTTTTTCTAAGAGGTTCTTCATGAGTCAACATGTAGATCTCCCCCTTGGCTTTCAAGAAACTCCTTTTCTTTGAAGAATCGTGGGTTTTTACAAAATGGGGGTTTTCATCCTTCTCAAACGCACGAGATATTCAATAATGGGGGTTTTCATTTTATTCACAGTTCTAATCATTTTAATGGAAACTCCTTCTGCCCCAGGAAATCACTTAGTCTCGTAAAATAGCCATCTTTTGACATTTGTGGTTCAGAATCGAATGCTTATGAAGATTCTCATCTAGTTTCTTCCCATTCCTCTGATCAATCTAGGGAATCTCCCTTCAATCCAATGGTTGATAATGTCGAGCAGCTAGGTATTGATGTACCCCCAGTTACTTTTTTGAAAAATATTGTTAGGAGTCAGGAAGATTGCTACAGTATTCTCTAGTTACAACTACAGAATGCAAAACAGAGTAGATCTAAGACTTTAATCTTGCCTGAGTCAAAAGATGTCAGAGTTGTTTATTCCTATGGTTTGGAAGGGGGTGCTTGAGATCCATCAACATTTCCTAATAATATTCCTCTTAAAGCTCCTTCTCCTGCTACATTTCCTAATAATGTGGATCTGGGGATGAATCCTTCAAATGAGCATCATTGGAAAATGCAGAGACAACATCATAACCCTTTTCATCAAGGAAAGAGGTATTCAAGCAGGCAACAATGGCAAGCAAAGAAGCAAAATCGAAATCACTCTCATTCACAAGGGGTCTTTCAACTTGTAAATGATTCTCATCAATGGCAATCTAAGGAGGTTCCAACTGTCAAGATTCTTGAGGCCCTTCTCAAGGATCAATCGCAAAATCTTCAAGAAACAACATTAATTTGTAATTTTTGGCAATATTCTCCTTCCATTGTTGAGTTGAAATATTTAATCTATCAAGATTGGGAAGGGGAAAATCAAGTTTTTTATATAGATGGGGGAAATGGCACTTTATTCTTTTCTTTTCTTCTAAACAAGCTAGAGATGTGATCTTTAGGGTAAATTCTTGGGTGTATGGGGGTTCTGGTTTGTATATTTAGCCCTGGGTACCTAACTTTAATCCTAAAAAGGAAAAAATTAGATCTCTTCATTTTTTGTTACAATTGCATTCTCTACCTTTGGAGTATAGGGAGCCAAGCATTGTTGAAATTCTTGCAAACCAAATTGGTATTTTCCTAAACCATGATTTGGAATTCTTTAGAAAGCCAGAGCTGCCAGTTAGGGTTTGTGCTTTAAATGATATGTCAAAAGATCTGCCCAAAACTATTAAAATACTTTCTAACTCTGGAGTTCACATACAAGATATTTTTTATGAAAATCCCTCAAATGTTTGTAAGGAATGTCATATCTTGGGCTATAAAACTTCTTCTTGTAAAGCAAGAAAGGGTCAGGATGACAAGTTTAAGACTGTAGATTTTGCTTCTTCTCAATCGCCAAATTTGGTACAGGATACATTCTAGGGGTCTCAAGAAGTTAGCTCTATCAAATTATATTTGATGTGGATTATTCCAAATGGGAGGGATAAGGGAAAGGGTAAAAAAAATTATCACAAAATTTGTGATATTACTGAGGCTTCCCCTTCGAGTTCTTGTTCATATTTATTTTCACCACAGCATATGCTTCATGTTGAGCAAACTAGTGTAAGGGAGCAAAATCCTTTGCTTCTCAAAGGCGAATGTAATCAATCTATTTGTTTCCCTTTGTTTAGGCATTATGTGCAGATGAGAATCTCATTAGATAGAGCTAGAGCTCCTAGAAATTTTCTACAAGCAAATCCAAAAGGGATTTATGCAGATTTACAATGCTTTATACAATCTAAAATTTTGCATATATATGTTCCTTTGGTTTTTCATATCTCAATCCAAAAGGTTTAGAGTATTTCTTCTACATTATTATGGGAAAGTTCTGCTACAAGACTTACTCCAGTAAGTCATTCAGAAAATCAGTTAATTAAGATAAATTCAAAAGCAGTGAGCATGCCTTGGGAGAAAAATAAGCATGATATCTTTGATTCTATGGAATTTCAATCCTTTCTAGACATGGATAATTTGGAGGGTCTTGTTGATAATATTCTCACTATGGTAGGTTCTATTATTGATGAAATAGTTGAGCAATCGGTAACACCAAAGGTTGTATCAGACTTGCCAACTAAAGAAGCTAAATTCTTTTTTAAACCATCAAGAGCAGAGGAGGATAATATTTTTTCTAAACTGGTTACATCCTCAGTAGAAGAAACAAAAGCTAGTCTGGAACATGAAGAGGGGAGTAAGGATTTTGATTTCTCATAGAATTTTTCAATTAAACAAACTACATCTTTGATTCCATCTCCTCAAAATTCACTTGGTAAACGTGGTAGAAAATAAAATGCAATAAAGTTACAAGAGGAAATAGCATTAGGCAGGCAATCAACTCTAGATGGGAGTATCAAAAAATGGTTGAGGGGAGCATATAGCTCTCTGAGCATGGTATGAGGATTATATCTTGGAATGTTAGGGGCATTAATTCCCCTAGCAAGTGAACCTGCATTAACCATCAAATTGATGTTTTTGTGGCAAATATTATTCTCTTACAAGAAACAAAGCTATCTCAACAGTCTTTTGAAGATGCCATTAATAAATGGGGTGGATGGAAGTCTGCTCAATTAGTTGCACATGGGGCCTCTGGGGGTATGCTCATTATATGGAAACCTCAAAATGTGATAGTAGAAACTTTAAAAACTGAGCACCATTGGCAGTTAATGAAGGTGGTGCAGTTTGATTTTTTAGTTTTTTCTAGTAAATATTTATGCACCTAATACAACAGTTGGGAAGAAACTTTTATGGGATGATTTGTCTCAAGTTTTGGAGCAATTTGGAGTAGAAAAGGTGATAGTAATGGGAGACTTCAATGCAATTTTATCCATGAAAGATCAAAAGGGTGGGATCATTCCTCCAAAAATAGTTGAGGACTTTATTTTTTTTGTCCTTAATAATGCACTTGTAGATGTACAACCAGGAAATGGGAACTACACCTAGATAAACAAGCGCAAATATTTTTTGCAAATTGTTGTGAGTTTGGATAGAGTTTTGGCATCCTCAAATTGGATCACTCAAAAAACTATCTTAATGTCAAAAAAATTTCCTTGGATAGCCTCATATCATTTTCCACTGTCTCTTTGTATTGAAAGGAAAAAGGTGGCTTCAGTCACCAAAGCATCTTTCAAATTTGAAAAGATGTGGTTTCGCCATCCTCATTTTCTGGATCTTTTAAAACAATGGTGGTGTCAGGCTCCAGTAGTGGAGGGGACTTTAATGTATAGATTTGGGTGCAAACTAAAATTTGTAAAGGGAAGAATAAAGCATTGGAACATTTCAATTTTCAAGAATATTTTTTAGCAAAGGAAAGAAGTATTCAAGCAATTATCCCTAGTAAATTTAGAAATTATAGTACAAGGCCTAACCCCTCAATCATATGAACTCCAAAAAAGACTACAGAAAGAATGGGAAGAGCTCTCAGTTTAGGAAAAAAAATTGGCATCAAAAATCAAGGGAGTTGTGGCTTAAAAAGGGTGACAAAAATACTAAGTTTTTTCATAGAACTGCTCAAATCAAAAAGGTAAAGAATTCAATTTTTTCAATTGAAAACAGCATTACAGGTGAAAGATTAACAAAAGAGGACATACAGAAAGAAGGTGTTACGTTTTTTACAAATCGACTTACCTCACCAAATGGCACATCAAATCAACAATTACTTGTGAGGGAAGAATTGTTGCAAAACATTCCAACATTGGTTTCGATAGAAGATAATGTGCATTTGATGAAACCGTTCACCTTAGAAGAGCTGAGAGAAGTAGTGTTCTCAATGTTTGTAGACAAAGCTCCAGGTCCATATGGTTTCACTTACATATTCTTTCACAAATGTTGGGATTTTATAGGGGTAGACTTGTTGAAAGCATTGGAGGAGTCTAGAAGTTCATGGATTATGCTAAAACAATTTAATGTAACTCATATTGCATTGATCCCAAAGGTAAATAATCCCTCTTCTTTCTCAGAGTTTAGACCTATATCACTCTGCAACATTATTTACAAAATTTTCACAAAAGCAATCTATTTGAGGTTGATTAAGATTATCCCTTGTATAATTTTAGAGGAGCAGGGAGGATTTGTTCCGGGAAGAGAAACAGTAGAAGGAGCTTTAGTAGCTCATGAAGTTTTGCACTTTGTATCAACATTTTCTATGTCAGCTTTTATTATCAAGTTGGATATGATGAAAGCATATGATAGGGTGGATTGGTCCTTTTTGATGTATATATTGAAAAAGTTTAGTGTTCATGAAAAGTGGTGTAAATGGATTTACTCTTGCTTGTTTGGTGCAATGTTCTTTGTGTTAATAAATGGAATCCCTTCGGTTTTTCTTAAGTCTTCTCAAGAGGTGAGGCAAGAAGACCCCTTATTTCCCTTCCTATTTATTATACTAGTAGAAGCATTAAGTAGATCGGTTAAAAAAGCTCATTTGGAAGTTCAATGGAAAGGCATACATTTTCCAACCACCAGCTTAACACTAACCCATTCACTATTTACAGATGATACCATTTTGTTTGGTATGTCAACTATTGCAGAAGCAAGGAAAATTAAGGAAGTTTTGCAAAGGTGCTCTTTAGCTTCTAGACAAAGGGTGAATTCAAGCAAGTCAAAGATTTACATATTCCATACAGATTCAGTGGTAAAGGACAAGATTGCTCAAATTATGGGATTTCAAGTTGCAGAATTTCCTTGCAAATACTTAGGTATTCCATTCTTTACTTGTCAAAATAGGGTGTCATATTGGGATAAGATAATTTAGACTATTAAATCAAAAATATCAAGTTGGAAGGGGAGATGGTTATCTATAGCTGACAAAATTATTCTGATTAAATCAATTTTGTCGTCAATTCCAAATTATTTTATGATAGTTTTAAAAGCCCCAAGAAAAATCATTACAAAAATAGAAAAGCTAATTAGATCCTTTTTATGGAAAGGTAATATGGACTCTAAAAGAAAAATTCCTTAAGTTTCACTCCAAAATATTTGTAGAGAGTAGCTAAAAAGAGGGGCAGGGGTGCATAATATGTCGACAAGGAATATTGCATTGGGAGAAAAACTAGTATGGCATTTGTATACAAGACCACAAGGAAAATGGTGTAAAATTATGCAATGTAAGTATCTAGATATAGAATCCAACACATATTCTCACCATATCTAACCCTCCTCAAGGGTTTGTGATGTGGAATTTTTTGTTAGATTGTAGAAAGGTAATAGTTTGATACTTAACTTGGGAAATTCACAATGGAGAAAGTGCAAATTTCTGGCAAGACTCATGGAATGGATTTCCACCATTGGAAAAGGTGTATGGTTTTTAGGCTGCAATTGATCATACAACAAACAACTGGGGGATAAAACTCAAAGATTCTATTTAGGATCTAGATGGAAAAATAGGGGCTATAATATGGAAATTTTTGCCTTCCTCAATCTTACCGCATGCTCAGCAAACAGAATTGATCAAGGCTCTAAGGTGTAGAATATTTTTCATAGGGAAAGGGGATGATAAATTGATTTGGGCCCCTTCAAAAATAGGTAATTATATAGTAAAAATGGGGTACAAGGCTGCTATGTCTGATCAAGATCAGGGGAGTAAATGAAGAGCTTTGTCATTCTGTTGGAATCCAATGGTTCTACCCAAGGCAGGATGTTTCTCATGGTTGGCATTAAGGCATAGGGTGTTAATAAATGAGAGATTGGTAAAACTTGGAATTACAACTCCATTCAAATGTGTGCTTTGTGAAGTAATCACAAAAGAAGTGGATCACTTATTCTTGAATTTTCCATTTGCAAATTCCTACTGGAGCTTTGTTCAATCCAAGATAGGGTGGAGTTCCCATCTTCCTCATAAGCTTTGGGATATGTTCATGTCCTGGCCTACTTTATATAAATCATCTCTCTTTGCAAGCATATGGAAAATAATACCCTCTTCTATGGTATGGTGCATTTGGTGGGAAAGAAATAAAAGGATATTCTGGAAAGAAAAATCTAGCTTAGATTCAGTGTTGGCAAAGCTGGAAAAATCTATTTGTAAAGCTACTAATGCATATGTGCAAAACATTAAACATGTGGGCTCTGCATTTACTGATTGGGATGCTAAGCAACTAAATGAATGGGATTTTCTGGTTATACCTTTCAAAGGTAGTATTTTATTGACTGTAAATGTCAAAATTGACAGAAAAAAGGTGATATGGTTGTCTTCCCCTAATGGTTATGTCAAACTAAACTTTGATAGTGCATCTCGAGGTAATCTTGGTTTTTCAAGGGTTGGTACAGTACTAAGGGATCATGAGGGTTCAGTAATAGGTGCAAAGTCAATTTCATTGCCAAATGGTACAAATAACCAAGCAGAAGTGCATGCTCTCCTTCATGGCTTACTTTCAGTTGTTCATCATAAGGTTTCCAAGCTGGTAATTGAGGGGGATTCCTTGCTAGTTGTAAATGCTTGCAAAGATAAAGGATCTAGCAACTGGAAAATCAATTATGTTCTTAAACAAATTTTGGTTTTGTTAGAGAAGTTTGAGATGTTTCAAATTAACCATGCTTATAGGGAAGAAAGCCATGTTGCAGATGGGCTAGCTAACATAGGGTGTGTTCAAGATCAAAAAGTTAAAATGTATGGGGATCAAATCAGTGTTTTCCCTATGAATTTACAAGACTTGATTCAACTGGAAAAAAGGAAAAGCACATAATGTGGCAAATACAACAATGTAGAAGACAAGTGTATGAAGTTGTAGCTAGAATATTTCTCAGTATTCTAAAGGAAAAAATATAAATGGAAACACAAGATCTGCATTTAGAAAATTTTGTAATTTGTATTCTAGAGGTGATCAAAAGCAAGTTTGTTTGGTTCAAAATGATTTAATATAAAATAGAGCATTATAAATGTTGAAATGAGGGAAAATATAATTGCTAACTATGAATGAAATTTACAACTCGATGAATTTCCACAAATGCGGGAGTCATCAGATAATCTCTTGTGGGAATCAAGAAGAGGCAAGAGTAATTTGGAAAGAGGTGTTATGGGAATGATGCAAGAATGAAGTCCCTACCAAGTGAAGAAGGAAGACAAATTTGGATATAAAGATAGTGGAGGTTTAGATTAGGATTTGTTAACTTTGTGGTTCTCTTTTGCAAGGATGATGTTATGAAAAGAGTTAGTACTATTTGTCAGGTGCATTGACAGAGGATGACAGTAATGAATTAGTTATTATGAACATTCATGTAAAATTAGTTGGAAAGTATAGTAAAACACATCCCAAAATGTGTGATTGGAAATCACTAAATTTCATGTGTCTCAAGAGGTAGGTACAAATTGCATAAGGTAGGCACAAATCGCACATCATTAAAATGTGTGAACTCCCACATGTCAATTAAAAGCAAAGCAAAGTGAAATCAAACTCATAGGTGTCGACTTAATTTAATTACTTCATATCAATTTCAAGCGTGGGAGGATCTAAACTCAGGTGGTAAAATCTACGGGCATTAAATGGGTTTTCTTCTTCATGATGGCATATTGGAATTGAAGTACATTCATAGCTCTTTAAAAAGCTGACTTTGGCCCTCCAAACATCATCCTCTGGTTATGAATTGGGATGTGATTTGTTGTGTTTTCTATAGAAGCGGCATGGCATGGCTCTAATTTTGTGGTTTTCAACTGTGTTCCTACTAACTGAAGGCTATTAAGTAGTAAGTCACCTCAAGGTATTTCCTTTGTGTTTTATTTCATTGCTAGAAACTGGTGGTTTTTTTCTCTACTACTTCTAAAGGTTATTGTCAAGTGCCATTGTGATTACTTGATGATTTTCTATGTTCGAAATGCTTCTATGGGTTGTGATTATCTGGGTTATCTGGGTACTTTTGTGGGATGTTGGCAAGTGGGACATAATCTTTGTTCCTTACTTCTTGCAACATAGCTTCCAGTTTTTCTTATGTGGGTTTGTGTTGCGCACATACAACTCTAAAAATATAATTTCATGCTTTCATCTAGAAACAGTTAATTAGTAAGTTGTCTCATGGTACCTCTATGGTGTGATTCAATTGTGAGACACTGGCTATTCTGTTTGATCTAGTATTTCTAAGGATAGCTTCCAAGCGCAATTGTTTTTTATCTGCATACATTCTTTGCATTGGTAGTTTATGTGGGATGGAAAGTAAGGCATAAAATATGTTCCTTAACATATGAAGCTTTCCTATCTCATTAACAATGTAAGTTGTTTTATCTTTTGAAGCTACAGGGAGAGTTGTGTGAAAACTGAAGTGAGCTCGAAGGCTTTTGATCAAATGGCTAGAGAGTATAATACAAAAAACTATAGAATCCATGTGGAGATAAAAGGGTTTGAAATACCATTCTCAGAGGAAGTATCAAAAGAAGAAATGAAACAATTTTTTTGCACAACTTGTCCAACTCTTATTGATTGCATCAAAATTGTGATAGGTGAAGAAATAATTCGGCCAGATTCACCCAAAAAAAATTTCCCGTCAAATTTACTCTCAATCTTTCTGTCAAATGCAATGGATTTGCTTCAGTCTTTTGTTGCATTAAAAATAGTATACTTAGTATCAATTTTACTAAATGCATTAGGGGAAAATGACCTTCTAAAGGCAGTCCAAAAATATAATTTGGATTTGGGAGAAGCATATGTAGCAAGCATCTTTCTAAGAAGCTACCTCAAGGAAAAGAAAGGATTTGCAACTGTGTATGGAGCAGTGAAAAAGGGATTAAGGGATGATGATCTGTGGTTGTTGTATCAAATGATACCAATGTACTCTGGAGAATTGGGGCAGCAAATGGTTGACATGATTAAAAATATATATTTTTCCTCTCTTATATTTTGCATAGAAGGAGGCAAATTGTTGTGCCTCGCATTACCCAGCCTGGGAGACATGTAGAAGAATGGGCAGAGGGACAAGGAGATAATTTGCTTGATTTGAATGAAACTGCACATAATACAAATGAAGATGCAGAAGATATGATGGAGTGAAGTTGCAAAAGATGAAGCTAATGAAGCAAATTTTGTAATATGCAAAATAGATAAGCATATAAGCATATGGATGATAGGTAATTAATATAGATGACAGTTTGTAGTTTACTACATACCCGGTAATATATACAGTCATCGATGAGATATGGTTACCAGTACTATAATTCTGGTATTTTGTAATTTTGATGTTATAATTAATATAATTAATTAGGCCCAGGCCTTTTACTGATTAAAAAATAATAATAATATTATATATTAGATTTTTAATAATTTAATATATTTTAAATATAATATCTAATAAATACAATATAATAATATTATATTTTAATTCTTAATTGTTTAGTATATTAGATGATCTATGATATTAATATATTAAATTAATATGCATACAATAATATTTTGATAAAAAAATTTAAAAATATTAGAATTTATATTTTATTTTACTTTTTATTTTTATTATTTTTTAAAAAAAATAATTTTAATTAACATGAAAATTAATTACAATTTATTTATAATTTTTAAAATATTTATAATTAAAAATTTAATTTACAATTTTATAATTATATAAATTAAATTAAGATTACAATTACATAATTTTATAATTTATTCTGTTGGGAGACTCGCCCAGACTTCCTACTAAGTATACCCAACTTTGGCATACTTTCAAGGTGGAAATCCTCAAGTCACTATCCGGAAAGACAAAAATGCCTGCACATTTGTTCAAACTCAAATGGATAAAAATGTTTCTTTGTATTCTAAAGCTATTATTTGTTCTAATGTGCTCTTACAAATTTAGGTGCAGGCGAATAAAGTTGCACTTGAGGTGGCTCACCTATAGATGCTTTTGGATCATTGGGGCAATGCCCTATGTACTATTGTTCGGGTGCCCACTTCGCCCACCTCCTCTTGCGGTCGGTCACCTTCTTAGGGCTAGCAGCAGAGTGGCTATGCGTGCCCCCGCTCTCAACCTCCTCTTTGGCGTGGTTCTTTCCCTCCTCGACAGACCCGCTCTCCTCCTCTGCGGGTTGCCCAGGGGTGACCCTCTTGAGGAGCTGCAGGGAGTGACAGTGGTGGTTTCGAGTGGCCCTCTGATGATGGTCCTGCTTTCGGCTCGGGTTGGCCAGACTCTGGTAAAAAAAAATTGTGGCTTGCGCTTGTAATTTCTCGCCTCAACATGAGGAAGATAAAGATAAAGAAAAAGAATTTGATGATGGTTGGGGTCCTCCTCCTGATGTCACTCCAAACCCCGCTAATGTATGGGGAAAGAAAATGGATGATAGAGACCCTCCTGGCTCTATTGGCACTACTTTGGCTACTTAATGGCCTTTTTATGTTTGTTATTATGGACTTCTAGGTTGCGCCCCTGTGACTAGTTATTTTTTGCTTTTCTGGGTTTTACCCGTGTGACTCTCGGGGTGTGCCTTCTTACCACCCACTTTTTTTGTGAATATGTATTTTAATCTTTAAATTAATATAGATTAATGCCTATTCATCAAAATGTATATATAATACATTTATTAAAATTATAATTGTAGTTACATTTAAATTACAATTAATTAGAAAACCAAAAAACAAATATTAATCTCGCTTTAGCCATAAGAACTCATTTCATCCTGATATCATTAGCTATTTGGTTTTTCACACAATCAAATCCAGAAAACTTGCTTTTGAACATTATTGATTGTGGAAACTTGATATCATTGACTCACTTCATCTTCAATCATGGCTACAACATGCTTTTCTCACATAAAAATCCACTGACAAGCTTTCCACTATTTCTTTATCCTTTAGTTTCTTTATTATGATTTTCCTTTCAATCTTTCTTGATTTTATTTTTTAAAATCCATTCAATTAAACAATAAATATTAACTAAAAGAAATAAACAAATAAATAAAAGTGTCATATTTAATCAAATATAAAATAAATATTTATTTAAATAAATAAGTGAATGTTTTATTTATTTATAATATTTATTTAAAATAATTTATTTTAATTTATTTAATATAAGATGAATTTTTAAATGAAAATCTAAGTATTATAATATTTAAATAAATTATTAAGATTAAGGATAAGAATAATTAAAATATGTTCAAGTAGATATTATTAAAATATGTTTAAGTAGATATTATATATAGGAGATATGGAAACTCCACATGACATTTTTTTTAGGAACACCAAAAAAAAAAAAAGTGAAAAGCGAATACATAGAGTGATTGAATGTGAAAGTCAAAAAGAAGGGGTCTTTCATTCAAAAAAAGTAGGACGTGTTGTTTTGGAGATAAAAATATATGCATGCTTAGAGGTCTACAAATAGTGTCACCTAAGATGAGTGGCAAAGGGTTTGATTATGCATTTAAAGTGTTTTTTTTGTGATTTTTTTGTTGTGATGTATAATGTAAGACAAACTTTAAGGTTGAGCTTGTCAATCACGAATCTAGTGTAGATGTTGGTGCAATGAAGAGAGAAGGCGGAGGGGGTGAGAAGGAAGGGTGGGGTAGGGAGAGATAGAAAAGAGTGTAACTTTTTATCAGTCATTTTGTATCAACAATCTAAATATGACACCTATCCATGAAAATTTACATTATAAGCAACATGTCATTTTTTTAAGGATCTAGTAATTCATCTTTAAAACCTCTTGACATGTCCATTACACACTAAAGTATAATTACTAATATAAAAATTATAATTATAATAAAAATATCATATTTTAAATATATTAACAATTCTCATGAATTATTTTTAAAATTTATTAAACAGTGGGTAACATATTTTATTCTCAATAAATAGTTGCAATAGATTATTTTAATCATAAAAAAAATTATATATATATATTTCTTCCTATATTATGGGATCATTTTAATCAAAGAACTTAAAATTACTTATACAATTGCTTTTATAATCTATAAAATAGATCATTCCAACCATAAAAATAAAAAATTATTCTGTTATTTGTATTTGTATAAATAAGATCATTTTAATCATCAAAATAAAAAATTATTCTATTACCTTTATTCTAAAGAAAAGAGACCATTTTAATCATATAAATCCAAATGCTAGTCAATTACTTACAATGTAAGTATAAATTGGGATATAATTCTTTGTTGTGTTTCCTTCACTCTTGTGCTTTTATATAAGAAGAGAGATGCTAATATAAAAGTATATATTTATGATTTATGTCTAACCGAGTTGTGTGTATTTAAAAATTCCATTTCCACCTGAAAATCGTGCAGAGAAAGATTATTCGTATAGTCCAAATTCCACTTCCTAAGCCCGAGAATAACCTATTAAACTGGAGGAGATTAAAAAGGAATAGTTGATTAAAAACATAAGAGAACAGTAATGAATTTTAATGCCGAGACGTACCTTTCTCTAAGTATAAATAAAAAATAAATAATCAAATTTTTGTATTGAATGTTAAGACAATATAAAAGTAAATCCAATTTATACTTTTCTCGTTGCCACGTAAGATAGAATAGGAAACGCATTGTTTGGCATGTGAAATGTCCTTCCTATATTCTCTCTAATGAGAAAGCTTTAAATGATGTATGTATACAACACTTGTCCACCCCTCAGATGCTTCTCCATAAAGAGCATCTTCCTTTTTAACTTTGATCAAAATCAAAGTAAACCTTAATATCTCTTCTCCTTATTTTAATAAATTTGAAAATCCTTAATCCACTAGCTTCTTAGTTTTTCAATATAGGCACTCTTATTTTATATTTACATAATGTTTTTATTATCTAACTTTTTTATAAACTGATTACTGTGATTAATACAATTAAATTATATTCTTGTTTAATAATTATTTATAAAATATTTTTTAAATTGATCATTTAATATTTTATTTCAAATTTTATGTGAATCAAAAAAATTAGTCCAATATAATTAATAAGAATATAAATACTTGTGTAAAATGTAATGATGTCTAACGTAATCAATAAGAATATAAATATTTATTATTTTCATGTGTTTCACATATTCAAAAATTATTGAGATATTATTTACTCCGCAAGCTACCCTAATTTTTCTTTATTCATTCTCTACTTTTCCGCTTGTCTTTGTAATCAATATTTTCATCATGGGGATGGCCATGGGCATCCAACAACATGGATAGCATGTAAATGACAATTGATACACAACATTAGACATTTTATTAATTTATATATTTTCTTGTTTGTCTCAAATAGCAATGAAAACAATTCATGGTTGTTTTTTGGGCATATATAAAGAGCATGGTGGATTTCAATCATGACAAGGCAAAAGAGCAAAGTTTGGGTGAGATTTTTTATTTTTGATGTAATGTGGTAAGTTCTGGAAGGGTTGTGGAATCTATTCTTTAAAATCATCTAATTCAACAACAAAAATATTTTAAATAAAAATAATTTGTAAAGAAAGATTTTTTGACCTCCCCCACAACATCTTTGCATTCAATATACGCTGAAAGCGTGACTAAGTTTCTCTATTTCTATCACGTACACTCCACTCTGAGATACACTCTCCATCCTCTCTGTTTCTTGAGTTCATGGCGTCTTCCTCATTATCTCGCCAACAGAGTACGGAGTCTGACCCTTTCAGTGAATTTGAAAGGGAAGGTTTCAGTGTATGTACAAAAGGATATGATGCATTCATCAACCACAGGGGCCCTGACGTCAAAGACTCTGTTGCTTCACAAATTTACGATTGTCTGCAGCGTTTGGGATATCGGGCATTTCTTGATCAGCCCGAGTTGGAACTGGGAGATCCAATTCCCTCTACCATACAAAATGCCATAAACACTTCCACAGCTCAAATCTCCATCTTTTCACCACGATATGCGGAGTCCTCTTGGTGTCTAGATGAGCTTCTTCTCATGTTGAAAACCAAGGCTCGGTTTATTCCTGTGTTTTGTGATGTGAAGCCTTCTGACCTTCGCTACCCCCACAAGGGAGTTTATGCACCTGCATTCGCTAACCACAAAAAAAAGAGGAGGTTCAGCAAGGAGAGGCTTCGCCAGTGGAAAGCAGTCCTCCACTCTTCGTCACTCGTCAGCGGCTACGAATTCAGCACATCTAATGGGTAAGGCCAAGGCCATTTTTGCCACACACTTATTTCTTTTTCTGTTTCTGTTGTTTATTTTCAATCCATAAAGATTTAGTTTTTCATGTTTTTTTCTTTCTTATCCTCTTCATTTTATTTAAATGCGTTTGTGATCGATTTCTCCTTTCACTTAAAATTGTCAGTAATGTCAAGACCCTGTGTAGAGACATTGCCTTGGCTGTGAAACAAGAGGTTGAGAACACAAGATGTATGGAAGTTGCAAAATATCCGGTAGGACTTGATGAAGTGGTGGAGGATTTTGAAAGGCAGACTGCACAGAAAGGGAATATTGTTGAAATCTTTGCGATGGGGGATTCTGGAAAAACAACCCTGGCCAAAGAATTGTTTAACCGCAAAAGATGCAGTTACCATGGATCAAGTTTTGTGTTTGATGTGAGAGAAGCATCTCTTAAAAATGAATTAGCTTGTTTGCAAAGTCAGCTCCTCAAAGACCTCTTCCTTGAAGATAGAAGATTTATGAGTATAAATGAAGGGGCGTCCCATCTTAAGGGGCGAATGCGGAGATCTAGTAATTAATTCCTTATTGTTCTGGATGATGTTGATGACCGGCAGCAGCTGGATGCTCTCTTGTTCAGAGATGCAGTCAATTCTGATAGTCTGGTCATTGTCACAACTCGTGACGAGAGTGTGTTAAAAAGAGCCGGAATTGCTAGTCATTATAAATTGAAGAAATGAAAAGAGGTCATGCAAAAGAGCTCTTCTGCAGGCATGCCTTAGGCCTGGCAAAAGCGCCCACTGAATATGACAATTTAGTTAATAGCTTTGTAGACTTCTGTGGAGGTTTGCCTCTGGCTATACAAGTGTCTGCAGCGAATCTTTTTGGCACTACTGACGTGAATACTTGGCATTCAGAATTGCAGAAATTGAAGAGTAGTCTGAATCTGGAAATAAAAGCGAAACTTGGAATAAGTTTGGGCAGGCTAGACGGAGAACAAAAACAAATTTTTATGGACATCGCATGCTTTTTCATTGGCAAACGGGTGAGTATGTGCGTAAGGATAGGGAAGGGATCAGGATGGAACGCGGAGCACACAATTCAGACTCTCCAAGATAAATGTCTTCTTCAAATAGAAAGACGGAAACTTTATTATGTTTTTGAAATGCACGATCTCCTTCGAGATCTAGGCAGAGAAATGGCAAGAGAACATGCCTCTCCCCTTCGACTGTGGCGCCCTAAAGATTTGGTTTCCTTCTTTCTCTCTTCATATTTTCCTATTCGAAATTATATAACTACCAAGACATTTTTTCCTTAGCTTGATCTATCTTTTAAAAGGATTTTTATATTCAGCACCATTTTGACCTGGATCATAAAATGCAGGAAAATAAGGGATTTAAAGATATCCTCACCGAAACCATTGACAAAAAGATTCGGTGTTTCAATTCAATTTCTGATTCGTCCATGGAGTGCCAAATTACATATTTCTTGGGAAACTCAGATGATCGTGATCTGGCGTTGACTGATTTGTTATGGATTGAGCTTCATCTCAATGGGCATGAATGGACATGCATCCCTGCATGGATTCCTCTGGAAAATTTGCACTATTTGAAAATCATCGTAGGACATCTCCAGAGATTGTGGCAGAAAGATGGCCAGGTATATTGTTTTTCTTCATCGAAAATTAAGTCTATGTTAATGGTAGATAACGCATTCTACACTGATCTTTTTGTTAACATTACTCACCGTTCTAGGTAAGTTTTCGTTTTCAGGTCCCTTACAAGTTGAAAGAGTTGCTGCTTTATCAAACCTCATCCGCAGAGTTTCCAAATGAAGTAGGATTGCTACTTAATTTGGAAAAACTAGTCCTACAAGAAGCTTAGCCGAAATGCTCGCCGTTGATGGGAGGGCCTTATCAGAACCGCTTGGAAAACTCTGTAATCTTAGAAGCTTGGTTTTAGTAAATTGCAAATTAAACGGCGACCTGACTTTGAGCAGTAATCGATATCTAGAGAGTGAGTATACCAGAGTCATATGCACTAAGCTTGAAAGCGTAGGCATTCATGATGTAAATTTGGCATCCAAGGTCTTAGTTAGTGGAGAGTCTTATCCCAGCCTTGAATACCTCACCCTTGATTCCGTGGAAAATTTAGGTAAGCTGCATTTAGCGCTAGTAAATCCATTGAATAGTCTCAAGCTAAAAAATTGTACAAGTTTGAAAAGTGTAGCAGGTAACTTGGACGAGGGAATGTTTAAAAATTTGGTCATAACTGAATGTCCACAGCTCAAAAAGTTACCAAGACAACTTGTGAGTTACCTGAACTCCATTGGCGTTGACTGTTCAATACCTGTCAAAGGAAATAAAAACTTCAGAGCAATAGAATACCTGCATCTTTCAAATGGCTAAGTCAAGAAATGCAAGACTCGTGCTGCAAAGACATTAAAGTCAAAGACAAATTTCTCTGAAAGTGAAGAAGTTACTTTGTTTATTCATAAAGATAAAGCCATGGGATACATGACTCGTAATGCAGAGCCATTAAAGGTAATGACGAATTTCTCTAAATTTGAAGAAAGTGCTTTACCTTCCCAATTTATGGCTCATTTAAATGGTAAGGCCATGAAATACATGACTGGCAATGCAAAGCCATTAAAGGTAAAGACAACTTTCTCTGAATTTGAAGAAAATGCTTTGCGTTCCCAATTTGCGCTCTCAATTTATGGCTCGTTTAAATGGTAAAGTCATGAAATTCATGACTTGTGATGTAAAGCCATTAAAGTTAAAAAGACAAATTTCTCTGCAGAAGTTTTTTGTGTCCTCAACAGCTGTAATTTTTGCTACTTAAAAAGGTTAAGATTACACTTTTGTAATGGGTTTTCTGATCTGTTTGGAGAATGTGGGTTGCTGTTATTTTTGCCTCATTCCTTTCTTGGATTGTTTTGGGCTTAATACTTTCTTCTTCTTTTTTTTGGCAGCCTATTGGTTGAAAAAGAATGAAATACATGGATTTCATACATATTATAGTACCAGAAAAAAAGCAAGAGAGTTGGATATATGTTGTATGCTTTTTCAATATAATGTATTATTTTGAGTTGTAGATTTTTTTACTTATATTTTAAAGTATTTATGTTTATTTTTTTATGTTATTTAGTGTGTAAAATGTTCTTGATATATCTGTTTTTACATATGTTTAAAGGTGAATTAAGAGAGATTCATTATTGTATTAGAGGTTGAGTTTTTGCAATGGTAAAAAAAATTAGTGTATTGGATTTTAATTCAAATGAATTTTCTTTGGTGAAAATACTACATATTGTCTTTGTTTTCCATTGATTTTATTATTGTTGTTGGAATATTGAGGTTTGCATTAATAAAGTCATATTAGTGAGTTGTGGTTTATTATTGTTATTAAATAATTAATTCTACTCTTGTAAGATGGTAGTTCAGATATTATATTTGAAAGGTTTCATAAAAGTCATTTTGTAATACATTCTCAAATGAACTCAATAATATAATATTATTTTTATATTTTTATTGTATAAATGTAGATGCTCTTGATTTTTCCAATATGGTATTAGAGCATTAGGGAAGAGGTCCTAGAAGCATCCAAAACAAAGTGATGAAAACCTAGAGTGAATTATTTTTGTGGCATGTAGATTAGCTCCTATTAAGTGTCTAAAAAAGTCACCAATTTGAATCTACATAAAATTTGATGAATTTTGAGCTCCTTTTCACAAATTGAAGTGCAAGTTGCGACTTTAATCATGGCAAAGAAAATTTTGATCAATTTCCTAAATGGGAGTTAGTGACAAATAATAGTTGCAACAATCTCTAAGTGCAAAACTAATGATCCCAAGGCATCAATCAAAGCCTTAGATTTGAGGCATGATTCAAGCACTATAAATATTTGTATGTTCATTTATAGCAATTATTGAGGAGGACTAATGGATCCAAATATTTCTATGAAATTTTTGGAAGACTAACACAATGAAACCTATGAAGGGTGGTAGTTGTAAGCTTCTTTTCTTAGAATTTTTTAGGTCAATAGACTCATTCGATTCTTTCAACAGATATTGGGTAGAACTCCCTCTTTTTTGGCTATGTTGTGACAAAATGGTTTAACTATACTACATGATAGGAAGGTTTTTCCAAGTATTGGAAGATTTTTTCCTACATAATCACAAAGGATTTGGTTTTATAAAGTTTGCATGAGGATTCTCAATAGTCATGAAAAGCTTCAAATGGTGGCATATAGAACTAGGATCGTTGATGATTCTAAGAGGTCATGCTATTAATTATTTATTGCACTTTCAATGAAGCAACATTGGGTAGATGAGATAGAAGTGTTTGACCCAATATTGGCTAAATTAGAATATAAACTTATAAAGTCTTTGAGGTGCACTTTTGTTGAAATCAATGAGTAGTGGAGATGAATAGTTGATAGGCTTACTCTATTTTTATGCCACACTACATGAGGCTTTTCTCTATGATAATGTGCTCCAGGTAAATTAGAGTTCCCTATTATTAAACAAATTTGTTTTCTTTGGAAATAGTTTAAATAGATATCTTAAGAACTCATATGTATCTCAAAATCCTCCAAGGTATGTTTTGGCCATTGTAAAGCATGTCCATGAGTTTGAAATCTTGATTGTTCTCAATTATTTCTTTCCAAAATTTAACAAGATGACTTGGAATTTCTTTCAATTGGTTTTTCCTTGCATATTAATCCTTTAAAGGTGTTAGTGTAAATAGAGTCATTATCCACGTAGTTAGCTAATCACCTTTCTAAGATTCGCCTTTTCACTTGCATAGCTTAAGTTTACTTGGATTTCTTTTGTTTTTATCTCACTTCATAGCATTGAGACATGTGTCCTCATCACTTGAGAAACCTATTGACACTTGCTTGAACACACTTGTGAAGTGAGCTCACAAGTGTCCCATCTTTGGAGGGGTAGTCAGAGTTTCACTCCTACCTTCTTACCTCCTCATCCTTTCCTATAAATGCAAGGTTTGATCATTATATTATACACTCTTCATTTGCATATTGATAGACATACTATTGTGCCTATTTTGTTCACTTGTGGAAGTTTATTTCATGCTCTTGATCTTGATATTCTCCAACAAAAACTATAAAAATAAGCATTCATTATTGGAGGCTAGAGGCATCAAAAGCTAGAGAATTTTCATCATCTCGAGCCAACTTCTTGCTTAAAGATGATGACTTGTAGGAGAAACGTGTATTTTTTTGTTTTCTTTTTTTATGCTAACACAATTAAAGAATGCACATATTATGAAGTTTATTTTTGAAGACAAGAAGGGATCTAGCATGAACTCTATGCATTATTGCCCAAATATTTTGGGTCTATAGATCTAGGAAATTATACCCTTCCAAGGTTGATTAGACAACTTGATGGAGCATTGTGGATGTCTCTCGACATGGATTATTATCCAATAATTTGGGGGATCTATGATTTAGGAGTTTGGAGAGGTGGTAATTTGAGAACTTTGGAATTCAATGTACAAGCTACACCCTTTTGAGGGTTATGGGGCAACTTGATGGAGTTTACTTGGTTTAGATTTTTATTTTATTTTTAAAAAACTTCTAAAGAATGTGTATTTGTTTGTTTCAATGAACATGTTTTGTTGTATCAAATGTAAACCATTCTTTTTTGTTTTAATTTTTGTATTCCTAAAAATAAATTCCACACCAATATCATGAGTGGCACACTTGTCATTTGTGCCTTAAATTTTAGATGCATAAATGTTTCTATAAAATGGTATTTATCTAGGTAGCTTGAATTTTAATTGATAGTGAATATAAAATTATTGTGGGGTGATCCCACAATATTGGTTTACAATTTTTGGCCAAACTGGACACTAAAATGATTTTTTCTAAATAAATCTTCACTTTCAGGCACCTATATCGGCTAAATCATGAAGAATTTGAAGATGATGCAAACTAGTGATTTGTCACATTTTGTCTGTAGATTCTAAATATATTTTTTTCAAAAATTTTGGAATCAAATTGCACTTCTTTTTTCGTCTCCTTTGAAAAAGAGTTGTTGCTTTATCGAACTTCAACCGCAGAGTTTCCAAATGAAGTAACAATGCTACACAATTTGGAAAAGCTAGTCCTACAAGGAATCTTAGTTGAAATGCTCACCGTTGATGGGAGGGCCTTATAAGAATTGCTTGGAAAACTAGGTAATCTTAGAAGTTTGGCTTTATTTAACTATGAATTAAATGGGGACCTAAATTTGAGCAGTAGTCATTATCCAGAAAGTAAGTATACCACAGGTACATGCACTAAGCTTAAAAGCATAGGCATTCATGATGTAAATTTGGCATCCAAGATCTTAGTTAGTGGAGAGTCTTATCCCAACCTTGAATATCTCACCCTTGATTCTGTGGAAAGTTTAGGTAAGCTGCATTTAGCGCTAGTAAATCCATTGAATAGTCTCAAGTTAAAAAATCGTACAAGATTAAAAAGTGTATCAGGTAACTTGGACCAAGGAAAGCTTACGCAATTGATCATAAGGAATTGTTCATGGCTTCAAGAGTTACCAAGATAGCTTGTGAGTTGCTTGAAACTCCCTTGAAGTAGAAATGTTTTTGTACCCTTCAATGAAAATAAAGACTTTAAAGGAATAGATTATCTCCATCTTTCAAATGGAAAAGTCGAGAAATACAAGACCTATTGAACAAAGCTATCATCAAAGATAATCAACATGCCATCATCATGAATTTCCACACTTTCAAGCTTATTATATAATCTTAATAGGATTAGCATGGATGAAGTGTTGTAGATTATATAAGTCGTGTGCAAGTATATCATGATGTTAGGTGATTCTTTTTAATTGTGATTACTCATTATATTTGTATGATCTTTTAGTTCTGCTTGAATTATATATTTATATTTGTACTAGCTTATAAATACAATCAACATCATTTTCCATCTTTATTTTGTACAGTTTTTTTATTTTGTTTTTCATATGATCTAAGAGAATAATTTAGATAACAATATAAATTAGATTTGATGAATTGTATTATTGCTTTTACAGTGTATTAGAGGAGTGGTGTTACATGTGTAGACTCTTTTTGAATATTATTAATTGTTTTTATTGAGAATTTCAAAGGCACATTCATAGGCTTTGTAGATGATGAGAAAACTTCATTCCCATTTTGTCCAAACTAAGTTTTTAGGTATTATGTTTCTTATATATCAAGATTTTAAAATAGATAGGTGATTTGGCTAATGTGCTTATTACCTTTACATACATTTTAAAAGCGAAATGAAATGTTATAAGTGATACATCTCTTGAGTTGTGTACCTTTATTTTGAGTTGATCCCCATAAATTACAATTATAGTAGAGGCATATATATCTAATAGCTTGATGCTCTTTTAAGAATCTTTGTTTTATCTTTCCTTCTTATTCTAGAGTTTAGATCTATGCAAATAAAAAATGGGTGTTAATTTAAGTTTTTCTACTTTTACCTATTTTTTAAAATGTTCATATTTATCTTTTACGTGATTTGATGCAATATGTAAAATTGTTGTTTATGTGTTTATTTCTATCTTTGCATGTTTAAGGGTGAATCAAGACAGATTCATTATTGTTTTAGAAGTTGAATTTTTGCGAAAATAAATTTTTATTATGTTAAATTTTACTTTAAAAAATTCAAAATAAAAATACTCTATAATATCTTTATTTTTCATTTATTCTATATACATTATCTATTATTTGAATTTATCAAACTTCTTTTATCTCAAAAAAAAACAAAAAACATCTTACTATTCCAAAACATTAATATCAAATAAAATCTTTAAAAAAATAATAACTAAGAGAATCCTTATACATAAACAAAAACCACTTTTGAAATTTCAAACTGTTAGTGAAGTCCAATGAGCAAAAAATGATTATGCAACCTTGTTATCTCTTAGTGAAAGTACGAGTCACAAAAAAGATTTGGCAAAAACAAATAAGATGATCCTCCAAGAGTAGCATATACATTCTCTGCAAATAGTGCTCATAACAAACTTATCATAATAGCAATGCATTGATCTGAATTTATAATTTGAAACTTACAACTCAAATAATTGTATGTAAATTAACGCATGAAATAGTAAATAAAACTCTAAATCATAGAATGCTATAATGTGTTGATGAATACCTTAAGTAATCACACACAAAATCTAAGCAGATATTCAAAGTAGAACAACACTAATCATTTTCTTCTATGTCTTCAAACAAAAATTGCCACAAGTAATTTCCTTAAACCATAATTCTATACTATTGCATGTTAGCAATCTATCCATTATCGCAATGGAATGCAAATGAAGTGAATTGGCTACAATCACAAATTATAATAATAGTGTAGATGGAAAGAGGAGAAAATTCTTGTTTTAACACCATAGAATGTGATAGGAATGCCTGTTGGTGAATCAATATTGTCACATTGTAAAACACAAATTTTTAAAATATTAATTGATTTTGGTAGCAAAGAGACTTTTTCTAGGCAATGTATGCACACATCTGTCATCACCACGACTTACCACATAACTTGTATAAATATGTAGAAAGTCAGGTAAAAACAAGTTGATGGTATAATAGAATATAGACTAAGTCTATTTGGCTTGTGGAGAAAGCACACTAATTTGATATGGGTGGTTGTTTAATACAAAGGCATCTTCAATGTGCATCGACCCCAACAAGACATCTTGTTTTATCTAGCTTCTATTTGAAAATTCTAGAGCATAGAGTGTTAAAAATAAATTATATTTAATCACATTTTAAATCAATTGATATAGAGAGTTGTGTTTTATGTAAGAGATGTACAGATGTCTATCTAAATATGTTACTTATTTAAAGATCTTTGTATTTATAAGTTTAACAGTAGTGCAATTCTATTCAAGCTTTCCAATTTCAACTAATATCAAAGTCTAGTGGTTGTAGAAAAACTTGTGAAAGTAAGAATGGTAGTTATAAACCATTAACAGTGTAGAAGAATGAATAACAAGGTGTGTCAAGTCATGTAAAGTGCAAAAGATTCATTCGAAAGAATTAATGGTGTCATAAAGGAAGGAAGGAGGATGATAACTTTAGAAGGTGGATTTTTATTTTTCAAGAAAAAGAGAAAGAAGTTAAAGGAAAAATCATTTGTTCCAATAAGAATGATTGGTAAAAAAAAGTGAAGAAAGAAAATGAGAATTTGAAGTGTGAAAAGAATATTTTGAAAGAACTAGTGAAAATTCAAAAAAAAATGAAGAATTAGAAGAAAAGTTGAAGTGATTCGATAAACAATCTAAAATCCTTACAAAGGAAAATAGTACTTAAAAGGATAAAATATCAAAAATGAAAGAAGAAAAATGATGTGATAGATCAATTACTTGAAGTTAACCTAAAAAAAAATTGTGCCTAAGATGTAGGCTTGCACTATGCAATGTCTCATGTGATACAAATGATTTTTTTTATTCATTTGATATAGTGATATAGTTAAAAATAAAGAGTATAAGGTTGGAGATAACTTTTTTTAATCTATAAATATTGCTAGTTATGATGATAATAATAAAGTTTTTTTTTTTTAAATGTTGGTTTTAAGATTATGAAAAGAGAATGAAGGCCTTGGATATATTAAAAGCAAAAAAAATGCAAATGATGTTACAGGTTATATAGTTACAAACAAATCAATTCAAGAAATGCAATATTCCCAATATTATTATTGTAATAGGAAAGACTATAAAAAGGAAATGTGTTGGGGTCTTCATCCTTATACTATCTATAGATTGAAGAATCATTCTAAAAAATTGTGTCGGAATGAGAAGTGGAAGAAACAACCTATGAAAGATAGTATATAGATGAATTTTGGACATGAATTGGTGTATCTAATTGACAAAAGGTCACAAATATATTTAAAATATTGTACAAGCATAAATATTCTCATGTCAGACAAAATAGCATTCAAGCAAGGTTTGAATGTTTTAGTTGGGTTACTAATGATCATTTGTATGATTCAAAGGAAACAATTGTCTTGCTATATGTTATTAGTGAGGCAAACCTATTCGCATAGGCATTAGCAAAGAAGAAATGTGAACATCTAAGGCATGAGATGCTAAAATAGTTAATGGTAAAAATTAAGGGGGGTGTTGAAATAAACTATTATTTTTCCACCAACAATTAAACAATGTCATAATAAATAAATAAAAGGGTAAATACATTGGATTGTTTGGAGGCCTAAACTTACTAAAGAGGATCATATTTTGATAATTCTATAAAGTTATAAGAATGTGGAAAGAATATTAGGATTTTTAACCATTCATTATTGTCCCAACTCAACCTTGAGGAGCTATGAAGATTTGATGAAAATCATTATTAGCAATAAAAAATAATTACCTAGTATATATATATATATTATCCAGAAAAAGCATGTTGGCTACACCTATGTTCATAATTTGACATTTTTAATCAGCGTTATCTTCAGTTCATTTTGTCACATTTTATTCTTTCTTTCCACAAGAAAATTTCATTATAGCATCACAAGCATTCAAGGGAAAATATCATCCTACAAGCCATATAATTTAATCTATAGACCCTTAACCATTATAAGGGCCATTTGAATTACATCCATGCAGAAGTGTGAGATTTGTAGTTGGAGCATTTATATATGTGGAGATAAGTATAATTTATCAAAAAGATTGTTGCTAAATCTAAAAATTTGTACCATTGATCGCAAAAATTGTTGATAAATCTAACAAGTTGTAACATTGATTGTAGAGATTGTTCTTAAATCTAAAAAGTTGTAGCACTGACCACAAAGATTGTTATTGAATCTAAAATTTGTAGCATTGATCACATATATCATTTTTGAATCTAAAATTTTGTAGCATTGATCATAGAGAGCGTTGTTGAATATAAGAAATTGTAGTGTTGATCATAAAGATTATTGTTGAATCAAAATATTTGTAGCATAGATTGCAAAGATTGTTGCTAAACCTAAAAATTTGAAATGTTGAGCACAAAGATCATTACAAATGACTTCACCTCCTTTATTTATAGAACTATAGTATAACAATGAACAAAAATAATCAAAGGTGTTCAAAACAATGATTTAATTTGTATACTTTCAAGAAAGAATTGGTGTTAAATATTTGTATATGTATATGCGTAGATAATAAGTATGTTATAGGTGGCCCCCATTATCTAGTAAATTTGTGTGATAAAATAAAGTTTGTGGATGGATGTTAAAAATAAACTATATTTACTCACTCTCATAAATATTTGTCATCAAGGATCATGTCTCATAAGAGATACATCTATCCACATATGTTATCTATTTAAAGATCTTTGGATCTATAAGTTTAGCAATAGTGCAGATCTATTTACTCTCTAATTTTAACATAGAGAATGTTGCAAACAAATTAAATGATAACAACAAATTAAAATATATATTAAGAAATAAAAATTATATATTTGGCATTGATCATTTGAGATTTAATGATAAATATTACTTAAATGTTTAAAGCATACCATTCTTTTATATTTATCAAAATTTATTTAAGAGAAATGAACTCTTAAAAAATTAAGATGAAATTAACATCTCTAAGTGTCATTAAGATTATTTTATTATAAAAAATAAAATAAAAAATTCAACATCTCTCTACTCTAGTGATAAAGATATAGGTACTAAATCTTTAATAAAATATTGCTTAGCTTCAATGAATATTAAAAAGAATGAATTTAATGTGTAGATTCAACATCATGTAATTGTCTCTATGTGTATTGTATGTATTCTTAAAGAGTTCATAAATCTTTGTGATCCCATTTGGTGATTTGAGTATTAATTTTGATTAGTTTGTCATCCAAATGGTCGTAAAATTGTAAAATCCTTGTAAAGATTTTGTAAGGTATCTTTTTAGATCAATACAAGAAATAAAGTAAGTTATCTTTTTAGATAAATACAAGAAATATGTGGGTTTATGCATGAATTTTAATTTGTGAATTTTAATTGTAAGGTATCTTTTTAGATAAATACAAGAAATAAAGTAAGGTATCTTTTTAGATAAATACAAGAAATAAAGTAAGGTATCTTTTTAGATAAATACAAGAAATATGTGGGTTTATGCATGAATTTTAATACTCACTCTCATAAATATTTGTCATCAAGGATCATGTCTCATAAGAGATACATCTATCCACATATGTTATCTATTTAAAGATCTTTGGATCTATAAGTTTAGCTATAAGTTTAGCAATAGTGCAAATCTATTTACTTTCTAATTTCAACATAGAAAATGTTGCAAACAAATTAAATGATAACAAATTAAAATATATATTAAGAAATAAAAATTATATATTTGGCATTGATCATTTGAGATTAATGATAAATATTACTTAAATGTTTAAAGCATACCATTCTTTTATATTTATCAAAATTTATTTAAGAGAAACGAACTCTTAAAAATTTAACATGAAATTAACATCTCTAAGTGTCATTAAGATTATTTTATTATAAAATTTATTTTTTTTTTTCAACATCTCTCTACTCTAGTGATAAAGATATAGGTACTAAATCTTTAATAAAATATTGCTTAGCTTCAATGAATATTAAAAAGAATGAATTTAATGTGTAGATTCAACATCATGTAATTGTCTCTCTGTGTATTGTATGTATTCTTAAAGAGTTCATAAATCTTTGTGATCCCATTTGGTGATTTGAGTATTAATTTGATTAGTTTGTCATCCAAATAGTTGTAAATTTGTAAAATCCTTGTAAAGATTTTGTAAGGTATCTTTTTAGATAAATACAAGAAATATGTGGGTTTATGCATGAATTTTAATTTGTGAATTTTAGTTGTAAGATATCTTTCTAGATAAAT